>BSBK01000040.1:2500-190000 GCA_027943335.1 Chamaecyparis obtusa
TGAAGATGTATACTTAGCACTTTCTTCTTCAAGAGGATCTTGTTATTTCAAAGTAACCTCTTTAGGGACAACTTTCTCATGAACATCATTTTTTTTGGCAGACACCATAGGAACAATTATCATCTTATTAGAAGATAATGATGGAATATAGCTCTGAAAGGTAGGTGTAATTAGAGCCATGACCAATAATTTCCATTTGGTATAAATGCATGTCATCATGGACACCTTTGATCATTATCACTTGATTGTTAGAAACAAACTTAACATAACCATGAAGGATAGAACTAATATCTCCCAAATCATGGATCCACGTCTACCCAAGAGAATGTTGTGTGGTAAAGGCCCTTGCATGACATAAACCAAGGTTGGAATAACAACTAATCCAACTTTCAAAGGCAAAATAACAGTGCCCAAATCTATCTTACCAATATTATCAAACCCACAAATAAATAAACAATATGCAATAAGGGAATTTGGATCCACCTTGATTTTGGGGCAATAGGTCTAGACTTAAAAAAGATTGAGAGTTGAACTAGTGTTAATGAGAGTCTTCCTAATGCCAACACCATTAGCCTACGCATTGATCATTAGTGGGGTCGATTGCATTCCTTACTTCTTGAGGTGGGAGTTCATGCAAATAGAACATGATATTCAAGGAATTCACTCTAATATGATCTATCAATGCATTTGCATATGAATATAGCATAATCTTTTGAAGAGATCCCTGAAGTATACCTTGGTAAACTAGAGTAGTTTGAATAAAATCCCATAGTGAGATCTTTGTGGGAGTAATACAAAGTTTCTTGATAAGATCATAGTCACTTGGTTTCTTAACTAGAGGTTTAGGTGCTTGAGGAAGACTTGGTTGAGAAGGTGGTAAAGAAGTTGGATTATTAATTTTTTTCTTATTCCTACAAGTGTTATAAGTATGGGCTACCATTCTATAAGAAAAAACTTTATACTTTATGTTTATTGTAAAAAGATCCAGTTAGTCCCTTTTGAAAGGAACACCACAAATTGAAACAACTCTCTTTGGAGAAGGATTAACTACAATCATATAAATGGGTGGTTTCTTTAGCATGTGAAGGGTACAAAAGACTTCAATCATATTCGCAGGCTTATTAATATTTGCAGAATAATTGGTTGAAGGACATTTCTCATCATTAATCTCTAGGCAATCAAATTTGATGGAAGAAATATCCTTCACTAATGCATTATCTCGAGAGGAGAGTGCATTGGAATGAAGGGATGGTAGAGTAACATTAAGAAATGTATCAATTATCTCATCTTCTTGCAACAAAATATCTTTTGTAATAGAAGTAGTTTTACAAGAGGGATCAAAGGCATGTAAGGAAATAGGCAGAGCTAAGTCACCATCACATGAATAGAAAGGAACATTGTTAGCATTTTGAATAAAACTAGAAAATGAATTGATAAAAGAAGATAACAAATGCATTTTAAAAATAATAAGTTGAATTAAATAAATAATGCATAAACAAGTCATCCAAAGTTTGACATATTATTTCTAAAGTGATGACATGAAATGGGGTTTGGGGTAGCAGCCCGAATTGTTTTGAAGGAAAGAAGAAATTTTTTATTTGTCCTTTTTTATATAGTAAGGACCACTCAAAGGAATGATAAATAATATTTTAAAAATCATACAAAAGTTGTGTTCACATTGGGTTCACCAAAATGTAATTGTGTAAATCTGACCCCAACAAATGAAAACTATATTCCCTTGAGAGCTAGGTTCACAACATACATTCAAATATCTCTGAATGAGATGAATTAATAAAGATATTTATTTACAGATAAGGAGAAGAAATATTTTGATCGTAGAAATGTGAAGACAAGATGATAGATAATCTTTAGTCCAAATCTAAGCATCTCAGCCATGGATGCCAATGCAACACATAGAATCTGCACAATGTGTCATAGTCCCATGCAAACCATAACTAAAAATGATAAAAATGTGGAGAAAACCTAGGTCTGTGCTTTGGAAAACTTGCAAAACCCAAAAGTCAAAAAGTTTATAAAAGACATTAAGTGATAGATAGGAATAAAGAGGAAATGAATAAAACATAAGCAAACCATTGTGTGTTTGAGTGCTTCAGATAAACCTACATAGACATGAGGGAGGAAAAATGTTTGGATTTGTTTGGAGACTTGCCTCAATCAAGTCCCTGCTTTGGTGTTTCCACCTCCACAATAGTTAGATAGACAAATAGATAGATAGATGGAAAGACA
Source organism: Chamaecyparis obtusa (assembly GCA_027943335.1). Lineage (NCBI taxonomy): Eukaryota > Viridiplantae > Streptophyta > Pinopsida > Cupressales > Cupressaceae > Chamaecyparis > Chamaecyparis obtusa. The sequence goes on from BSBK01000040.1 coordinate 4,748, forward strand.
AATGAATGATAACATAATAGAAACAAACCTCACTTGATGGAGGAAAAACCCTATTACATGAGACACAATAATAGACAAGAGATGTGATAAATCCCAAGATGCTCAAAGATGCAAAAGAAATGGAGAGATATTACCATATAGGCTTGAAAGAACCAAGAAAGATACAAATATTTTTGTAAGAGAGCGTTGTAGCAAATTAGAGATCACTGTAGCAATATGATATAGCAAGAGAATGCAAATATTGTGAGCAAGAGAGAACCTTAAAGAAGTTAGAGAGCTTGAATGGAGGTGAAAGAATGAATTTAAAAGAGAAAAGGAGGCTTCTAGGCCATTCTAGAAGATTTTGGGCTGTTCCACCTACAAAAGAAAGTGATAAGTGGAAAACATGTGCAAGATTGTCACTCAAATGTTAAGATGTCGCATGAGGAATGCATAGTGTGTAGACATCCATGTGGAATTCTAGTGTCTAGAGGAATCGTTAGAATTTATAATATTTCCTTGGTTGTATTATTTAAATAAGGATAAACAAAAGGTATCCTTCATGTATTTTTGTCCTCTAGTCCAAGTGGGGGGAAAACTCATATTTTGTAATTCTTTTAATAAGGAAATTAGTTGATTCCTCCTTAAGAGGATATTGACACTTATCACACACACTTATGAATGGTGGAATTCATAGACTTGGAAGTTACATTCTAACTCCTCTCTCTCATCTCTATTTAAGAGATGCTCCTCTCTCATTTCTCATGATAAAGTTATTGTATTGAGAATATTGCTCTCTTTCTCTCTTCTCTCTCTCATTTTAGGCTATGGCCTCATTCATAATGTCACAAGGGGTTTTCTTTGCTTTCCCCTTTCAAAATCATTGTCTTATTGTTTGGATCCTTGGAGCATTCTCATGGTTATGGTGATTGATTTTAAATCTAAGTCTCACATTCGATGGTTATGGTAAAATACCTTCTTGCATTACACTTTCTTGGGTTATTTCCTTAACTTCTTTTCATTTTTTCATACTCCTTACATGAATCATGCTAAAAAAATGACAAAAGAAACATGTGGTTCATGCAAAGGTAACATCAAAAAATGGTTGCTGACAAGGAATTTGAGCATCCTAAGAGGGAAAAGGTTGATGCAAGGGTTAAAATATACCTACTCAAATACTATGGGAATGGACACTAAAGTGGTTACAAAAGTGTGACCTAAATTACAAACAGGGGTATGTAATTTTCAACTCTATAATGGGTTAGAAATAGTTTCCTACTCGAGTCACCTTCCCAGGTGGTTAATGGTCATTTTGCAAATGATTATTTTATTACTTTGATTGAAGAGGATAAAAACATCAAGGAGACACTTCAATGTCTTGACACCTTTTTCCTGGCTTCTGGCTCTACAATTTAGTGGCATAAAACTCAGTGTTTTGAACAATCCTTCCTCTTCCCTTTGCTTTGGATCCTCTAATATGGGTGGAATTAGATTGGGCATTGGGGAAATCTTTTAATTTATGGGCATTCCCTTTGATTTCCAAGCCTCTCTTGTGGACCTTTGGACTGTGGTCCATGAGAGAGTTGTGAAGAAGCTTTCTTATTGGATTATCAAACCTTTATTATTGGCTAGTAAATTTTAGGTGTTCTCTAAAATTACCATGACCTCACATGTATATTCTTCTTCTTGTTGGGCTCCCTCTAAGGCATCGTATTTGAAATTGGAAAAACTTAAACTAGATTTTTGAGGGTTTCTTTAGAAGACCACAAGGGTTTTCATAGGGCGTCTGGGACTTCCATTGTCTCTCATGTGACTCAGGAGGTCTTGGGCTCCTCTCAACTTAGGAATAAGGATTAGCCCTTTGTGCTAAATGGACGATTCATGTTATTTCTTTAGATGAAGGTTGGAAAGTGTATACACTAAAAAGTGACTTCATTAATTAATTAAATACTTATTATTTAATTAATATTGACTTGATGAATTAATTAAATATTTATTATTTAATTGATATTTATTTACTCTATTTATTAAATAAATTATTCAATTTATTTGATAAATTCACTATAGTTTATTCTCCTATCCTAAGTCTTCTAAATAGTCTTATTAAAGTGATTTAATCTATTACACAATCACTAAATATGACTAAGTCCCCTAGTCCACCTCATCCACCTAGTCACCTGACACATCACCTTGGCTAAAGTAATTAATAATTATTAATTAATAATTATTAATAAATCATTATCCTCACCCACACATGTCCTATTTTTAAGGGCTATGTGGCCTCATAAGACTTGGTCTCATGACCACATGTATTCCCCTACACCAAGTCAAGAAGCCAATCCTATTCCTAAGGAGCTTCTTAAGCCACCTCAAAGAGTTCAAGGTGACTCGTGGGACACTTGTACCAAGAGTCCTTATGAGGAAAAAGTCCTTCCTTCTTCCTCTCATTGGTCTTTGTGAGACACTTGACATGTGTCTTTCCCTTCCACCTTATTCTCTTCCATGTCAATGTAGGAGGAACATCCTCCCTATTCTTCCTCTCACATTCCAACTACATCCCCCTTTCTCTCAACCCCTTCAACCAAGTCAATCATAACCATAGGATCTTCTACCTTTAAATCTCTACCCTTGGATTGTGCCACCTAGGCTTGAGTCCTCCAAAAATCTATAAAAGGAGCCTCATTTCCCCTTTGTGAGCTAATAGGCAATAGTAATTTTCAAGCATTCTAGAGATCAATCAATCAAGCATCCAAGCATTCAAGCAAGTATTTTGAAGTCATTTTCATAGCATTTCCATATTGTTTTATCCATTAGTTTGCAGAATCAAGCTTAGGTCATTTTTCATTCAATCCACTCAATCTCCACACTTTGAGAGCATCTTGGGAAGGAGCTTCATTTTGAAATCTGAGAGCTCAACACCTCCAAGAAATCAAGGCTAGGAGGACAATGGAGACAAGCTACAATGGGTGAGTGAAGGTACTTTTACTTATAGTTCTTCATTTAATCATTTTGTAATCTTCATTGAGTAGCATTTAGATTGTTATATTGGCTTAGATTAGTTAATATTTCACTTAGAATAGTTTACATCTAAATTTGCATACATTTTTGGCGCCCACTGTGGGGCCTCCCCACTAAAATTAACATTCTATTTTTCAATTTTCTATGTGCAGAATTCTACATGATTTTTATGCAAATTCATCCACAATACCTTCGCATACATCCATTCTTGTTGTGCATCCATTCTCCTTTCGCTAGTCATTTTTTATTCTTTTCTGTCTTTTCACATTTTGATCTTTCTGTGCAATTGTTTCATGTTCCTACGCATGCATATTTTTTTGTTGTGTTCTTGCTAAACCTACACATTAATTCCATCATGAGATACGCTTTTATACACTGTTGTTGTGCATAAATCTATTCTACACATTCATTCTCTGTCTTTGCGCATACATATGTTGTTTATGCGCATTCATCATTTTCAGTTGTTAATTTCAGTTTCCTAATCATTCTATTTTTTTTAGCTAACTATCTTAATAGGTTTTTGTTCATTCTTGTAAATTTTAGGTTGTTTTGTAGGTCGTAAATTTAAAGACCCCATTCTTAAATTGTTAACAGTTTTATTTGCAGGTTCCTAGGGGTTTACAAAATAAACTATAACTTTCGTTTGGGCTTAAAATATGACATGTTTTTCAAATTCATGTGTTTTCTTTAGTTTAGCAAACTATCTAATGTGTCTTGCTTTTATAGCTTAATTGTAATCCCATATTATAACAACATATTCTCCCCTTGCCATTCGTGGATCTTGGGTGTAAGAGAAACTGTTATAATCTTTAGAGGGTGGTCTTTGGTGGGAAAAGAGGTACTCACCCCAAGGAACAACCCAACCGATAACAGGTTAAAGCCAAGCCCTTCCAAACCGGTATATAAAAAATGCCATTGAGATTAGTCTCACAATGGACAGGTGTGAATTTATTGTGGCAACCAAAATCTCCTCTAGTACCCTAGTGGTGCGTTAAAGTCCCTACATTGTTAAGGTGAAAACCTTACTTTGGAAGGATTGGGAGAGCCCCTTTAATTGGGAAAATGACTTGATCACAACCACCTAAACGGATGTCCTTACTACAAATTTTTCTTTAGTGGCCAAAATCCCTCTATTTGTTGGCTCAAGGGGTCACCCAAGCCCGTGAAGACACCCCACATAACTCATGGTTCATAGTAGAGATAATAGTTCTTTGGGAAGTAATGACCCATTGAATTCAAAACTTGGTGTGCTAGAGAAGTGAGTGAACTGTAAGGAAGAGCTCGTGCCTCCAAGTTCCTAGGTTGTCTGCTTTAAATTTACATGGCTAGATTTTATTATCCAAGTGGGGATTCAACAAATATTGTCCTTGCCAACCTTAAGAATTGTAAGCATGTTTGTGCATTCATACTAGATCAAGTTAGATCAAATCATTTCTATTTTGTGTGTGTGTGTGTGTGTGTGTGTGTCTATGCATTTTAGTTCGCCAAAAAAAATCACCTGAAAAACCAAAAAATTCAAAAATTGCAAGTCAAATCATCAAAAAACCAAAACCTGTGCATTTACCACTATTTGTTGTGAATCTGTTCAACTCTGATGTGCTTTTTTTAATGTCATAACGCGTCTATCCAGCATTGCTACACATTTATCTTATCTTGTTGCGCATATACCCAACTGTCCTACGCATTTGTTGTTGTGCATACACAACAATGAGCATTTCTACAGACCCTGGAAATTTCAAAATCACTTTTTCAAATACCCATTTTAGTCTTCAGTATGATTCTAGAAAAACATTTTTACCCAAATTCATCATCTTTCCTTCATCAAAAATCCCCAAAATCATTTTAAATCTTCAAAAATTTCCAGTTAGTGTTGAATCATTCCCTTACTTATCAAATTTTGATCTTTGTGAGTTATCATATCAGGATTTATCATCCTCAATCAACAAACTTACCTAGGTTATTATCTTTTGATTATCTTTGTCATATCATAGTGAGATCCATACCTCCTATAGACTTAGATAATCAAATTGTTATACTTAATCTCAACAATTTTAGGTTCATTTCTACATATACCTAATAAAAAACACATTCCAAATCTTTCATCAAAATCTTCCATCTCCAAAATCATTTTTTTACATTTTATGGTTCAAACTCGATCTCAGAAGCTCAAACAAACCATTGATCTAGAATCTATAGACAAAATGGAAGGAAACAACAACAATGAGGAAAACCCTTGGTCTGGACTTCCTAAAAAGCATTCAATTTTTACATTAGATGAAGAACCCACAGATTAAGATCTAAGAGATGCTATGCAAGATGCTAGGTTCTATAATGTCATGGAAAGACTCTTAGACATGGATAAGGAGATGTATTTCCTCATGCTTTCTCAACAAGGGGCAAAACTACCAAGTGATTTTGATGTCTCCACTCTTAAAGAACCACCTATCACAAACAATCAATAAATGCCTAGTGGTTCTCAACAGACACATGCTCATGGAGCAAAGGAAAACACTCAACAACATAGTGCTTCCCAAAACACTCAATAACATACATTATCTTTGGATCCCGTTCTATAACAAATCCAAATTCTTCAACAACAAATCCATGACATTCAAACTGGATCATCAACCAAGAAGTACTCCTTAGATGATATATGTCCTTATTCTTTTAATAAACATTTAGCAATGATTTCATTCCCTACTCATTTTGAGGTACCTAAATTTGACAAATACAAAAGGAATTGAGATCCACAAGACCACATCCGTGAGTTTTGTGCTGCTTGTATTGAATTCACTCATAATGACACTTATCTTATGTGACTATTTCCATGTAGTTTAGGAGGACAAGCCATGGAATGGTTCTCCAAACTACCCCCAGGCATCAAATCTTTCAATGACCTTATTGACAAGTTTGTGACTCATTACTCATATAACATCAAACATGAAGTCACTATGCTTGATCTTTGCAATGCACAACAAAAGAATGGAGAACCTTTCCTTATTTTTTTGCAAAGATGGTGTCAATTATTTGTCAAGTATCACGAACAATTCCTGAACAAGAAAAGATGGATATCTTTGTGCATAACATTACACAAGAAATGAGTTATAGGTTGCAATTGCAATATCCTCCGAACTTTAACAAGCTCATAGAAAATAGAATCAAAATTGAGGAAGTTATGGTTATAAAAGGTGAGATTAAGCTTTACTCCAAGGATAATGTTGGATCTTCAAATTCAAATCCCAACAACAATAGCACTAACAAGTCTAAATTTTGGAACAAAAACAAGAATATCGTCAATGATGGGATTGTTGATAATTGACATGTTAAACCAACACAACCCCTTTTGAATCTCATAGGAAAATCCAATGCTACTCAACCTACTTACAGAAATCAATTTGCAACTCAGAATACCCACAACAATTCATCAAATTCGAGATTACCTTTTATGCCACGTAGAAGAACTTTTAATCCTTTGGGTGAATCTCTTGAATCTACATTAAGGAAGTTGATCACAAAGAAACTCATTACACTTCCTGAAACTAGAGATTTTGAACCTATGGTGAAACCTTCTTGGTGGAATGATAATGATTATTGTGAATTTTATAGAGGGAAAGGTCACAAAACCAATGATTTCCAAAGACTTAAATATGCAATACAAGACTTGATTGAAAGTGGTGAAATAAGTGTTGATGGACATACCTCAAATGAGTCACATATGGCTTTTAAAGATCCACTTCTCAAACATGAGAAAGGAAGTTCTTCCAATGCTAAAGGTGATAATCAAGCCAACTACAATACCACATCTTATAAGTATGTAAATCACATTTCTGAATGTCATCCTTCTCAATACTATGTCAATGTGATTACTATAAAAGAAAAGCCTAAAAGTCAGCCAGTTAATGTTACAACTCAAGCCCAATCTAAGGTTACTCTCCAAGGTGTCTCGTCTAAAACTACTACTTCACAAAACAAGTCTGTCTATGTCCCAAAGTCCACACCAAATGTTTCTAATCAATACAATCTTTTGGATCAATTGAAGAAAACACCAGCCCAAATATCTATACTAGAGCTTTTGCGTCTATCACCGTCTCATAAAGATATTCTTGAGAAAGCTCTCCTAGAAACTCATGTTCCTACAAATCTAGATCAAGACCAGTTTCAAGCTATGATGGGACATTTGACAACTTCACATTACCTTTCTTTTACTGAGCATGATGATCTAGCCATTAATCAACCACATAATGCTCCAATCCATATAGAAGTCCTTGTACAAAATCATAAAATCAAGAGAGTACTAATAGATGGAGGAGCTGGCTTGAATATATGCACTTTGAAATTAGTCCTTGCATTGGGATTTTTTGAAATTGTTATAGATCCAAAGAAGAAAATCACAATCAAAGCTTATGATGAAGAAGAGAGGTCATCCAAGGGATTTGTTTTTCTTCCTATCAGAGTAGGTCTTGTAGTCAAAGATGTACTTTGTCAAGTTCTTGATATGGATCTCGCATATAAAATCCTTTTGAGGAGACCCTGGATTCATTCTATGCAAGTTGTGCCTTCGACTTATCATCGGTGTTTCAAATTTCCCCACAATGGTCAAGAAATAACTATCAAAGGAAATCCAAACCCTTTCCATTATTGTAACACTTTGAAGACAACCCCTGATTCTTTAGTACCTTATAATCATGTTGGATCTTCTGCAACCACACCCATTGATCCAAGTAATATAGCATCAACTTCTCAATATAATGTGATCAAGATAGACATAAAGAACAAAATATGGGAGAATACACTTTGGGTCAAAAATTTTGTATCAAAAAGTTACCTTTATCTCCTAGATCATATGGAAAATCCTTGATTACCAAAAAACAATCAGAACCCCCTTCTACACTTGTTTATGACACATTTATAAGTGGGGGCACTATATCAAAAGAAGCAGTTGAGCGTAATGCTAACCATTTTCTTAAACCACACAAGAAAGAAGAATATGTAAAACATGGATATATATCACTTGATGTATATGGTTAAGGATATACTTTGCTGCAAAAGATGGGATACGAAGGTAGTGGACCTATAGGGTTGCAGAGAGAAGGAGTTATAAAACCAATTCTGAAAAATCCAAACTACCAAAGAGATACTAAAAGGTTAGGATATAAAGGAGAAGGACCAAAAGAATCTAAAGGTAAAGAGAAGATCACACCTTTTCACGAGACATCTAAAGCTCTTGCATTACAGTTCTGAAAACATGGTATGTACGTAGATCTAGAAAAGTAGAGGATAGCAATAGAAATCATTAATAGACTTAAAGATCATGATGATGATGATTCTGACTCTAATGATTATGAATGGGATTCATTATCTAACTATACTGAAGAGATAGGAGTTGATGTTGTCCATACCTATAGTAATGATTATCATGAGGGGGAGAGTTCAAGGATAGAACCATTAGGATTAGATTCACATAATACTACTGTTGAGTGTCATTTTTACATGAAGACAACCACTAGGAATCTGTGGGAGCAAATTCCCCTCTTGGAAGACTGATGGAATCAATCTCAAGGTTCTTTCTAGTTGGGTCTCAACCACTTGGATAGCTCAATGGAAGAAAAATGTGAATTTGTTAACAAGGAGGCCTTTGCTGGTTCTTCTCTCAAGGGAAATTGCAAAACAAACTTTAAGAAACCAAAAGTTATCTCTTTTTTTATATGATTTTCAAATTTAGGAATGAAAGCAATGCTAATTTAATTAATCTACTAAATGACTTGCAAGGAAGGTTAGGAGATGTAGGGTAATAAGAGATTTAAATGAAATTGCTAAAAAGAAACCTAATGGACATATGTTAGCATCACACCACCATGTGAATTAAATAACCAAGAAGATGAAGAAACCCACAAAACAAAGATCAGATCATGTTAGAATCTTCAGCTGAATGGATGCAATCATAGATGGAATTGAACAAATGCAGGCATATGATAAGCCAAAACTCATCAGATCACAAAGCCACCCAAGATGCATGCACATGTAAGACAAGTTAATCTTCAAGCTCAGCAAAGAAAACCAAATTTAAGATCATAGGACCCAAGCCGACTAGAGTCACCAAGGGGAATGTCTACAAGAGAAAGAAAGGCTCAAAGCCCACACAAATGGATACCTTGGGGGAGGAGGATGAAGATGAATTGGATTAAGTCCCTCTTAGTAGGAGAACCTGGTCTGTAGGATTTATAAAAAGAAGAGTAATGGACAATGATCCTCAGGATATTGGAGGGGCTACACAGGGAGAACCAGTAAACCTGGATGCCCTTGGTGATGATGAGTTTGACATCACAGATTTTGTAGGATTGCATGGTTTTAAAGAGTCTAAGAAGCAAGTTCCCACCCAGTTCACAAGCCTTTTTAGTGGCATTGGAGAGGACCTACAAAAAAGGCCTCAAGGACAAGATGATGTTGAGATGGCCGAGGCCCAAAAGGAAACTGCAGAGCATGATAAAAACTCTTCTATTGGTCTTACTCCTGAAGAAGATTTAGTTGCAAAGGTCCTATTGGTTTCATCCATTCCACCTCCGCCTCCACCTCAACATCCAACTCCACCTTCAATTCCAATTCAAATGCCTCCTACCACTCCACTTTCCACTCCAGTACGAACCACTCTGTTGCCTCAACAACCTTCTTCATCCCATGTTCCCCTACCAACTCAACCTCCACTAGCTCATTCAACCACTCCCCTTATGTCTCCTATGCCTCCCTCACTCAACATCCCTCCCCAAGTTCACATGCCCTCACCACAGGTCCATGATGAATTAGTGCCTCTAAGCTTGTAGGAGCCAGAGAAAGAAGCAGAAGTCACTGGTGAAGAGAAGATGGAAGAAGCTCATACAGGATCTGAGGAGCCAGATGACAAGGGAGAAGCATAGGTAGAAGAACAAACACATAATGAGGAAGAAAAATAACAAATGGATATAGAAGAACAAATGGCTGATGAGCAGCAGACGGCTAATGAGGAGGAACACACATGAGAGGAAGGTGAACAGAACACTGGGAATGAGCAGGAAACAAGAGAAGAAGAAGAGAGTCAAGAGGAAATAGAAACAGACCACCCAAAAACTTCTTCTACATTGACTACTCTGTATGAGCCATTGACTACTTTCTCCAAGCCCACTTGGTTCACCAAAGAGGTACAACCAAGAGTCATAGTGTACACGGATGATGAGGTTGACATGATCACGCTAGGGCATACCTTCCACCAAACAACACTAGTTCCATGAGCAAGAACAATGTCTTATGTGACACAAGACCAAGCGGGAAGGTAGAAAGCACAAGTGGTCATTCCCACAATGGATGTCAGTACAAATGAGATCACTCTAGATGACTATGTGTTGGAGGAGGTAGACTTGGGGGAGCCCACTAGGGAAGGAAGCAAACCCTTGGCCACTTTAGGTTTGAAGCATGCTCTTGGATTCATGGATAAAGATGAAGAAAGGATAAAGGCTCTGATAGAGAAGAATGAAGCTATGAAGAGGTTCATTTTGAAGACAGTGGGTTCAATTGACCCAGATAACCCCGAGGCCTCATTACAGGCAATTTTGGAAAAGAGAGGCGAAGTAAGCATAGATGTTCCACATTCTTTTGTACAGGCTTGTGCCGATTGGAAGCTAGATTTTGAGTATTTTGCTAGTCTATCTCTCAAAAGGATCCTAAGGCCCTTTTCAAAACATTATGGTGGGAATAAATTCCTTAATGGAAATCATGAGTGAGGAAAATGGTGTAGAAGAAATGATCCTAAACTGGCAAAAGGTATTGGATGAGCTAACGATAATAAGGAAGCAATGCTTCCAGGTCTTGGTGAAGATATATGAGGGCTCAAAATTGGATAATTTTGAAGAATGGATTCAGGAGATAGCAATAACATTGGCCATATTTGAAACGGTTCTCAAAAGATTAAATAAGAGAAGAGATGACACCATGCTTTTTTGTGAAAGAGTTGCAGGAGTTCTATGAGGGTCTCGACTTGGATTTGTTTGATGAAGATGATGAGAAGACTATGTATTCGGTAAATGATATCATCAATCAGTACTTAGGGATATTCCAAGGGGTGAAGACTAAAGAAGACCTCTAGCAAATGTTTTACCAGAAGGAGGAAATTCAGAAAATACTATCTCATGAAGAAGAAATAAAAGCTTTTGCAAAGGAGTTGATTGACTTCCGAGATAGACAACAAGAGATCCTTCAAGGGATAAAGATGCTAGATTTTGATGAAGTGTTGGAGATAGTGGATAGATTCAAGAAAGCACATCCGGAAGTGACTCCCAACCAATGAGCATTCAATCCTAGTCTAGCCAAATTTTGTGTACAGAAAATCCAGTTTTGACACTTAGCCATTTTTGCAAAGCCAAATTTTTAGCATTTCGGCCATATGGGTTTTTGGACCTCCGACAAGTCTGCAAGTTCGAAATTCTGGAGATGGAGGACTTAGTACTTAGTCAATTTTGGGTCTTGAGTTTTTCGGACCAACTGTCGGGATTTGGGCATTTTTTGGCACGTCCAAAAGTTAACTCCAGTTATCTCAGAGATCATTTTCCAGTCATCTGGGCTTCCTTTTTGGGATTGTTTGTGCATGATTTTGGGATCTCTTCCATTTGGGTCCACATGGAGAAGCCGGAGCTAAGGATCAAAGGCAGAAATATGAAGATTATCAAGTGCATGCACGAGTTCCAGCTCTAACTTGAGTTATCTAATGCATAATTTATTCAAAGATTTGTAATGCACGAGGTTTAATTATGTGGTAGGATAGTTTAACTAAGCTTTAGAAGTAGTTTCTTTAATGCAAGCTTTAGTGTAGATTTACTTTCAAGTTTTAGTTGCAGCCAAACCCTAGCTATGAAAATAAGAGCCCAACTCTATAAATTGTAATAAAATGATGTAATGAGGGTCAATTTGATCATTAATATAACATATACAGTTGGTGCTTCATTCATGGTGTGATTTATCTTCTATCTATGCAAAATTTGTGAATGTGTGAATTGCTCATTCTTTATTTCAAAGAGCTAATTGGTTGTTTAATGATTTTAAGTCTGCGATCTTTTAGTTCGGTGTTTGCTGTTATTGTATTGTTGTGTTGTGATGAATTTCTTAGAAGATTATTCTTTGGTGCTTGAAGATTAACTTGTCTCACATGTGTGCGCATCTGGGGTGGCTTCATGATCTGATGAGTTTTGGCTTATCATACATCTGCATTTGTTCAATTATGTCGATGATTGCATCCATTCAGTTGAAGATTGTGACATGATCTGATCTCTATTTTGTGGGTTTCTTCATCTTCTTGGTTATTTAATTCGCATGGTGGTGTGATGCTAGCATATGTCCATTAGGTTTCTTTTCAGCAATTTCATTTAAATCTCTTGTTACCCTACATCTCCTAACCTTCCTTGTAAGTCATTTAGTAGATTAATTAAATTAGTATTGCTTTCATTCCTAAATCTAAAAATCATATAAAAAAAGAGAGAACTTTTGGTTTCTTAAAGTTTGTTTTGTAGTTTCCCTTGAGAGAAGAACCAGCAAAGGCCTCCTTGTTAACAAATTCACATTTGTCTTCTGTTGAGCTATCTAAGCAATGGAGACCCAACCAGAAGGAACCTTGAGATTGATTCCATCATTCTTTCAAGAGGGGAATTTGCTCACACAAATTCCTTGTCGTTGTCTTTGTGTAAAAATGACGTTCAATAGAAGTGGCGCTAGGAGGGCCCTCAAAAGGGACACCCTGGAATATTGGACCATTCTCTCCCAAGAGATTTCAATGAGTCCTTAGATCTTCACCCAACAAAGGGGAGTTCCTTGAACTTTTAGAGTTTTGTAGAACTCACGGTAGCAAAACAAAGCACGGAGAGGGTACTTCAGATCATCTGAATCTTCCTCCATTTCCAACCATTGTTGCCCCGCCTGCTACTCCTCCACCACCAGCTCCAATGGAATTTTTTGTAAATGCTCAAATTTCACCACTGAACTTGCAAGGACAACTCCATCAGCTGCCCAAAAATCTAGAAAAATTTTGTCCACGTTTCATCTATGGAGAATCCCGGACAGCGGAAGAACATGTTTGTGCATTCAAGGAATTATACAATTGGAAAGAGATTTCTCATCAAGACATCATGTGTCACCTTTTCCCCTACACATTGGGGGAGTTTGCATATAATTGGTATCTGAATTTGCCACGAGGATCCATTGCTACCTGGGGGAGTTTGAAACAAAGTTCCTAAATTAATTCAAGTTGTATGTGGACCCAACAACTCTTCATCACCAATTTATCTTAGTGAGGAAGGACCTCAATGAATCAATCACTATGTTTAATCATTATTTTCACAAGATGTACCAGAAGCTTGAGGCTCCATATACTATGTTAATTGTTGCTACCATACAAGTATACTTACATGCTTTAGACCCCTTAACGTCTTTATTTTTGAAGAGGCTACCTCCGGGAGATATTGACACTTTGGAGAAAGTGTGTAATGAAGCTATTTTATTTACCCAACAAATGGACCCACAAGCCGATGGGAATTATGGTATTCCACCAACATTGGGGCACACCATTGCGATTGGTCCATTCATAGCAAACAATCAACTTCTAGTACAACAAGCCCCAAGGATCAACCCGGTATCAACTCCGTATGTTATTGCCCCAACACTGGCCATCACATACCTGGGATATGATGCGCACAGGGTTGCATTGTGCAAACAAAAGGTCATTGTCCCAAACGAACCAAATCAGGCTCTAGTAAATGAGTTGGATACCATGAAGAAGACGTTGTCCCAGATGACTGGAGAGATTACCCAGATGAAGCTTAACCCAACTCTGAATCAAGGAAACTACTAACGCCCAGTTGCTACACCAAATACTTACTCTCAAAATTAGAACCGTAATTATGGCAACTACAACAACAACAATAATAACAATGGTGGGGGTTATGGGAACGGTTCTCAAGATAAATAGTTTGGGCAACAACAGACAAATAGGACATGGAACATGCGTCTAAATAATGGTAGCATCCCCACAGACAATGCCAACTTCTTCAGTTCGTCAGAAGTCAACTATACCCTATTGGTTCCCCTTCTCTTTCTACTTGTAGGTTTACACTATGATTGACAAACTAATGTCATTGACTCTATCACCACTCCAAAGTCTATAAGGAAAAGGGCCAATTAACAAGGATCAAAGAGATCCTCCTACACTTTGAGCCCGGATGCTCAGGCGGGTGTACCTTTGACTCACTTCTTCAAAGGAGTCACAAAATATTATACAACTATACCGCTTTACAAACTGATTTTAAAGATTTGTCATTTATATTTGTGATTGATGATGATGAACTGCTTCTAGAGAATGGATCAGTGCCTTAACCTAGGGCATACAGTCACTCAATAACATATATCAACTGAAAACCCTAACTCAAACACTCTTGAACTCAGAATAAGTGCTTTGCCTATTATCCCTCTCACTCCCAAACATGATCATCAAATTCCTATCCAACCATGAACTCATTGAAACTACCTTAAAGACTTTAATCCTAACTTTTTCAAGAACTCAAAGATAATCCCACAATATACTTTGTATACCATATGCTAACTCACTTTGTGACATTAACATATATGAACCCAAGATCAAAACAAGAAGACAAACATAAATCTAAGATTGGAATTCAAGTGTATTCTCATTAAAACTTGCAGAATCAATACATTGTCAAACAACAAAATACTTAGGAAAACAAACCCTAAATCCAAGCTCTCCTTCTTCAATTGCTCAAAAAATCATCCAATACCCTAAAAAGTAAAAACAACTACAATATATACCACTAGTCATCTTAGAATCCCAAAAATCGAGATGCAACAAGCTTCAAATGACTAGGGCAAGGGCTAGGGTTTTCACCCACCAAACCAACTAAATTTAATCAAAATTTATTACATTGGAGGAAAACCAAGTAACCTAGTCTGATCAAATCCTAGAATGATCTTCATTTATGAGAAATTTCAGAGCAATGTATTGAAGATCATGAATCTACCATGCTAATCAATCACCTTCAACATGCCTTGAGCTACTGTAATACCCACTCTTTTACAGTACAAACCCTCTGCAATCAATCATTATACTCTTTGGACCACACTACAATAGTTGACAAAATCATATCTACCAGATCCAGCCACTCAAACATTGAATATCCAGTCCTTTTATCACTGAGAAACCCTTAAAATATTCAAATATGAAAGAAACGGCTACATGCATGGTGCGAGACAGTGAATCAACGACCAGCATTCAAATCTAGACTTCCTTTATATCATCACCATTAAATCTTCTCACTTTACTTGGGCTTGCGACCTAACTACATAGGAATCCTGGTTTACATTTTGCCCTTAGTTGTGAGATCACCAGACATCTCCTCTAACCACGGTTACATCTAGAGACTAAGCGACTATAGTCAAAATCATAGTCGCTGAATAATTTATCACTTAGCATTTTTATTCTGAGACTGTGCGACCACTCCACACATGGGCCCGCCTGGATCCACATGTCGTCAAACCATTCTCCCATAACCACTCAGTCACATCTAAAAAAGGACTTGCCAAATATAGCTTCATTGACAAATCAAACCATAACTTAACCCAAGCATATCTAGAGATCACGTGACTGAAGGCTTCGCTGAGTCTCACAATCTTTTTATTAACTAGGGTTAAGTCTTGAGAACATGCGACTAAGGCAATCTCCAAGTCGCTAAATATTTTCTTAACCCCGGGTTATATCTGGAGACTTAAAACTTCCTCAGTCGCTAGATTGTTGAATTTCTCTTTATAAACTCTGAGCATACTGAGATCAATGGCTGTCGCATGATCGCGTAAGATAAACATCGTGCATCTTTTTCTTGAGAATATATGACAATCGTAGATCCTAACTGAACTTTAACTTGCTCCATAAACCGAAGACCTTGGGCCCACGGACAACTGCCAACTCACTGCTCTTGACCAATCAGAAATGAACACGTCAAAGAAGAAATCACTAACCATCTGCCACCTAGCGACCTGGCGACTAGCAGCTAACTGGGGTCGATGGATAGTATCGTTAACCACCGCGACTTGGCGACAAACTGCCTGCCAAGTCTCTGAATGCTATTTCTAACCACTGAGATCATGTGACTAATCGCATCTCACAGTCGCCAGTCAAAAAGGAATATTCAGATTTTGTTGGGAGATCACCCAACTAAAGCAAAATCATAGTCGCTTAATAGAAAAGAATATTCAGTTTGCATCCTGTGACTTAGAGACTGAGCTCATAAAACTTGGGCCCACCTGGACATGTGGCACCTTATGATTTGTCTATCAATCCATGTCATCACTAAGCTATATCCTTTTGAACACCTCACTGCCACATGTCATACTCTGATTGATCCCACAAACTAGCTACTCCAACTCATTTCTGACCTCAGCCGATCTGGAGATCTAGCGACAAGCCTGGAGTCTCTTAATCACTAAAGCTTTCTGACTTTTCAACTTTCTTTTTGAGATCTTGTGACTATCATTGATTTTCTTCCTCATTCCATCCTACGATCCATATTAAGTCACGAGAGCTAGCTGCTTGATTCAGCGACCAAGAGATAACCGTGTCACTGAATCGCTAGAGGTTTTCCACTTAACCGTCAGGAACCTAAAACCTTGAGACCATACAGTCGCTGAATCGCTGGATTGAAAACTTAATCGTCAGGCTAAACATGATGTTTACCTTATTTTTAACCCAAGCATTATCTAGAGACTTGGCGACAATGAGATTCACTGAGTCTTGTAATCTTTTTATCAACTAGGGTTAAACCCTGAGAATATGCGACTGAGACAAATCTCCAAGTTGCAGAGAGATTTCTTAACTCTGAGTCAGATCTTGAGATTAAATTCTGACCGTTGATCTTCAAACTTTTCCTGTAGCCATCGACGGTCCTCGCTCAATCTCAGAATGTTAGGAGACTTAACCATTAAATCTTGAGATTGAGTGACTGAAGAGATTCTAAACCACCCGCCAAGTCGCTGAATGTTAGATTCTCGACCACCAGGATCAAGAGATCTGGTGACTAACTGGGAAACACTAAAGTGCACATGCTTTTAAAAGGACTTTAGTGACCTAAAAAGATAACGATAGAATAGATCTCAGCCAAGACAAATAAGGGTTTTTCTCACCAACGGCTAGAAATATGAATTTAGACCTAGGGTTTTAAGGACCAGGGACATAGAAAAATATGTAGAGACCAAGGAAAAATTCATACAGTCATAAAATTTCTGCAGGTGCTAACATACCCAAGATCCCAACATGCATCAACCAGATTATGAATATGGGGGGGAGTCTGACATTCAACAAGCTCAAGATCCTGATAGTTCCCAAGGCCACTTCAGTGCCATGGTTTTTGAGTCATACGATCCAAGTTCGGATGGAAATCTGGTCAATAATGCTCCAGAGGAAGAGTTCATCTTCCCATTCAATCAAGAAAACTAACTGGAGTATTCCGAAGTCCATCCTTTCCAAAACAATAATAGAAATACCTATAACTTGAGAAGTAGAAGAGAGTCTTTGACAGACAACATTCCTCCAAGTATGCAACCCACCCCACTCGATCCAAAGGCCAACAACAATCCTATGCCCCCAAGGGGACCCGGTGCCACTATTGTTTAGACAACACAACATCAACCTACTATGTTGAAAAATCTAGTTTGGGCTAATGAAAAATACAGTGCAGTAGAGGAACTGAAGAAAGTTAGAACAAATATGTCGATATATGATATGTTGCAAAGTTATCCTACTCAAAGAGAGGCCCTCCTGAAGTCCTTGGATCATTCCAAATCAACCTCATCCAGCAATAATACCAGGAATATATCTAACATAAATGTCGTGGAGGCAATGCCAACTATGTTCAAAGATAGGGTAGAAGTGCCCCCTTTCCTACTTAGCCTCAAAATATTTGGAAGGAACTTACACAATTGTTTAATCGATTCAGGAGCTTTGTGTAATGTGATGCCATTGTCCATATGCCAAAAGCTAGGGATGAAACCCCAATCGACTAATAGGGTGGTGATCCAACTCGATAAAATTGAGGTCAAAGTCATCGGGGTCTTGAAAGATACGCGCATATAACTGACAATTGACCCCAGAATCCAAGATTGCATTGACATACATGTGGTGGACATCCCAAAAACTTATGGTATGTTGCTCAGTAGAGAATGGACCTGACCTTTGAGAGGGTGGTTCTCCACAGATTTTACCCAACTTTGGCTACCCTGGAAAGGGCTCAATAACCAGATCAAGATAGATGCAGAACCCAAGCTGAAACAAATGATAACTGAGTACAATGCCATGAATGAGGTCTTATTCTCACAAGCTGACCTGGGAGTGTACCATTTTGACAAGGCGTTCGCATTCCAGCTCAAGGAAGAAGAAGACTTGAGCACTAGCCCTGTTCAGGGGTTAATAAATATCCAGATCCTTGAAGAGATTCTTACAAAATTCATAAATGGTATGATGAAGAATATGAGACATCTAGGCCAAGACGTTGATCCCAACATACTAATGCTACCAGGGTACTGTCATCTCCATCAGATGAATCACTTAGAGTTTACATGCCAAGACTGCCAAGAGGTGGTGGTCCAAGTAAATGAACCAGATATCAGACATATCCAAACCTCCTAAGAATACAATGACTCGGGATGAATCTCCCCTCAGTGAAGGACCTCACAGCCCCACAACTGAACACTTTATATAGGAGGATTGGAGCTCTTTTGGTGACGGCTGCCTACCTCCATGTCACGATGTTTGGTGTGACATCAAGGAAAAATAGAAGATGAAGTGGGTTCCACTTTCAAAAAGAGAAGTTTTAAATGAGGGAGAATTGGAACCTCCAAGTAAAGAAGGCCTATCATCCTCTGCAGTCCCTATGGAACCCCAAATCAAGACGCCTTTGCCTGAAGTAACTCCAAAGCCCCAAAGCAAAACATCTCTCAACAAGAATCATTTAGTATGGAAACTTCATTTCAATGGCTCCAAGTGCAAGCTCAGAGTAGGAGCTAGGATCAAATTGGTTAACCCTCCTGGGGGTTCATATTATGCTACCTACCAATTGCAATTCTACTGCACTAACAATATTGTCGAGTATGAGGCTCTAGTTCGGGGTCTCCTTGTCGCACATAAGAAGAAAGTGAAAGCAATAGTAGTAGAAGGTGACTCATAATTGATAGTCCCGTAGATCAAGAGCCAGTATTCCTGCACCGACAAATTATTGGTCTCATACCACAATCATATCTGGGACCTAATCAAATATTTTGAAGCCTTTAACATTTGGAGCATCCCAAGAAAAAAGATTATTATCGCCAACGCTTTAGCAGTATCTACAAGTTCTCTACAACCACTAGAGAAATCAAAATTGAAGAAATTCTTTGTGGAACTAGTGGTTGTACCAATTGTCCCTGACAACATCAAAAACTTCCAGGTATTCCAAGATGATCAGCAAATATTGGAATTTATCATGAACGTTGGGATCTTTGACAAATAGAGCATTGATGAAGAAGAGGATGAAATAGAAGAGTCAGGCGACTTAGGGATTTTGAACTTGAAAACAAATTTCATTCTGAAAGGTATGGTAGCTCTAGAGAGGATTTTTGATAAAGAAGAACACGCTTGAGAAAGAGGGAAAACACCAGTAGTGGACAGAGATGATTGTGAGCTCTATAACTTGGGTACACAACTCGAGCCCAGGGAGGTCCGCATTGGGAAAGTCAGCGCACCCAAGGAAAAGAAATAGATGGTCGAGTTACTCATAGAATACAAAGATGTCATAGCATGGTGTTATGAAGATCTGAAGATCTATGACCCCAGCATTATTTTCCACAACATTCCACTGAACCCAAATGCTAAACCTTTCTGCCAGAGACAAAGGCCAGTGAACCCTGTGATCGAGCTAGTGATCCAAAAAGAGGTGCAGAAGTTGCTTGACACCAAGATAATTTTTCCCATCCGACATTCAACTTGAAATGCCAATCTTGTCCCTGTGACGAAGAAAAGTGGAGAGGTTCAACTTTGCATGGATTTTAGAAATTTGAACAGGTCCTCTCAAAAGGACAATTATCCCTTGCCTTCTCTTGATGAAGTGTTACAGGTGGTCAACAGTTCCCAAATGATGTCCTTTCTAGATGGTTACTCAGGGTACAACCAAGTCATGATGAAGGAAGAAGACCGCCTTAAGACAACTTTCACCACAAAATGGGGAACATTTGCTTATCCTCGCATGTTTTTTGGGCTGATCAACATGGGAGCCACCTTCCAACAAGCCATGGACGAGGCATTTAAGGGCCTGGTCAACAAGTGCATTGTCATCTATATGGACGACCTCACAGTTTTTTCCAAGAATTGCATGGACCACATTGAAGATTTGCGAAAAACCCTAAAGAGGTGTCGACGTTATGGGATCTCATTGAACCCTAAGAAGTGTGTCTTTGGGGTCACTCAGGGTAAACTCCTTGGGCACATCATATTTGAGATGAGCATCTCCATTGACCCCAAAAGGTTCGAGGCTATTCTCAAATTGGTTCCTCCAAACAGCAGGAAAGAGTTGAAATCTTTCTTTGGGAAAATCAACTTTGTCAGGAAATTCATCAGTGGATTTGCAGAGATAGTGTGTCCGCTAAATGATATGTTGAAGAAAGATGCCAAGATCGAGTGGAGCACCCTGACTAAGGAGGTTTTAAAAGAAATCAAGACATCCATTAGGGGGGTGCCCCAGTCTTGGTCAGTCCTGATTATCTTCTACCATTCAAAGTCTACTCATTTGCTTTGGAATATTCATGTGTAGGAATCCTCACACAGAAGAAAGAGGGAGAAGACGAATGACTAATTGTGTTCATGAGATATCCACTAAAGAATGTAGAACTCAAATATCCTAATTTGGATAAACAATCTTTTGTCTTGGTCAAGGCTATCAAAAAATTCAGACACTACATTCTTCAAAGTAAGGTCATTGCTATTGTTCCGGATCTAGCGGTCAAATCCTTACTTATGAAAAATGAACTCAGAGAATGAAGAGGCAAATGGATGGCCATATTAGAGGAATTGGACATTGAGATCCAACCAATGAAATTGGTCAGAGGACAAGGTCTCACTAAGATGATGGTGGAGATGGAACAAGGTTTGGTGTGCCAAGCGTATACAAATGAGGGAATAGTCACTGACATATGGTATCAAGATGTGGTTTATTATTTGTTGCAAAATGGTTGCCCAGATGGATTGAATGGCTCCCAATAGAGAGCACTAAAGAATAAGAGTAGTTCATACATGTTTAAAAATGGTAAGCTCTATAAACGTGATTACGACAAATTGTACCTACGATGTTTAGATCGAACAGAAGCTGAACAGGTCCTTACAGAGTTTCATGATAAATATGGTATTGGGCACGGATCAGCAAAGGCTACAACTCATCAGATATTGAGATCCGACTATTACTGGCCAACTCTATTCAAAGATACCCATGAACATGTACGTTCTTGTCATATTTGCCAAACCAGCACCACACGCGAGAGACACCTGACGATGCCCTTACAGCCTATTTATGAGGTACATCCTTTCATTGAGTGGGGGCTAAACTTCATGGGAACAATCAATCCTCCATCCTTTGTGGGCCACTAGTACATCTTGACTACAACTGATTACTACACATGCTGGACAGAGGCATAGGTTATGAAAAATTGTACCACTGAGGTGATCACCAAATTCCTAGAAGAGTTCATCATCACGAGGTTTGGCATGCCTTTTTTCCTAGTATGTGATAATGCCCCCTACTTTTCATCTACAAGTCTCATTCAATGGGCCTTTGAGAACCAGGTAATTCTAAAATTCTCATCCAATTACTACCCACAAGGGAACGGAGTTGCTGAGTCAACCAATAAGAACCTAACAATGGTAATCAAGTGTCTTTTGGATGACAATCCCAAAGACTGGCACACTCAGTTGAAATATGCTTTATGGACAAATCATGTGAGAGTCAAGAATGCCTTAGGGACCTCCCCTTACCAGTTAGTTTACGGTCTGCAGCCCGTATTTCCAATGAACCTAAAAATACCAATTCTGAGATTCATGGATCAATATGTCGAGGGTGAGGATCGGGTGTAGATTCATCTCATGAACTTGTTGAACCTTGAAGAGAAGCGAACTATGGCCTTGGAACATATAGCCAAACACCAAGCTGTTGTCAAGCGATGGTTTGATAAAAGAGCAACCCTAAAAGCTTTCTGAATTTCTGATTTGGTCTTAATGTGGGACAAAGAAAAAGAAAAACCAGGCAGCCACACCAAATTCCAACATTTATGGATAGGCCCATTCCAAATCACGGAGATCCTAGGGGAGAATACTTTCCGAATTAGTTCTCTTGATGGAGAATTGATCCCATTGCCAGTCAATGGCCAATTTCTGAAGCATTATTTTGGGTCTTGACTAGTCCCTTGTATATTACTATATATATTCTTGTACCATATTGTCTTTTCTTTTGTTTTCTATCGGTCTCATCGTCCATGTCTTTTCTTTGGGTATTTTCTTGTAGGAGGTGTGTGCTTTCAATTTTAGTGGTCCGTTCCAGGTAGTCCAGGCAATAAATAAAGCTTCCCACAGTCGAAACCTTTGAGATAGTTTCATTTTGCAGTGAGTCGGAGACAGTGATCGTACGAAAAACATGTTTCTTTTCATAATTCTCAGAGGAGTTTATTGGAATTAACCATCCTCAACACTAACACATATTTAAAAAGAGATCCTGAGCCATGAGCTTCTCAAGGTAGGATTCCAATCATCATCAAGAAATGCCCATGGTCACAAAGGAAGCCTGAAAGTCAGAACCCTTTCCTAGCTAAAATGCAGACTAAAAGAAAAGAGCAAGAAAATAAAGGAGGAACACATGGAGATGAGATAAATAAAGGAATGCTCAAGACTAGGGCAACACAGTCTAAGCATTGCCCCAGTTTCAAAAAAGAAAGAGAAAATAAAAGAATAAGAATAGAGCAAATTGACAATATCTAAAGGAGTATCGAAGAAGTCGACATTGAACAAAAAATTGGTTGATAACAAGATGCTTTCAAAAGGAACAAGTGTAAAGCCGAGGCAAATCGAGTCTAAGAGCCCTCCTATGGAGTCTAAAGACTTTTGTCAAAGCTCATCTACAATAAGGAAAGGGTGATTTTAGCAACCTCTATTGGGGCTATAAACGCTTGCCTGGTAAAAGAGCAAGGTTAAATTGACTTATAACTGACTTTGGATTAGTGGGCAGTAATCTGGCATCGACGGGATAATCATCAATGAGAGCTTACGACAAAGGGGTTTCAAGGGAAATTTGAACACACGTGCTCACACACTGGATGAAGACATTATGGTTTTCTCCATCTTGATGATGATAAGAGATATGTTTGATCTGAAGATTTTTTGTACTTGGCTCACTGTAGGGTGGGATTGTCTCCTGGCTGACTGCCTCTAGGAAGCCTGGGTTGTTTCCCTTTCTTTGTCGGGGCTATTTGTTGTGGTCCCACAACCATGCTCCCTTTTCTAGCCTTTTGGCCTCAAGGGCCCCCCCTTCTGCTTTACTGCTTGTTTTGCTTCTTGTCCTTGTTTTTTTTTGTCTTTGGTTGTTTGTTGTCGATTTTTAGCCTTTTCAGCCTTGTTGCGCTTTCAGATGTCTGAAAGTGCAAAAAGGACAGAGGAGCGAAGAGTTAGAGCATCGCTCATTTCTCAGACTTTTCGACCCTGGCACCTCTTTCAGACTTGTTGGAGGTCTAAAGTTTCGAGGGTCTGACCCCGCGCGGGAGTCAGCCTTTCAGAGTTTTGACCTTTTTGGCAGTTTGACACCCCCAAAAAGCTGAAAGGATGATCACCCGGGGTGATGACATCAGCCGCCAAGGTGGCCTATATAAGGAACAAAGGGTTTTTTAACCCTCACTTTCGCGCTCACTCTTTCGCCTCCAACCCTTTTTGCTCGCTGCTTGTTGCCTTTTCACTATTTGGTCCCCTGTCATCGCTGCTCATCCTTGAGTTCATCATCTTCTAGGTTGGTGGTTTTCCCCCCCTCTTTTGTTTATTTTTTGGTCTTAGATTAGGGTCCTTGCCTTTCGGCCTTTTTGGCTTGTCTTAGTTTTAGGGTTCGTGTCTTTTCAGCCTTTTCGACCTTGCCTTTAGGTTTAGGTTATTTTGGGGTCAACTTTTTTCAACCTTGGGGATCGCCAAGGTAGTCACCTTGCATCCCCTCGACAAGTTTGTGGTCAAACTCACCGTCAGACTTATTTTTGAGTCTGATTGTGAAACCCTAGTTTCAGACCTTTAGGGTTTGAAACTTTTGGCATTGGCACAGAGGTTTTTTTTTTTCACCAAGTTTTGGGCATCTTTCGACATTTCAGTGTTGTCGCACACCGAAACATACCTTTCCCCTGAAATGCTGAAAGTGGACTATGCCAAGTGCTAAGTGCAACTTTGACATTTTTGGCCTTTTCAGCCTTTTCGGCCTTTCGCACGTCGAGGTTTTCTCTATCCCCGGATCGTCGAAATACTTTGCACTCTACCAAGGCACCTTTTCAGCATTATCAGCTTGCGAGAGATTTCTCACTTCCGTCTCACCCAAATGGCTGAAGGAGGGTTTTTTCAAGCTGATCCAACAGAACCCCTTTCCGACCTTTTTGGCATTTCAGAGGTCCGACACCCCCGAAAGTCCGAAAGGTCAAAAATGCCTTTTGTGGCCCCTTTTGAGCTTAGTTTTGGTAATATACTTTGCTTTCTGAGTTTTTTCTCCTACCATGTTGCTGATTTATGTCTTGTCCTCTCTACAAATATGGCCAAAAAGGTAGTAGCATCACTAGCGATGAGATATCAATTCAAAGGCTACCATCCACCTTCCAAAGTGACCAACTTGCATGCAGGCATAATGGACATGGATATTGGGAACGTAAGCTGGAATGACTACCTGAATAAATGTGCTCAGCCGGTAGGATGCTCATAGTACTAC
Source organism: Chamaecyparis obtusa (assembly GCA_027943335.1). Classification (NCBI taxonomy): domain Eukaryota; kingdom Viridiplantae; phylum Streptophyta; class Pinopsida; order Cupressales; family Cupressaceae; genus Chamaecyparis; species Chamaecyparis obtusa. The sequence goes on from BSBK01000040.1 coordinate 29,776, forward strand.
ACTTCATTAGTGCACTGCTCTCTGGTGAATGTGGCAGCTCACCCAGTTTCCATTCAATCGACAGACTTGATCAATACATTAGCCAACAACTATGTGCTCAATGAGCGCATGGTGAAGAATAGCGCTAGTGAGGTAGTCTTGGACCTGAGACCCGACAACATCGAGGATGTCTTCCATTTGCCCAAAGGGGTTGATAAGTTCTTTAATTTCAATATCAACAAGGGAATGGATTTCTATAATAAAGACATACAAAGGGCCCACAAAATAGTCAATAATGAGTATCTGATGCAGCCTTTGCCCAAAAACAAACTGGACAGGATTGATATGAGAAGGGGGTATATGCAAGAAGATATCCAAGCGGCCATAACAATGATCAACAGGGTGTATGGGTTGCCAAAGTCTTCTCAACTGGAGCCATGGATGATCTTTTTGATCCAAAAGATAAGAGAAAGGTAGGCGAGGTTCGATTGGGTCTCTATTCTAAGTGATAATCTGGATGAGCAACTGGTTCGAGTTAAGACAGACCCCCATTTCTACATGACATCTTATGTCATGTACCTTCTAGTCGCTAGGGTGAGATACCCAGGATTAATCAAAGTTGGGGCAATAGGAGAACAAAACACCTGGCCATTCACTCTATACCCTCAATTGGTGAGGAAAGATTTCTACATGCATAATAGCCCGGACTTTAGAATAGTCAATTATGCTTTCATATTTGCCATCGTATGCTCCATTGAGGGAGACTATGCCAAAATATTATCCACAGAAGCAACAACTAAAGTAAAGGCCCTTGGGGCATTCTACATACAGTTCCAGACCTTCACTTACATTCAGGTGGTAGGAAGCACCCTAGCACCAAAGAAGTTACCAAGATAACCTTCTGACAGGGTAGTTCTTCTGGAGATCGCAAGACAGCTATCTAACGCGCTTGAACATATCAAGCACAAGAAGAAGCATTGCTAGGATTTTCCTATTTCCATTGGCCCCCACTGCAAGCCAGATATGAAGGTTTGCAAGTCTTTGACTTGGGAATAGGATGAATTCCCACTGTTAACTTACAATCTAGTGAGGCCTCATTTTGATCCCATCGGTACATACAACCACATAATGGGGAGGCATTACATCCAAGAACCACATATCGAAGACCATTGGGCAAATTGTGTGGATGATTATGAAGTAAGAGTATGTGATTATTGCCAGATGACTCTAGAGCTAGCACAGGGTGCCCTTTTGTTAAGGATCCCGCAGAAGGTGGTGGATGCAAACTCTGACAAAATTTTGGATTCCATATATAATACAGATAAGGTGTACACAAGGGCTATCTTGAATGTAGAGATAGACAAGGATGAAAATGATAGTATGTATTTCAGAGCCCGACATGTGGTTAAATTGACTAAATCATGGATTGCTCATCCTTTCCAAATGCAGTCGGTTCCAATGAAACAACTCCTGGAGCAACCCTCTCAAGAAAAGAAGAAGGGAGAAAAGGTATTGAAACCATAATTCAAAGAGGCTACTCCTATAAAGCCAGAAACTCTATATCGGCATGAGCGCCCCACTGCATATGGTTTGGCCATGCACTCCAAGAAAGCAAAGGCCATGATGATCAGAAGTATTGCACTGCCAGATGCGCCTCTATCCAATGACTGTGATTCTCCAAGCTCGGCAAAGAAAACCAAATTCAAGATCATAGGACCCAAGCCGACTGGAGTCACCAAGGGGAATGTCTACAAGAGAAAGAAAGGCTCGACGCCCACATAAATGGATACCCTGGGGGAGGAGGATGAAGATGAATTGGATGAAGTCCCCCTCAGTAGGAGAACCCGGTATGTAGGATTTATGAAAAGAAGAAGAGTAATGGACAATGATACTGAGGATATTGGAGGGGCTACACATGGAGAACCAGTAAACTTGGATGCCCTTGGTGATGATGAGTTTGACATCATAGATTTTGTAGGATTGCATGGTTTTAAAGAGTCTGAGCAACAAGTTCCCACCTAGTTCACAAGCCTTTTCAGTGGCATGGGAGAGGACCTACAATAAAGGCCTCAAGGACAAGATGATGTTGAGATGGCCAAGGCCCAAAAGGAAACTACAGAGCCTGATAAAGACTCTTTTGTTGGTGTCACTCCTGAAGAAGATTTATTTGCAAAGGTCCCATTGGTTTCATCCAATCCACCTCCACCTCTGCCTCCACCTTGGCATCCAACTCCACCTTTAGTTCCACTTCAAACGCCTCCTACCACTCCACTTTCCACTCCAGTACGAACCACTCTGTTGCCTCAACAAATTTCTTCATCCCATGTTCCCCTACCAACTCCACCTCCACTAGCTCATTCAACCACTCCCTTTGTGTCTCCTATGCCTCCCTCACTCAAAATCCCTCCCCAAGTTCACATGCCCTCACCACAAGTCCATGATGAATCAGTGCCTCTGAGCTCGCAGGAGCCAGAGAAAGAAGCTGAGGTCACTGGTGAAGAGAAGATGGAAGAAGCTCCTATAGGATTTAAGGAGCCAGATGACAAGGGAGAAGCATAGGTAGAAGAATAACCACATACTGAGGAAGAAAAACAACAAATAGATATAGAGGAACAAATGGTTGATGAGCAGTAGACGGCTGATGAGGAGGAACACACGTGGGAGGAAGGTGAACAAAACACTGGGAATGAGCAGGAAACAAGAGAAGAAGAAGAGAGTTGAGAGGAAATATAAATAGGTCATCTGACAACTTCTTCTACATTAGCTGCTCCATATGAGCCATTGACTGCTTTCTCCAAGCTCACTTGGTTCACCAAAGAGGTACAACCAAGAGTCAGGGTGTACACGGATGATGAGGCTAACATGACCGCACTAGGGCATGCCTTCCACCAAACAACACCAGTTCCTCAAGCAAGAATAATGTCTTATGTGACACAAGACCAAGCAGGAAGGTGGAAAGCACAGGCGGTCGTTCCCACAATGAATGTCAGTACAAGTGAGATCACTCCAGATGACTATGTGTTGGAGGAGGTAGACTTGGGGGAGCCCACTAGGGAAGGAAGCAAAACCTTGGCCACTTTAGGTTTGAAGCATGCTCTTGGCTTCATGGATAAAGATGAAGAAAGGATAAAGGCTCTGATAGAGAAGAATGAAGCTATGAAGAGGTTCATTTTGAAGACAGCGGGTCCAATTGACTCAAATAACCCTGAGGCCTCATTACAGGCAATTTTGGAAAAGAGAGAAGTAAGCACAGATGTTCCACATTCTTTTGTACAGGCTTGTGCCGATTGGAAGCGGGATTTTGAGTAGTTTGTTAGTCTATCTCTTAGAAGGATCCTAAGGCCCTTTGGAAACATTCTGGCAGGAATAAATTCCTTAATGGAAATCATGAGTGAGGAAAATGGTGTAGAAGAAACGATCCTAAATTGGCAAAAGGTATTGGATGAGCTAACAATAATAAGGAAGCAATGCTTCCAAGTCTTGGTGAAGATATATGAGGGCTCAGAATTGGATAGTTTTGAAGAATGGATTCAGGAGATAGCAGTGGCATTGGTTGTATTTGAAAAGGTTCTCAAAAGATTAAATAAGAGAAGAGATGACAACACACTTTTTGCGAAAGAGTTGCAAGAGTTCTTTGAGGGTCTCGACATGGATTTGTTTGATGAAGATGACGAGAAGACTATGTATTCGATAAATGATATCATCAATTAGTACTTAGGGATATTTTGAGGGGTGAAGACTAAATAAGACCTCCATCAGATGTTTTACCAGGAGGAAATTCAGAAAATACTATCTCGTGAAGAAGAAATAAAAGCTTTTGCAAAGGAGTTGATTGACTTCTGAGATAGACAGCAAGAGATCCTTCAAGGGATTAAGATGCTAGATTTTGATGAAGTGTTGGAGATAGTGGATAGATTCAAGAAAGCACATCCAGAAGTGACTTCCACCCAGTGAGCATTTAGTCCCAGTCTAGCCAAATTTTTTGTACAGAAAATCCAGTTTTGACACAGCCATTTTTGCAGAGCTTGATTTTTGGCATTTCGGCCATATGGGTTTTTCGGCCTCTCACAAGTCTATAAGTCTGAAATTCTGGAGATGGAGGACTTAGTACTTAGTCAATTTTGGGTCTTGAGTTTTTCGAACCAACTGTCGGGGTTTGGGCATTTTTTGGCACATCCGAAAGTTAACTCTATCTATCTCAGAGATCATTTTCCAGTCATCTGGGCTTCCTTTTTGGAATTGTTTGTGCATGATTTTTGATCTCTTCCATTTGGGTCCACGTGGAGAAGCTGGAGCTAAGGATCAAAAGCATAAACATGAAGATTATCAAGTGCATGCATGAGTTCCAGCTCTATTTTGAGTTATCTAATGCATAATTTATTCAAAGATTTGTAATGCACGAGGTTTAATTCCATGCTAGGATAGTTTAACTAAGCTTTAGAAGTAGTTTCTTTAATTCAAGCTTTAGTTTAGATTTACTTTCAAGTTTTGGTTGCAGCCAAACCCTAGCTGCGAAAATAAGAGCCTAGCTCTATAAATTGTAATAAAATGATGTAATCAGGGTCGATTTGATCATTAATATAACATATACAGTTGGTGCTTGATTCATGGTGTGATTTATTTGCTATCTATGCAAAATTTTCAAATGTGTGAATTGCTCATTCTTTATTTCAAAGAGCCAATTGGTTGTTTAATGATTTTAAGTCTATGATCTTTTAGTTCGGTGTTTGCTAGTATTGTATTGTTGTGTTGTGACGAATTTCTGAGAAGATTATTCTTTGGTGCTTGAATATTAACTTGTCTCACGTGTGCGCACATCTGGTGTGGCTTCATGATCTGATGAGTTTTGGCTTATCATACATGTACATTTGTTTAATTCTGTCGATGATTGCATCCATTTAGCTGAAGATTGTGACATGATCTGATCTTTATTTTGTGGGTTTCTTCATCTTCTTGGTTATTTAATTCCACATGGTGGTGTGATGCTAGCATATGTCCATTAGGTTTCTTTTTAGCAATTTCATTTAAATCTCTTGTTACCCTACATATCCTAACCTTCCTTGCAAGTCATTTAGTAGATTAATTAAATTAGCATTGCTTTCATTCCTAAATCTGAAAATCGTATAAAAAAAGAGAGAACTTTTGGTTTCTTAAAGTTTGTTTTGTAGTTTCCCTTGAGAGAAGAACCAGCAAAGGCCTCCTTGTTAACAAATTCACATTTGTCTTCCATTGAGCTATCCAAGCGGTTGAGACCCAGCCAGAAGGAACCTTGAGATTAATTCCATCAGTCTTCCAAGAGGGGAATTTGCTCACGCAAATTCCTAGTTGTTGTCTTCGTGTAAAAATGACTCTCAACAACTACTTTTGGTGATTGTGAGGAAAGTGAGAATTATCTTGTGATAGACGATTCAGACGAGAGTATGAAAATAGACCTTGCCAATACAATCATAAACCTTGAAAACTTCTCTATAAATACCATCTCAGCCTTTGAAATTGACCCAACTGATCCAATACCACTTGTTCATCTTGAGCTTATAGATTGGGATTCTCCCAATAATCCAGAACTTGATATCTTCCATAATGATGACGCAATTATTGACTATCTTGGAATCAGAGATCATCTGCCACTAGGGGATCATAAGTTAGGATTTTTGATAGAACTCAATGACATGGCTTATTTTGGAGAGGGTGCCAATCCTTTCAGTCATAAAAATGTTAAAATAATCAATATATCTAATGGTGAAAACCACTCAATGGCAGTGTTAGATCCTAAAAAGGTAAAAAGAAAAGACGTATTTGAGGGTGAAAACCTCTCCGAGGCGCCTGAAGATGGAAAGATTGACACTCTCCCCAATTATATGTATTGAGAGCAATCTAAAATACTTATTGAACCAACATTTCCTCTCAACATTGGAACAGAGGAGTCCTCACGTATTCTCAAAGTAGCAGCATCCTTAACAGAGTCAGAAAAAGAAGCTTTTTCACAATTTTTCAAAGAGAGACAAGTCAATTTTGCCTGGTCTTATGTTGATATGCCAGGACTGGATCCTAATCTTATTATGCATCACTTATCTATTGCACCAGGAATTAAACCAGTTAAGCAGAAACTCAGAAAGATACATCCTCATATTGCACTTATGGTTAAAGCATAATTGAAGAAGCTCCTAGATGTTGGATTCATTCGCATCATTGATTATGCTAAATGGATTTCCAATATTGTACCAGTATCAAAACTAGATAAGTCTATTAGGATTTGTATAGATTTTCATGATCTTAACAAGGCTTGTCCTAAAGATGACTTCCCATTGCCTAACATCGATATCATAGTTGATTTGACAGCTGGTCATGAGATGTTGTCTCTCATGGATGGTTTTTCCGACTATAATCAAATCAAAATTGTGCCAAAAGACCAAGAGAAGATTGCTTTTACATGTCCTTGGGACACATATTGTTGGAATGTGATGCCTTTTGGGCTCAAGAATGCTGGTGCAACTTATCAGAGGGCTATGACTGCAATATTTCATGACATGATGCATACTATAATGGAAGATTATGTTGATGATATTCTAGCAAAATCTAAAAATAGAGATGGTCATTTAAGAGTGCTGGATAGAATATTCACTCGGATGGAAAAGTACCAAATTAGACTCAATCCAAAGAAGTGTGCATTCGGGGTCACACTGGGCAAACTGTTAGGCTATATTATCTCAGCTAAAGGTATAGAGGTTGATCTAGAAAAAGTTAAGGCAATCATGGAGATGGCTTCTCCTACAAATATCAGTCAGTTAAGATCTTTACAAGGATGCCTCCAATCAATTAGAAGATTTGTTTCACAATTAGCAGACAAAAGTCATCCTTTTCAACACCTATTACATAAAGACATCTTATTCAAGTGGGATGATAAGTGTGAGGAATCCTTCACTAAGATCAAGCAATATTTAAAAAATCCTCCTACTCTTATGTCACCGATTCTAGGCAAGCCACTCTTGCTCTACATTTCAGCTACAAAAGTCTCATTAGGTGCTCTTCTAGCCTAACAAGATCAAGAAGGAAAAGAAAAGGCTATATATTATATGAGTCACACCCTTGTGGGATATGAACTAAACTATTCTCCAATTGAAAGAGCATGTCTAGCGATAGTCTTTGCTTCACATAAATGGTGACATTATATGTTGTCGCATTCTATCAAGCTTGTTGCAAAGATCGATCCTTTAAAGTATCTTTTGAGCAAGACAACATTAATGAGAAGATTAGCTAAGTGGGTTATGTTACTTAGTGAATTTGATATTGAGTACGTGGATAGGAAAGCCATCAAAGGACAAGTCATTATAGATCAATTAGCTGAGGCACCACTGAAAGATGATCAACCTATACATACAAAATTTCCAAATGCACATATCCTGACATTATCTACACAGACATGGAAGCTGTATTTTGATGGATCATATACTCAACATGGTTCGGGAGCTGGAGTGTTATTTGTTACACCACAAGGATATATAATACCAAAGTCTTATTAATTACTCTTTCCTTGTACAAATAATGTAGCTGAGTATGAAGCTTTGATGATTGGGTTGAAGATGGTTGTGCATTGGAAAGTAACTGAATTGAATGTCTATGGAGATTCTCAATTGATTATCAATCAAGTTAATAATGAATACCAGACCAAGGATGACAAGTTGTTACCATATAAATGTATGGTGGATGACTTTAAGCAATAATTTTCAATCATCACCTTTGAGAAAATTCTAAGGCATGATAACAAAGCTACAGACACTATGGCTACAATTGCTTCTATATTTGATGCAGAGGATACAAAGGCCCATTTTGAGTTCTTAGTGGAATCTTTGATTTATCCCGCATATGATGATCCCTATACAAGTATTATATATCATATTATTGGACAAGATTCCCCGACTTATGGAAAGATATATTCCTACTTGAAAGACAATACCATCCCACCTGACCTATCCCGAAACAAAAAATGAACCTTTTTACACCAAGCCTCTTGTTATAACCTAATATTCGACACCCTGTATCGGCAGGGTCTTGATGGTACTCTCTTACGATGTCTTGAACATGACGAAGCTCAAACTGCCTTATGAGACGTTCATGAGGGTATTTGTGGGACACATTCGAGTGGTCCTTCCTTGGCTAAGAAGCTCATGCATATGGGTTACTATTGGCCTACTATGGAGATATATTCCTTTCATTTTGCTAGGAAATGCAAGAAGTGTCAAATACATGGGAATCTTATTCATGCACTAGCACAATAGCTACATCCTTTTACAACCACATTTCCATTCAGTCAGTGGGGACTCGACCTTGTGGGTGCAATTCACCCTCCATCTTCCAATGACCATAAGTATATTATCACTGTAACTAAGTATTTTACCAAGTGGATTGAAGTCGTTCCATTAATCACTGCCACTGGAAAACAAATATCCATGTTTATCCTTAATTATATCATTTGTAGATATGGTATCCCTATGCATCTTATTACTAATCATGGGAAGCAATTCCACAATTAGGACATGGATGAACTATGTGAGAAATTCCACATCAAACACCACTATTCCACCATTTATTATCCCCAGGGTAATGGCCAAGCTGAGGCATCTAATAAAACCATTGTCAAGATCCTTCAAAAGACTGTCAATGATGCTGGTCATGACTGGCATATCCAATTGAATCCTACCTTGTGGGCTTATCGCACTTCCATCTGTACTCCCACTGGTGCCACACCATATTCCCTTGTCTATGGTTTTGAATTCATTCTGCCCCTCGAGGTCGAGTTACCTTCTCTTCACGTATCCCTAAAAGATTTAATTCCAGATGAAGAGTATAGGGTTGCACAGCTAGTTGAATTATAATTGTTGGATGAACGTTGTCAGAGAGCCTATGATCATTTGAAAGTCTATCAGCAGAGGATGTCTTATTAGTACAACAGTAAGGTGAAACCCAAAGACTTTCAAGTGGGTGATCTAGTCCTTCGTGAGAATCCCAAAAATTAGCAGCATCGTGAGAAGAAGGGCAAGTTTGAACCCAACTGGTTAGGTCCTTTTGTGATTACATCAGTCTATGGCTCTAGGGCTTATCAGTTGTCTACGTCTGAGGGAGATCTCTTGGATGAGCCTCTTAACAACATGCACCTCAAGAAGTTCTATGTTTGAAATCCCAATGCAAGTGATATGTATATAGATAAATTTTTTTTAAAAATTACAAAAAAACTCAAAAATACAAAAAAATCAAAAAAATCAAAAGAAAATTGCAATAAAAACATGTGGTGAAAACTTGGAAATAGGTGCCATGTGTGACAAGTTAGCTCCTCTCTCTATTAGGATTCTTCTAGCATGTTGTTCCATTGTATATACCCATAATAAAATGACTAATCAGTCACCATTCCCGTCATGTATATATCATAATAAAATGGCCAGTTCATAGCATACTATCCATTATATATATCCATAATAAAACCCCACCATAGCTTGGTCTATTATCTTGGTCTTCATCCTAATCTTGTTGTGTCCTTCATCCATAATAATTTAGTCCATCACCTAGCTGGGGGCATGTCCTCGACCTAGTTTGGGAAGTGGGTCTATGATAGTCATGACTCTTAGAGGATAGAATGGAGTGTTTTTCACTAGACAAGCAAACACAATCAAACGTTCTTACACAATGATGTATTCATAATGATTAGTAACATGTGATCAATCTTTCAAACATGACCGCTCATCTATGCATTTCAAATGGCTATACATCAAACAAACTGATCAATACATCCAACACTATCTTTTGGCAAAGAAATGTATATTCATGACAGGCATGTTAGAATGATTTGTTGTAGATTATGCATTCATATATGGATTTCATTGTTATCATGTTTCCTATGCTATTCTAGGATATCTTTGACATAATTTTAAAACTCCCATATGTCATTGATTAGAATGGCTAGGATGGGGTGTGATATTTTCTTTGATTGTTGTTTGTGGGATATTTTCTGATGAAGTTGCAGGAACAAGTAATTGGGGTGTCTGTGTGTAAGTTCCTTCATCAGTTTCATAATCATTAACACATACAATTCATGTTGCTATGCAAATACTATTAATGATGATACGCCACACATACCTCGACTCTAAATATTTGTTCCCCGATGGAGGGAAGAATGTTCCTTGTCTGTTATGCAAATGAAACTCAGGTCATCTTAGTTTAATTATACCTAGATGCTTGTCAAGTTTTCTATATTAAACTCCATGAAATAAGTGCTCAGGTCATCCTGGTCTAATTATACCATGATGCTTGCATTTCCTTGCAACATAATGATCTCAATGATGATAATCAAATTCCAATTATTATGAAGTTCTAAGATGTTTCGTGAAGTTGTGGAGATATTCATTTCATTTTTCATTTTTCATTATACTTAGATGACTCATGTTGCATATCAATGTCTTTTTATAGGGATTTGTAGGTTATCTTGCTTATCAGGTTATCTGTTCTCTTTGACCATTCTTCTTATGTCGGACACATTGTTATTTAAATTAAGGACATTTGGATAATAAAAATGCAAATTTCATCTTGCATTTTAAAATTTTGCATATTCCATCTTCATTATCACTCTTCATCACTTTGCATAATTCATTAGGAATGTGTCATTTTCATTAGGTTTGTTCATTTGTATGAAACAATTGTATATTAACATGCATTCTTTTGATAATTTCGAGTAACGTTTCATCATAGCTATCATCTTATCACATTTTTATCTATCATGTTCTAGGTTATTACATTTTATCTTATTTTATCATATTAGAATTTGTCCAACTCTTTTGTGGTTTCATAAGGTATATTTATTTCCGTAATTTCATTCATTACATACAATATCATTGATCATCTCATTCAATTGTTATCCATTACATTTATTTTCATATTTTCATTTATTATCCATTATTTGCATTGTCATATTCATCGTTGATTATACATCATTGCATTAGTCACACGTAGCATTAAATAAATAATCATTTAGGAAATGCATTCATATAAACATCATCATCACATGCTAGATCATTAACCATTGTGCATCCAAAAGAAAGTAAACCATTTGCATTATAGAACATTAGTACTATGCATATCAAAGTAACTCATCACATCCTGCATATGTTAGTACGCACATGTATATATAATCATCAAAGCAAATCATAATAGAATTGAACCATCATGCATAAATAGTCCATCACATAAAGTCCATATAAACAAATAAAATATCCAAATATCCAATGATATCTCATAAAATGATCATGTGTCCAAGTGTGTCCATCAAGTCATAAACATAATGAAAAATGCTGATACAATGGTGATACATGTGTATACAATATGACTATGAGCCACTGCCTCTGGACTCAGCCTATCACTGTCTGCATGATGCAATAAGTCCTGGTGCTGCTGGATCTCCTGAACCTATGGGAGGTCTTGGAGGACGTGATGATGCTCCTTTGCTATCAGTCGGCCCATGCCTATGCTACACAACTATCTTGATTGCATATGAGCTATCTCTAAAACTCCTGATCCATTGATCTCTAGGCACAACCTATATGTAGGCATCCTTCCAGTAGGTGATCTCCTTGTCGGCCCGTACCATCACACATAAGCTATCTACATGAGGTCCTAATGCCTCTGTCATCTGAAGCTCATCCAATAAAGTCTCAACCTCCCCTAGTCACTCTATGGAGACGACTCGCTCTTGTCTAATCACTGCCATGTCACTCCCTAGTCTCTCCACCCATCTCTCTAGTCCTAGGACACGGTCTCCCTGTACCTGTGTCATTGCTATTCTGACTAGTAATGCATCGATGTCTACATCCTCCTCCTCTGTAGCATCCCTCTGTAAGTAGGGATCCTAACCCCCAATATCCATCTCTACCTGCTCATCCTGGCCACCGACATTAGGCATCTGCATATCTTGTCTAGCTATGTTGAGCATCTTCTTGTCCTGTATGTCCTATCCACCCTGAACCAGTATCTCCTGTCCAAGTACATCATCTACATCATCCTATCCTGCCTGTGTCGGTACATGTACTTGTATAGCTGGATCCACCTGTATAGGGGCAGCTACTGGTATCTATAGTGGGGCACCTACGAGCATCTGTATTGGTGGTTGTCACCACACCTATCTCACAGGGGGTGGCATCAACCCATGCGGTCGCACACCTTCGCTTCTCATCCGAGGCCCAACTCTAACACCCCTACCTCCATCAGGACCACCATCGCCTCCATCACTACCGTCACCTCTATCATCACCTCTACCCCTCCCTAGACCTCTCCTATCATAGCCTCATCGCCTGTCTCAGCATCTATCTGAAGCATCCCTCTCTGGTGGCCTCTCTACCGGGTCAGTCAATCTAGGGAATGGATGATCCCTAAGGTGTCTCTCATAGTCTGTCATCATCCCTGGGTCTACGACCCCCTATCTCATAGACCATGCCTGAAATGACATGTCTAAAAACTCATGTCTAGCTATCTCAAAGGACACCATCAGTCCCCAGTCTCGTCTCTCCTGATGGGTACGGGAAAACTCTATCATCCCCTGTGGCATCCCCTGGATCTTGCCAAACTGTCGTAGGACCTGGTTAACCATATGCCTCTCTATAATATAGGGAGTCCTCCCCATCAACCATTGGGACTCAAAGCAGTATTCAAGCTGACACTCATCCTCCCACGACTCGTACCCAAGGTAGGGTCTCCAAGTCACCAAATCTATGGTATCAAATGTATAACGCCAAAACTCCAAACATCTTAGCTTATGTTGAGACTAGATAGATGCACAGAGAAAGATATATGGCTGCCCCACACCTCAAAATCTCATGGCTATTGGCCGTGTAACTTCAATGTGCTCCCATGCCCAAACATGGAGCAATGTAACACTAGCTGATAGTGACGCTCCCCTATGGTAGACAACCTGATGTAAATCATGATATAGGTGTGCTAGAAAGCACCCCCCAAGAAAAGTGGGTCCCCTCATCCATCATCCTCTGTAATGTCTGAACCCATCTGACTACGAACCCATGCGATCTCCAGTCTGGGCAGACAAAGCCTCTGATAGCTCTAGCCAAAACAATAGGAAGAGGCTCATAGAAATCAACCATGTCCTCCCAGCTAATCTCTGACTCATCAATGTCATCGTCACCAAATACTACTCTACACTTAGCCAATCCACTGTGCCGATCATACTGCACTAACTCTCCTGTGATGGGAAGCCATAGGATGCAATATACATCCTCTAATGTAATAGTCATCTCTCCTGTGGGGAGATGGAAGGTACTCATCTTCTAGTGCCATCTCTCAGCAAGTGCAATCAACATGCTCAGGAGTATAAATGATATGGTATAATCCCATCGCTCCAATCAATAGTCTATCAGTTTCTGACAGGGCCAGCCTCAGATTTAGAGTCACGGGATATCTCTCCTGCGACATTAGAGTGTCTGTAATATCCTCCTATCATAATCACTAAACAATCAAACTATCAGATTTCGATCAAACTAATCTATCTATCTATCCTATCCTATCAATCGAATACATGTTTATCACATGTACCAACAGATATTTCTATCAATTATCTACACTCAAGAAGGTTAACTAGTGACCATGCTACAATGTTGCCCATCTTGACAAATATCGATCTAAAATCAAAGCCGATAAATCAAATCAGCCTCTCGAATGATGTTTGATCTGATTACCCTCCTAATTTGCCAAAATTCTATCATCTAACATGAAAGCGCAACATAGAAAAATGTTTGCGCAGAACCCCCTACCATTTGCACAAAAAGAACATATGCACAACTACCCTAAACATTTACACAACCAATTATGACAAATGCACCGAACAACGTTTGCATGCATTTAATTCATAAATGCACCATCTAATTTTCCTCTAGCATAAATGCACAGGTGCCCCACATGTATGCGCAGAACTAGCATTTTGTTGTGCAAACATTACCAGTTGCTGTGCATACATGAGCCGCAACTGCGCATTTTTTTCGTCGACCTAGAACTAAAAATTTCCTATCCTAAACTCAGGTTCAATCTACCCTAAAACATACTAAACTTCAACTAAAACATGAAAAAATTCACCAATTGACAAAGCAGGATGAATCACCTACCGACTCTCCTGAATTTGGTGGCCTTTGGAAGCGCCTGACTCTCTTGAATCGATGATCTGACAGTGGGAATGATATCTTCTCAGCTCTTCTCTTCTCTCTCTCTCTCATGCTCTAATCTCCAAATGACAAGTGTGCACAATGACCCTATTGTGGACCCCTTGGCTCTATATATAGCATGTGGACCCGTTTTGTTTGATGTGTGGGCCCTACCTATCGACTTCTTTCTGATTCACACTGTTTTCACCCATATTTCTTCTGATTCTTTTTGTGAGATTGATTGTAAAAAAACAAACAAAAAAAACAATCACATAAAATAATTTTTTGTCAATCAATCTCTCGAGGAGGCATGCATAGGTCGTCAGTGACATTGTTTGGGGTAGGGGCAAAAATGATTGAATTTTTATGAGGCAAAAATGCTTGATTTTTTCTTTGAAACAATGTGACCAGCACATTATTTCAAAGAGGGGCAAAATGTATACACTAAAAAGTGATTTCATTAATTAATTATTATTTAATTAATATTGACTTGATGAATTAATTAAATATTTATTATTTAATTGATATTTATTTCCTCTATTTATTAAATAAATTATTCAATTTATTTGATAAATTCACTATAGTTTATTCTCCTATCCTAAGTCTTCTAAATAGTCTTATTAAAGTGATTTAATCTATTACACAATCACTAAATATGACTAAGTCCCCTAGTCCACCTCATCCACCTAGTCACCTGACACATCACCTTGGCTAAAATAATTAATTATTATTAATTATTAATTATTAATAAATCATTATCCTCACCCACACATGTCCTATTTTTAAGGGCTATGTGGCCTCATAAGACTTGGTCTCATGACCACATGTTTTCCCCTACACCAAGTCAAGAAGCCAATCCTATTCCTAAGGAGCTTCTCAAGCCACCTCAAAGAGTTCAAGGTGACTCACAGGACACTTGTACCAAGAGTCCTCATGAGGAAAAAGTCCTTCCTTCTTCCTCTCATTGGTCTTTGTGAGACACTTGACATGTGTCTTTCCCTTCCACCTTATTCTCTTCCATGTCAATGTAGGAGGAACATCCTCCCTATTCTTCCTCTCGCATTCCAACTGCATCCCCCTTTCTCTCAACCCCTTCAACCAAGTCAATCATAACCGTAGGATCTTCCACCTTTCAATCTGCACCCTTGGATTGTGCCACCTAGGCTTGAGTCCTCCAAAAATCTATAAAAGGAGCCTCATTTCCCCTTTGTGAGCTAAAAGGCAATAGTAATTTTCAAGCATTCTAGAGATCAAGCAATCAAGCATCCAAGCATTCAAGCAAGCATTTTGAAGTCATTTTCATAGCATTTCCATATTGTTTTATCCATTAGTTTGCACAATCAAGCTTAGGCCATTTTGCATTCAATCCACTCAATCTCCACACTTTGAGAGCATCTTGGGAAGGAGCTTCATTTGGAAATCTGAGAGCTCAACACCTCCAAGAAATCAAGGCTAGGAGGACAATGGAGACAAGGTACAATGGGTGAGTGAAGGTAATTTTACTTATAGTTCTTCATTTAATCATTTTGTAATCTTCATTCAGTAGCATTTAGATTGTTATATTAGCTTAGATTAGTCAATATTTCACTTAGAATAGTTTACATATAAATTTGCATACAAAAATTTCTCCTTGGGCATTACATTTCCTTTGGGAATCTAGTAGATTAACTAGCTCATAAGGGGATAAGATTTCAAACCCTTCTGGCTATGATTGATGTTATTCACATTTAAGGCATTTTTATGACAAAAAGTATTTGGTGTGCCTGAGAATCCATGAAACCCTAACTTTGGTGGGTTGGTTTACGCTTTTGAGATGGCCTTTCTTTCAATCAACATACTTTTTGGTGGTAACTTCTTATTAGGATTTAGGGGCTTCCCCTTGCCCATTTGCCTTGGGTTTATGCCTTGTATTTTCACAAACATGACATTTATACACCTTGAGACTTATTTTATAGAGCCACTATGAATCGCTAATCTTGGAAAAATATGAAAGCCCAATTTTGACTATCCTATCCATATCAACAAACATTTGACACTATCCATATCAACAAACATTTGACACTATCATATCTACTCTACCTCTGGATATACTACACAAGATTGTCATTTACATAGTAACCATGGCAGAAAGATTGGCATTGGTCTCCCAACCACAAGCCCTTGATTTGAATCTTCAATGATATTTGTAGTCACCCCTATTTGTTTAGCAATGATAGTTTCACAATATTTGATCTGTAGTCGTTATGCCTAAGGCCACCCATTTTTCCTACTGTATTCATTTCTAAGGCTTGCCAATGGGCTCTCGTCTTTGACATATCGATATTCCTGAGTAGAGTCTTTCAAACACTTCTTCACCTTTTATTATTATGCTCAAGACCTATGAATTGGATTCATGACTTTTTTTGCCCCTTTTGACCACGACTATTTTCTTGGCATATGGCCCTTTTGGGGGATTTGTCTGACATCCTCTTAGTTTAGCCGAATTTGGCATGCTTTTAGGGTGGAGATCCTCTTTTCTTTATGGAAAGATAGGAATGCAATCTTTGTTTTCTCACAACTTTATTGATATTGGTGTTTCACTTTTTATTAAAGCATGTATTTGTAATAATGTGATGCTTCAACTCCAAGTCTAGGCCAATAAAGTGGCATTGGAGATGGCCCACCTCCAAGAACTTCTAAATCATTGGGGAAACACCTCTTGTATGGTTGCTAGAGTTCCTTTAGACAAGTCTCCCTCCCGTGGTCAGTCCCCACTTTGCAGTTGTTATCTTAGCTATAGTTCCTTTGCCCGATGCTCTCATACTCTACGATCCTAAGCTCTTCATCCCCAGTCTGGTGGTGGGAGTGGTTTTGCCAGACGACACTCTACCTCTCATTTGCGTGAAGGTTTTTCCTTCGTGTGAGATTCTGAGGGTTGGGGTCATCAATTGGTGGTGGCAATGGTTAGCCGACTTCTGCCAGATATGGTGGTTGACCTAACTCATTCAAATGGCTTCCTAGGTTGGCTTTCACAATTTCACACACTTGTGAGGATAAAGATAACAAGGAGGCTACTGTTGATAAGGGGCACTCTCTCCTTGACATCACCCTTGACCCCGCTGATGTATGGGGGAAGCTGAATGACAAGGATCCCCCTTCGCCACCATTTGGTGTTGCTCTTACCACTTAAATGACTTGTTCTTATTGTTTTCTATCTTTCTAGACTATACCGGTATGTTTATATTTTCTGAGTACTACTTGAATGACTTTGAAAAATGACCTTATGTCCCACCTTCTCTATATATTTATAAATTAATAAAAAATATACACATTATTCATTAAAAAATAAAATTTCACCATTCATATACTAAACAGTTTATAAAAAAAAAATCATAAATCCAAAATTGATGAGAAAAATGCAAATGCAACTCCCTACTCGTGGTGACCAAGGTCGGTCGGTCAACTCAAGTTAAAGGGTTCGAGTTACTGGCATATTAATCTTGAGAAAGTTTTTCCATTTTTTGTTTTTTGGGCGCCAGGGTAGATTCATTGTCTTGCCATTTTTCTCTCCATCTGTATCCTATAGCCAAAACTTGTCAGAGAAGGCGCAATTTTTTCTGTAGCTGATCAATCACAAAGCCTCGAGTTGAATTTTTCTCTTCTTAAGCGGGAGGAGCGAAAATGGTAAGTATAAGATTTTCTAGTACTCTGATATAAATCTTTCATTGTTTTAAAAATTTTCCTCATCTTATAATCACCGCTGATGATCGTCGTGTTCATAGTTGGTCGATATTTTCTGTGTGGGTACTTTATTTTTTCTTGCTGTTTTTTAACCGCGACAAGCTAATTGGAGTACCTGCAATCATCTCATATGTGGGTTGTTTCTGAAGTGTAAAATTCTTACACTGTTGAAATCTAATGGCCAGGTTCCTTATTTTTAGGGTTTTCTGTATGATGGGTGTTTTGGGTTCGTAGGATTTACGCTCTTGACAGAAACTTATTGGCTTGATTTGTTTTATTTGTGCAATATGATTATGGTGCTATGCAAATTACTCAGGTGGTATGTGGTTGATTATTTCAGTCCAAGGGTTCTGTTTTACAAGATTGATCCAAATATTAGCGGATAGGTTCCATTGGTTTTTCACCGTGGAGAGGCACTGATATGTTAATCATCCAAATTTTGTGTAGGTTGAAGGGTCGTCTTAGAGATAATCTTGTTTAATTGATTTGATATTAATGACTTTTGCTAATGAAGTGAAAATTGCAACAGGAGCAGCATGAGTTTTCCCTTTATGATATATATATATATATTTTTCTTTTGAATATTAGCTTCCCAACAGTTGTCTTTAATTCCTAGTTAAAATGGACCGGCTAGAGTTTGGACAGAGGATCTCCTAGATAACGGTCTGTATGCTCTAGCAAGCTTTCAATCTTATTTGTTGAGAGATTTCAATTAAAAGTTTAACATGTATTTGCTTGATAATTCTTGTGTGACTTAAGTTTTGGGTGGGTTAAACTTTGGATCACCCACTTAAAAGGTCTGTCAACACTGGGTCACGCTTTTAAATGTGCCCCATGCATCAGAGCCTTGCCATGTGTCCTGTGGAGTTATGGGAAGCCCTATTGCGATAAGTGTTTTGAACCTGGGTTTTACACTTTGGAATGGCCGACTTTACCTTTACTTTGCCCTTTGGACTCCCACTATTGATTATAAGGAAATTGTATTATTTCCTTCGAGAGTTGCATCATACATAGCTTGGCGGGGAACTCCCTGTAATGAAGCTTTGACAGATTTGAGCCAGCATTGATTAATAAATTTTTGTTAATTTGTCTGGGTTGAAGCCTGGCCACTGTGCGGGCTCTCTGTATTCATAGCACAGACCACCACACCTACTATCTTCTACCACAACAATTGCATCCAGAATGGATGCAGCCCTGCCAATATGCTTGGCGT
Source organism: Chamaecyparis obtusa (assembly GCA_027943335.1). Taxonomy (NCBI): domain Eukaryota; kingdom Viridiplantae; phylum Streptophyta; class Pinopsida; order Cupressales; family Cupressaceae; genus Chamaecyparis; species Chamaecyparis obtusa. The sequence goes on from BSBK01000040.1 coordinate 48,874, forward strand.
TCACTAGAATTGACCCCATCTTGATTCGATACATTGTGATTAGAGGTGTTCGAAAGACTCAAGGTGCTTGTCTCCATTTCTGCAGCCACAATACCATAGTTCTACTTTTCCCAAGGAGTTAAAACATAGGGAATGACTCCTGGCACTTGGGCTAGTTCAGTACACTGTAAATCCTTGTCACATTTTGTGTCCTTATTTGTTTAGCTATTCTATTGAGGCAATGAGCTAGATTGATGCTTAGATTTCAAAATATTTCCTTTTGAATTCAATTTGCATATTTAACATACACAGTTTAATCAATTCCACAGTAAATTTATAAGAGCCACATAATGGTGGAAAAAACTTATATGGCTGTTTATTCTTAAATAGTTACCCTGCAATGCCCCACCAGGGAACCTAGGAGAATTTAACCTAAACATGTCACTAAGTTTACAGGATAATTTTTTTTCTTTAACATGTTTACAAACTATAAAGATAACAATGCAGAAACAATACAATCATAAGATATAACACAACTACATAAGTACAAATCAAATATAGTTAACAATTCTCAAGGGTCCCATGACGTAGAATTACGTATTACAAATTAAATATTTTAGATTAAGAATAATTACAATTATATACAAATGAATAACAAGTACATCCAATACCCTAAGGTATAAATACAATGAAACAACTGTTAATGTTTTTAACCAGAATACATAAAATGCAATGAACTGAAATTCAAATACAAGATAGCAGAGAACACAAATATTATCCTGGGAAAAACCCTCCTGCTCGAGGGAAACAACCCAGCCCACCAAAGATATAGATCCTTTATTGTAACCTCAACACAATTACAATGATCTTCATGCTTATGATTGATAATACTTAACGGTCAATCAATAAGCCCTTTTTCAGTTCGATCAATATCAAAACAATAAGTATCTCACAGATACTTCAATCAACAACAATAACTTTCCACAACCAATGATCATATACGATCATACATAGAGCAATTTTGTAGGATGAATCACACTTCCTAAATAATCATAATACTGTAGCAAAGATAATGTCCTTATCACAAAAGATTGATGAATGCTTCAGACACTAAAGAAAATCTTTAACTGCACGCAAAGATCACGAAAATTTTGAGAATACACATACACAATTGTCTCTGTTGTAATACCCCAATCAAAACTCTTCAGCAACGAATAAACCTTATTTATTGAATAGAGAAAAGCAAAAACGTTTAATATCAATGAACCAAGTCATAAAGACACCAAGCAAGACCACGTGAGATGTAACTCGAGCCACCTCAGACATATGAAGTCATGATGCCATAACATCTCACATTCGATATGAAGAGGGAATACCAAGCAACTCTCGTAATGGCAGGAAGAAGCATAACCGATGACGTGTAGATGGAAATATATGAAATGAAGAAAACAACTCGACATCAGGCACCTTAATATCTGTAGTAGACCTGATGAAGGCTTTTGCAGAGAAGATATTATCACACCAACTTCCGCTTAGAAGAAACAACACACACCTCCCACACACAACTCTTTAAAAACCAAACTGAATGGAATAGCCTTCTTCCTATTAAATACCGGAAGACATTGCTGTTACACCAAATGAATCGACGACAGTTACATATCCACGCGAGAACCATGAACGGTTGCCCCATAGACACCAAGCAACGACGGTTACCAAAGACACCTTGCAACGGTGGAATATGAACCGACACTAATAGGCTGCCAGATGTACACGACACTTTCACGTTGGCAAAGAACTGACGATGCCAAGATAAACACACATGGTGCCATGACACGATAGAGCATCTTCGATAGCAAACATAAGAAGAGTCCATAAATCTCTCTTGCAACTATCAATACATTAACAACAACATCCTCTGTACAAGTCGCAGGGTATGTCATAATAACCAAATACAAATTATAGTACAATATCTGCAAGGAATCACATCTGAAGCATTGATACAAGATATAATTATAAACACCGTAAGATAAATATGGACAAGCCTCCAATGAAGAACAAGAAGGTAATAGCAACAAGCACCATCCAACACCGCTACAGGAACATCATAATCTCAAATGGTAAAAGAAAACACTACCACCCGACCTCGTGGAATCAAAGGTCCACTCCCACCGCGCTGAGGAGATAACAACAAACCCCACTCGGATAACTAACTCAATCAAAACAACTAAGCAAAGGTCCTGAAGGCTTTCTAACTCAAAAGGTACCAGTACCACCAACTAAAGATAAAGAAAAGATAACAAATATCAAGAAGTTAACATGTACCAAATCACCAAAATATCGAACAAGTACAAATCACCAACTAATACAAATCATCCCTCTACCGTGCGGCCCCCATGGGAGACCGTCAATAGGGCTTTCCCTTGCTGTGTGACTCCTGTGGGGGAAGTCGCCAACAGGGCTCCCAAGCCTATGAGGGGTACGGGGATGGTGTCCTGTACCCACCAAAAACACACACACACACACACATATATATATATTTGTTTTGCCTTTTTTTTTAAAATAAATAAATTTGAATAACAAACCTTCTCCCCTTTTTTAAAACATATAAATATTTTTCCTTAACTGATTTTTATTTTCTAATAGAAAACTAGGGTTTTCTGATTGATCTAATTTCCCCCTGAATATGATTTTCGCATGCAAATTTAAATTAATTTTCTATGCAAAATACTGAAACAATTTTATCTATCTTTTCTGGGTAAATACCCTAACTGAGAAAACTCACACAATTTCCTAAAATTCCTTCCTAGGTTTTCAAACCATCCAAACAGAATACCAGATCTAATTTAATATCAAACTAATCTAAATTTCACAAAACCAAACCTGATTTAAACATAAATCCAATTCCAATTCATTCACATAAACAATTCCAGACACGAAGCAAACAATCTTTTCAAAAGAAAGAATTTTACAAAAAAGAAGGTTTCAAACCCTACCTCAAATAACGCTTGAAAATTCGAAACCAAGAAAGATTTAATTCACCCTTTAAAATCCAAGCTTTCGAACAATCTCTAACAATGTCTACAAAATCCAAGCTTTCAAAAAATCTTCCAAATTCATCCAAGAGAGCTCCTCCAAAACCTGATAGACATAATTGAAAATAATACTAAGAAACCCCTCATAAAGAAGACCTATTCCTTCTAGGGTTTCTAAAACATGCAAACCCTAAAAAACAGAACTCAACTCTCTCTACCTAGTTTTCATCGTCACTTGCATGATTAAAATAACTTAATAATAAAATAATGCACTTTGAGATTATAATTCCTAACTCAACTATTTAACTTTAAATTCTAATTCAATTTTCACTTAAACCAAATGTGCAACTTAAATTGCATTAAGATACTTAATTAATCAATAAATATTTTAGCACATAATTAACTATGCAAACTGATAAATTAAATATTAAATAAATCAACTATGCCCTTTAATTTTATATTTGGATTTAATAATTAATTAAACCCTTTTATTCCAAATTTAAACTTTTAATTAACTCTTTTAATTTAACAAAGGTATTTAATTAACTCTCAATAATTAAATATTCCTTATATTTAATATTTCCATATTCCTAAAATATAATCATTCTAATCTCATAAGTACTCCTAATTTAATTATTTAAATCAAACAATCCAAACAACAAACTTACTTGACTCACAAAACATGAAAATCAACTAACTCTACATCAAACAAACACCAAGGAAGGGCTCACGAATTCACTTCACCTTGACGAATTCGGATGGGTAGAAACAGATACTTGCCTAATATTTAGGACAGTCAATGGCTTGGGTTGGGATTTGGATTTGTATGTTGGGATTTGGATTTGGATAGGGCACGCTCACCTTGACAATTCAGGGAAGTCGATGTTGATGCACGGTACTTGCAAACTTGCATAAAAGACAAGCATGTACATACATGTATAAATATAAACAAGCAATGGCGGGGATTGGCCGACTGTGTGGATCTTGCAGGCAAGTAACTACGATTCTGTCCCTCAACCACATCAGACACGTCAAACAAAAATATAAAACATACACGCCAACCATACACATGCAAGTATGAGGTCAGTAAAATCACATACATAACATCAAATCTATTTGAGGATTTATACAATCATGAAAAATGGCCTAAAAGAGTCTGGCCAGTTAACCTGAAAATCAAACTATGGGAGGGGTATTACATAACCTTTTCTGATAAATTTGCTAAAAGCTAAAAGGATTTTCTAATTTAGAAAGGGAAGGTCTTTAGTATAACAAGCATACTTTATGCTACACCATTTCTCATTTTTTTTTATAAATATTTTCAAGTTTCTATGTAAGTTATTATGTTTTAAAAGGTTACTGGATACTTCATCCCTTCTCCTCCACCCTTCCCTGCTCGGTACATATATCTCAGTATTGAATATGGATGCAATACTGCATATGTATTGTATCAATATGCAACTGATCCTGAGTCCATATGTAGGCCATATCCAATGCATCCAGATATGATGCTAGGCCTTTTGGAGCAGGGTTATCAAATCATTTAGTTTGATTATATATATATTTAAATTTAAATCATGAAAAGATATGAATACTATAGGAAAAATAAATCTTATGAAATCAAACATAAAAACAACAATATATGGTTCTATATATTCACAAATATATTGCTTTAGTTCTATGCCTGTTGTAATATCTAGCTATATTCACATTGGGTGATCTTCTATCAGATACCGTATTCACTTCCACATATACTGCTTTTGAAATTTTTTCCCTTAGCCCTACCCATACTAGTATTAGAAACAGCTTGCCTATCTTTTATGAGGAAAATGAAAGTTTATTATTAATTATACAAGTTTTGTGGTGTGGTCTGTGTAGTTAGTAACACCAATCACAGAGAAACTGTTGTTGAACTAACATCACATAACCTATGATACCAGATCTGGTTCATTTATTATTTTTATGGCTGGGTTTGACTGAGGAGGAGGGACAACAACCTGCTACATAGAATTTGTAGGGTGCAGCTAGAAGGATGTGTGTTTTGTATGCACACAATCTACAAAATTGAAGAGAAATCAAAATGGTTAATGCAATTGCATATAGAGAATCAGTACTAATCATAACGTTGCTCTTCATTGAAATCATCTACTTCATCAGCTGGTTCACAAACAATGCCAGTGCCACTACCAGTAGTGTGCTATGCAAGTCCCGTTTAGCAGCTTGTTGCCCCTCATACTAAAAGATGACCTAGGAAAGTTGGCTGCCAAGGCTTTTAATTTTGTGATTTTTTTTGGTGATACATGCAGGTTATCTCTGTGTTTTTGCCTTTGTTCACGCAGGGTCCTGCCTGGGACCTATGGATATGGCTTGGGTACGTTCACAATGTGCTTGGGCTGATTCTGCATGTCTGTGGCAGGACCCTGGCTGAATCCAGGCCAGAATTGGACAACGATAGGCACGTGGTCCTTACTGGCCTGGGTTAGGCCAAGGTTCCTGTAGAATCTAGTAGCAGAGCATATAACAAAACTATAAATCATGTAGTAACTTCAACTTATTTATGGAAAACCTGACACAGATCAGTCTAAGCATAAAAATAATAGCTGATATAGACACACACATACATATATTGTCTCATATCCACTTTCTATGGCTGTGATATTTAAATAAAAACTCAATTTTTTTGTCTTTTTTTTTTCTACTAAACCTGTACTGAATTTCAGGATTAAGTTTTGTTCATCTAGTTAATCTTTCTCTATGTCACAAGGTTCATGTTTGATTTTGTCGAGGAAAAAAATTGTCAATTCATAAAATTTGAAAAAATATTCACTTTGAATAATATAGTATTCTTGATTTCAATATAAATCTTATTTCAAAATTAACAATATTAAAATTAAATAAATTAAAAAAATTAAGATTCAAATAAATAAAAAATATTAGAAGATAAAAATTATAGAAATATTAGAAGTTAATTAAATAGAAAAAACATTCAATGAAGTGATTCCTTACCCAAAGCCAAGGTTAGAAAGATCACAATATTGTTTTGTCCAGTTTTTCTACTAAACATATACTGAATTTCAGGATTAAGTTTTATTCATGTAAGCCAATCTTACTCTATGTCACAAAGTTCATGTTTGATTTTAGCAAGGAAATAATTTGGAACAAATTTGTCAATTGATAAAATTTGAAGAAAAGGTGATTAAATTTCTATAATATAAATTTTTATATTTTACTATACATATAAATATAAAATTTACAAATTTAAAATTAAATAAATTTAAAAACATTAATATTCAAAAATATAAAAGATATTAAAAACTAAAACTATAAAAATAAACTCAAAAATATTGAATGAAGTGATGCTTTACCCAAGCCAAGGTCAATAAGAACATATGTAATGTAAATTATACAATCCCAAGGTCAAATTCATGGACTTCAGTTTGTATTTTTATGAAAAACATGAATATGAAAGGAATTCCACATGAAGTAAAATAAAATTAAAAATATTCAATGAAGTGGTTCTCTACTTAAAGATATTGAATGAAGTAAAATAAAATATTAGAACTAAAACAAACTTAAATTTTTTTGAATGAATTAAAATAAAATATTAGAAGTAAAACAAGCCTAAAAATATTGAATAAAGTAATTCTCTTTTTAAAGCCAAGGTCAAAAAGAACATGTGTTATTTAAATTATACAAGCACAAGGTCAAATTCATGGGTTTTAGACTTTTAGTCAGTTTTTCTAAAAAATATCAATATGAAAGGAACCCCAGATGAGATTTGACTAACAAAGGAGTGTAAATATTGTAATTACTCCATTTTTAGCTTCCGGTAAAAACATGGTACTAAAAGTGTAGCATGTACAACTTGGTTATTATGCTAGATGAGTCTGTGACTTCCATAGGCCATTCGTGCACAAGAAAGATCACCATCCTTGCCAAAATGCCATGCTGCTCCTCTTAATTGCTGCACATGAAATTTTGATGTGCAAGTGTGGCCCCTGTAAGTAGATTGCATGTGCAACTTGCAATTTGGCCAACAATCTTCAAGCAGTTAGTTTGCCACCATTGGACACCAGTGTGAGTTGTGGATGACAACGTAGGCGAGGGACACAAATGTGGTGCACGCATGTCCCGTACGGACAAAGTACAAAGAGTAGGCCTAGAAAGTAAGTAAGCTAACAAAACACTAAACTAATATGCTAAAAAGAAAGGAATAAAAGAACATAACACTCAATATTTCACTTATATGATAGAAATGACAAAGAAAGGGAAGAAAATACCAGATTTGACGGTTGATGAACTAACTTGTTGAACTCGTTCCTCCAAATGAACTGCACACATGGAAAACAAGGAAAATTATTGGGTGGCTGTTTGAAGACCTACCTTAGTCAGATCCCTGTTTTGGTGTTTCCACCTCCACAATAGCCGAATAGACACAATGGTGATAGATAACTGACAATGGAAGCTAAATGTTAATAACTATTAAGAGAAATGATAAAGATAAGAATGACATGCTCTTAAAGACACAAAGGATGAGGTGAGAAGACTCCCCTCAACACCATGAAGCAAGAAGAATGTGTATGAGTGCTGGTAAAGACTCCCAAAGCTAAGAAAGGTGTTAGTAAACTCATGCTTGAAGTGCATGGAGATGGTGGAAATGCAAGAAGTTTAGAGAGCTCAAAATGATCAAGAGAGTCCAAGAAAATGCCTAGAGGAGTGAATAATCGACCCAAAAGCATGCAAGAAGACCCCAGAAGGCCAAATGAATGCAAAAAAGGCCATTTATTGCATGTAGGTCGAATCCTGCGCAAACGAGCAGAGGATATAGGTGTTATGAATGCAAGTTAGCAGTGTTAAAATCTGGTGATCAGATTATTAATAAACAACTTAATCAAATAAGCAGAAGGATAATCAAAATGCAAATGCACAAAACACAACAAATTACCCTGGGAAACCTCCCTCTCGGAGGAAAAACCCAGCAACCACTTTAAATCATACATTATTGCTCTCTCAAAATTACAATTATACTCACAGACCTCAAAGAACTCAGTAGTTCCAGATCACTAAATCATATATTATAGAGGAATGATTTGTTGAGGATCACTGATCCACGAAGCAAAAACACAGAGTGCTGATAACAGATACCTCAGGAGACTGTCTCAGACCAGATCGCAGACTTCAAGTATGTGATTGAACTCCAGCGCAAGATATCCCTTGATATCAATCAAAAGTCAATGTAATATAACTAGTCTCAGCCAATGCTAGCAGCCATGAACATTAATGCTTGCTGATGAATCGCGAAGGTAGGAATGACTGATGTTAATCGCAGAATGTGTTTTATCACCAATATACTTAGCTCGCTGTTGGTGTGATCCACAAGCAGTAGATAATAGTCATCGCTCAGTTCACAAGAGTTTGCCAATGATTAAATCCGCAGCTATTAATAACTTCTGTGACAGTATTATGCTTGCAGATGAAAATCGCAAGACTCGTAATGCTTCACGGCAGCTCGCTGACAATAGACTCGATGTGAGTGATATTGCTTGTGTGTATGAGGAAGATCACAGGTCATTCTATCGCTGAGGCTTTGATTGCATACACAGATTACTGAAGATGCGATTCACTAATCACATGAATATCATGGAATCCTATATCTGAAAATCACTGTATGAGATATCACTATATGTATATCTGGGAGTCAATGCAATGCCTTTGATTTATATAACTTTTCATATGTTGGCCCATTATCTTTGGCACCAATCTCATTTTTCCAATTACATAGAGATTACAAATATATATGGGCCCAGCCCAATACAATTAAAGAGCATTATTATTTACTTAGGAGAAATATTTGAACTATAATTAATGATATAGGGCCCAGCCCTATTATAATATGATCTAATCATATAATTAATTTTATTGTATTTATAAATACAATAGGCCGATATATATTAAGTTAAATTAAAGATATTATTTAATAATTTAACTCACAATTATTTATTTAATTTTTCCTAATTAAATAAATAATCAATCCATAAATAATATTAATTCTCCAATATATATATTTAATTTCCAGATTAAATACATAATCTCCCAATTCAATATATTATTTTATTCTCCTAATTAAATAATAAGTTATTTATTTATTTCTTCAGAAATAAATAATTAATCCTTAATTAAAATAATTAATTCATTATTTTAATTTTCCCAATTAAAATAATGAGAGCTAGAATCCGATCTAGCTACTAAACATTAACAGGCAGTTCGTAATGCCACAATGGCAACTTGCATGTCTGCAGATTCGTGGATGTGTTTGCGGCGCACATACGTTTTATGCTGTCCAGGCCATGTGACCGGGATTCTAAAAGGGTGTTGATATGGTGATGCGAGTGGATGCAGGCTAATGACAGAGATTCGAGTCTTAGGCTAAGGTAGGGGTAACATGAAATGGCAATTTACATAAGGGTATAAATTTAGGCCATTTTGCCCCCACTTTAGGGAGCCTATCATATCAGAGAGAGATGCGAAGCTAAAGTAAGAAAGATTTACTTGACTTACCTGTGGGGATTTTGTCACATGGGGTTGCCCCCAGCTAGGAATCCCTGAATTGTTGCTGAGCTGTATTCAGCACACAAGATGCAAACGAGTATGCTAGATGATAAAGATAACGTATAGACACAAGACCATCAATGGTACATTGATATGGGTGGCAAGTTGTGTTATGCCAAATAACTATATGATAGGGCAATTTTTGGTAGTGCTCCGACATGTGTAGCAAATGCTAGATAGGCATGTGATAGGGTGGCTTTGATAGTGCATCAACATGCGTAGCGAATGCTAGATAGGCATGTAATAGGGCGACTTAGACACATGTGTCGACACGCGTAGTGAATGCTAGATAGGTGTGTGATAGGGCAGCTTAAGGTCATTGTCGATATGCGTAGTGTTAAGCTAGATAGGTGTATGATAGGGCAAGATTGAGACATTGAGATGGTGGATTGGCCCCCACAAAGGCAGACACTATTGAGATCAAATTTTGAAAATTTTGCGTTAAAAATCCTGTGGTGTAGAGACATCATGATCGTTAGGTAAACACTGAATTAGACACAAGACACAAATAATACAACCCCCACTTGGAATGGACTATGCTGCTCAAAGGGGAGCATAAGACATTCCAAGGAGAGAAGAGACATTGTGGCATGTCAACATACAAGATGTTGCCATGGAATGTCACTTCTTGACGGGTGACACATGATTCCACAACATCTGCATAGAGATAGGGGGATTCGATGAATTGGCGTTAGAGCCCAGAAGACTAAGGATACATGCTCTCAAGGGATATCTCATCATTGCCAACCATGGCTTGGATATGAAGAAAAGCACACGAAGACAAAGAAAAACAATTTTTTTTTGGGTCAACATGGAAGGAGTGGCCAAATCCCCCCAACGCTTTGCATCATCCCCAAATGTCGAAAGTCAAATGTACGACAAATAGAAGAAAAAGATGACAAATAGAAGAAGCCTCACAATAGAAAACCTCTCGTTTCCAAGTTCCAATGGAGTAAAAGGGTTTTCCAGGAGGGAACAACATTGAAAGACAAGCACTGGGGAGCACAAGCAAACACACTCTAATCTATAGATGTAGAAGCGGGTACTGCCTTCATAGGCCGTCCATCAACAAGTCATCGTCCTCTCAATCTTGATCATATGGGGAGGGAGGTCGCAACTGCAATGGTACGACTGTAATGATAGCCCTAGGTGCCCCACCAACAACAAGAGCCAAGGATGAAGCCGCCTCAACGTTATCATCCAAAAGCTCGATTGTGGCAAGTGAGAGGGATCATGTGAAGATCACTGTCAATGCTGGAATATCCTCTAATGAGTCAAAGATGTAAGCGTCAACACTTGCAGGGGATCCATGAAGAGGTATAGATGTAGAAGGCTCCATGTCGACCTCAGCAAAAGGGGCAGAGACGAACTCAGGAGAAGTTGGAGCATGGTCCATTGTGAGAATAAACATCGAGAGAGGATAGGTTAGAGAAGATTTGTGACCCCTGAGCTCCAGGATAGGGCTTTTCTTGAATTTCCTCTTAAATGACGAAGGAGAAGATCTCCGTTCAACTGTAGCAGTCTTCAGGACATTGGGAAAGCTAGTATGACAGTCTTGAGATGGGGTTGGCATAGGTTGGGCAAACACTACCGCACTAGACACCACTTGGGTGTGCAACATGTTTACTGGCTCGGGAAACAGAGGGACATTTGGCAAGGTGGTGATCAACGGTGGCTCTTGTGTTGGAGTGATGAACACTTAACCCATTTGGCGCGGGGCTTGATGGTCACTCCTTGTGCAGGGGGAAGTGTGACGAAGGTGGCAGCAGGATGAGAAGCTGATGAAGCTGCTCCTAGAGTAGGGGTAGAGCCGGAAGCGGAAGCAATGACAAACACATGCTCAAAAGATGCACTCTTTGCCCTTGCAGCGGCCTCATGAGCTAGAGCCCTTTCTCATCAACGACACTTACGCTCGTGTGTTCCTACGTAGGTTCAAGCTAGGTTGGGAGGCCTGCAAAGGTACATCATCATCTTGCTCCATGGGAGAGGTTGTCGATGTCGTTGCCGGCACAAAGGAGGGCCCTACTAATGGAGTAGGGGGTGGAGATGATGAAGACACTAGCAGCTCAGTCACAGGTTGACTTCCTCTTTTTGCCCTGCGGGCAACGAGAGGAACATGTAGCACCCTTGAAGGCTGAGGAGCAGGTGCCAGAGGAGATTGTGCAATCTTGTGAGACCTCTTATCCTGCTCATAAACAATAGGGCGAGGTATGTCTAGGATGATGGGGATGGGAGGAGGCGGACGCACCTTGCGCTTTGACGGCATGGGTGCCTTTATCCACATTAGATGTGGATGTCAAAATTGAAGGCATCGTTGAGGGTTGCGTGGCTCAAGGCAGGTGCAGAGGCTTCCCATGGGGCATGTGCTTGCCTTTAGCCCCCGATGAGGAAGGGACATAAGGTGAAGCACACTGAGCCTCACGAGCATGCTGAGCAGGAGATGGTGCTACAAATCTTAAACTCATTTCCCCGACTTTATATGCTTGATACGCAAGAAAGGTGGCATCTTGTCGGGGACGTAGGGGCCCTATCGGAGTGGGTTAGAAATGATCAAGAGTAAAGCCCCCACAGGACACCAAGGGACGATATTTTGTATCCTGGGCAGTGTGGATAGTCCCCTCATGAGGAAACTTCAGACATTTGTGAATAACTGATGGGATGGCTCCCATAGGAGTCTACCAGGGGATACCTAGTTTGACCCTAAAGAGGTTTGTCTTAGGGATTACCACAAATGTTGAAAACATCGCTCTGGGTCCCACTTGTACCGACAAAGCGGTAGACCCCAAAGGGGGAAGGGATAGTTCGTCATGTGTCTTGATGGTGGTAGAACACTCGTCATACTTACCCTGGTTCAGACCATTGACGAAGAGGACCTCCTTTGTAATGACGACAACTCGACAAGTAGGATCCGCCAAGACGTCCCTAACAGAGACACCTTTGGTGGAAGCTGGGATGTAGAGGGGAGAAGGCTCCTCCTGTAAGGTTCTTCTAGAGGGGTGAATGCGGTTGTAGTTTCGGGCACCCTCCAGGTTGGTGGGCAAATCAGAGTGATGGTCACTATATTCGCGATGGGATTGTCACCAAGTTTAGACAAGGCTGCTAGTTCACGTCAGGTTCACCAAAATGTGGAGAAGGAAAAAGTGCACCGACCTAGAGACCGATTAAAGTTTCAAGGGATGAACCTTCCCTTGTGCCACCTTACTTAACTAGCACGTAGAGCTAGGGCGATCAAATGTGGTTTGTTGTAGGAGAATTGTTTGATTAACTTAAGAGTTTGTTAAATGCAAGTATTCTTTATTAACTAAAATACTAAATATGAATGAACAATGATAACTGAAGTAAACTAACTGATAAAAATGTTTAGACTACTGGAAACAAAAGAGCTAAATGCATAGAATAGAACTAAGCTCTGTAAGCTCATTGCCTTGGACACCAACGTGAGTTGTGGACGACAGCGTGGGTGAGGGGCACCAACGTGGTGTGTGTACGTCCTGTACGGACAAACTACAAAGAGTAGGCCCAAAAAGTAATTAAGCTAACAAAACACTAAACTAATATGCTAAACATAAAGGAATAAAAGAATGGAACAACAAATATATCACTTATATGATAGAAATGACAGAAAGGGAAGAAAATACTAGATCGACATTTGATGAACTAACTTGTTGAACTCGTTCCTCCAAATGATTTGCACACATGAAAAACAAGGAAAATTGTTGGGTAGCTGTTTGGAGACCTAGCTCAGTCAGATTCCTATTTTGGTGTTTCCACCTCCTCAATAGTCGAATAGACACAACAGTGATAGATAACTGATAATGGAAGATAAATGATAATACCTATTAAGAGGAATGATGAAGATAAGAATGATATGCTCTTAAAGACACAAAGGATGAGGTGAGAAGATTCGTCTCAACACCATGAAGCAAGAAGTATGCGTATGAGTGCTGGTAAAGACTCCCAAAGCCAAGAAAGCTGTTAGTAACCCGTGCTTGAAGTGTATGGACATGGTGGATATGCAAGAAGTGTAGAGAGTCCAAGAGAATGCCTAGAGGAGTGAATAATCAACCCAGAAGCATTTAAGAAGATCCAAGAAGACTGAAGAAGGACAAATGAATGCAAAAGAAGGCCATATATTGCATGCAGGTTGAATCCCACGCATATGGGCAAAGGAAGTGAGCGTTACAAATGCAGGTTGGCAGTTCGTAATGCCTCAATGACAATCTCCACATCTGCAGATTCGCGGAGGCTAGTGCGCCGCATAGACGTCTTCGTGGCGCACACGCGTCCTGTGCTGTCTAGGTTGCGTGACCAAGATTATGAAATGGGTGTTGACATGGTGATGTGAGTGGATGTAGGCTAATGACGGGGATTTGAGTTTTAGGCTAAGGTAGGGGTATCACGAAATGTCAATTTACATAGTGGTGTAAATTTAGGCCATTACAACTACAAACCTTGACACTACTATTGATGTAGTCTACAATATTGAAAACCTTAATGCTAAGCCACTTTCGAAACCCCCAATCACTATTGCAAATTTTATAGTTGAATGTATTGTTGATTTCAATTGGTTTTTTGGGTTTCTATAAGGTTATTGGGTTTTGAATTTTCATTGGAAACGTTTGAACTTTGTTGCATAAGTCTTACTAGTTACGATGATTTTTTAGGGTCTGTAATGTCCCCTTTAATCATTCGATGCCCTGCTCCCAAAGTAAATCTCCTTTTTATATCTTCATTTGGAAGAGGTGTATCCTTTCAAAGTGAATTGCTGAATTGCTTTAGATTGCTACCTTTCGTTAACGTTACCTCAAACATTTCTGCCTCCTATACAGAATTGGCGACCTTCAATAGCATTATATGACTATTTGTTTATTGTATTTTTTAAGTGGTCTGTTTGGATTGTATGGTGAAGTGTCCCTTGATGCTAACTGCACGCTCTTCATCACTTGATGCTTGCTTAAACTCTTACTTGTCAAGATATGCACCCCCTTGGAGAATTGTCATCCATAAACTACCCTCCTCTGTGATGTTTTCTTTGTTGGAGTTGATGACTTTTAAGGCTGCGATTTGAGCCTATATGGCCAGCGCATGACAGGGTTTTTGTGTAATATAAGTGTGAATATGCAAAATAATGATGGAAAAATAAAATTTTCATTTTCTTATTAGATTTATTTAACAACGCACAATTACTAGCTAGCAAATTTTTATCTATCAGCACTTTCACAATTGTATACATTTGTTATTGTAATTAATTAATGCACCTATTATATTAAAATTTACTTGGGTAATCTTGTTATTACTTAGGTAGGATGTAATAATGAATACATGTCATTCCCTTCTCCGTTTGCAGGCTTTGGAGTAAATATGCCATTAAAATCTTGCAAAACAAAGATTAAGGAGTCAAGATCATACATAGGTAAGATATAACAAATGCTTTTGTAGGGAATTATTATTCTTAAATGGGTGGTATATGGATTGCAACAAGTTCCATATGTGTCACATGGTCCAAGTTGTATGCACGAGTAAGTCAAATGGCTAGTTGAATGGTGAAATCTTGTAGATGTCAATTGAGATGTTGTCGCTTTTAGGGGGAGGTTTTCAAATTGAACATTGCTAAAATGTGGGCTTTCTTTTTGATTCTGAGTAGTTGGACGTAGGAAGGGACACATGGTGAGTTGGAATTGGTTTATTGAAGCTTGGTGCTAGGGCTTGTAGAAGTCCAAGGAGAGGGAGTTAGTCTTGGAAGAGGTCCTTGGAAGTTTGAAGTTTGAAGTTTGTAAGGTGTTGGAGCTCTAAATTTCTGGCAAAATTTGGAAGTTCCATATAGTGATAAAACCCTAAAAATGGCCTCCTAAATTCCATGCCCAATAATTGATGAGATGATAGATCGCATGACATGGGATAAAACATTATATTATTTTCAATTCAAATCTGAAAGATTAAGGAAAGAAGCTTTGTGACAGGAACAATTAGAATTTTGCGAGTGAAGGTTTCATAAATGTTGGAATTTTGACCTGCTGCAAAAATGGTATCAACAAAGGATGATAACGATAAAAAATTGAAAATATAAAAACGACAATTCAGAAAATCAAATTTCCAAGCTCCAGTTAAAATTTTAGCTTTTCACAAGGTGTTTTGGGTTGCTGACCAAACCCAAATCCGAAAGATAGGTAGTTATTATTTAATTAGTTGATTAGTTTTTTCAAAAAAGTTTTTAATAGGGTGGTGTCTTTTCATCCTAAAGGGGTGTGAAAACTATTCAACCACTTATATATGTGGTGTAAAATGTAAAGAGAGATAAGGATTTAGATTATAATCAAATATCAATCAACAATGTAAATATTTTATTTTCTATTGCACTTTTTGCAAGTGATTTATTGTACAAAAGACTTTTTGAAGCATTAATATAAATCAATATTTTCTCTAATTTGGAGTTGTGGATTTGATCGTTCCGAATTGATCAATCCTTTGTGATTTTATCTCCTGAAGATAAAGCTGTTTTAAAACTTCGTGTTTGGAAATTATTCTCGTTATTTTGCAATTTGATCATTATGATTATTAGGCACTAGTAATTCTATCTTATTGATCTCATTAAGCTTGGGTTAAATTCAATAAGATTGATTGTGGTGTAATAGAATAATTGAAGACATTGAAGAGTAGTTGATAGGAGCATTCAGGTGGTGTTCTTTGTCTCACTTAGTCGTACATAGGATTAAAGAAGGAACTGTCTCTATTGCCCAATAGAAGAAAGACACTGGTTTATCATCCTTAATTGAAGTCTTTGTCTGAAAGATTACAAGTAGGAAGCAGTAATACATATTCAAAATAAACAAGATATCACTACATAAAAGCATTCAACATATTCTCAATACACCAATCAAAAGATAAGTTTAGTTATTTTAAAATTGTAAAGGATACAATTCGATCTATCTCAAGACCCAATTGCCATCTTCAAAAGTCACCCTAATTCAGAGTACTGCTACAAATCTGCTATAAAAAGCCTTAAGCCCGGAGTTTGGGTTAAGGAATAGGTACACTCGCCTTGGGCTTGCAGAGCCTAAAGTGTAGGGGAAGAGGGTCATAATCGATCATTCCTGTTTGTTGGCCAAGTCAGTTGGAAAGTTTAAGCATTGAGTTAGGCAAGCTCATAGGATTTTTAATCTATTGATTTGGGAACCAATAGATTGGTGACTCCATTGGGGAGATGTTTTTGAAAAATACAAATTCCAGAATCTCTGTAAAAGTACACTTTGCTGGAAGGAAGAATCTAGAAGAAAGTAAATAATATTTTTCTTGAAAAGAGGTGGCGACTCTATTATTCAAAAAAACATTTCAGTCAGTGACTCTACTGAGGGAGTAGATCCATAAGGAGATGAAAATTTTCCTTTTTGAAAGAAATAGCAATTCTATTTCAGAATGTATCAAAATACACAACCGTTTCAAACAAAACCATTTATTCCAGATTGGATCTTAGGAGATTTCAATGCATCCCTAATAAGTTATTCCCTAAGCTTTCACGGATTGTACCAAAGTTTCATGGAGAATGTGACAAATGAGCACTTTAGCATTTGGATGTGTTTCATACATTCATAAAGGATTATGAGATTTGTATAGAAGATTACGTGATGAAACTATTTGTCAAGACATTAAAGGATTATGCAAGAGAAGCTTATGAATTACTACCTCATGGAGGGAGTTTGAGCAATGGTTTCTTGATGTGTTCCATGATGCAGGTGAGGAGGAAGAAAACATGTGCTATGAACTGCACCAGAACTAGGATTACATTATGGAGTTAGGATCCTATATGTCTCCTTTGGATGAATTCTACAACATAGAAAGATATAAAGATGAGTCTGTAGTACATCTGTTCATAAGGATGTTTGAAATTTATCAGGAAATACCTTTAAATATCAAGCCTCCGCTATCCAGTAAAATGTACGAGTTATGAATAATATCAAGCCTTCGCTATCCAATAAAATGTATGAGTTATGAATCTTGCGTGATCCTCAGGCGAGACTTATGCTCAAAATTGTACATGAAGATATGATGGCAGACGATGATGAATATAGGGCAAAATGTACAAAAGTGAAACAACTACCTAATGATGTTTCAGATTTGAATAAAGAACAAATTTTGGATCAGTTTGAGGAAGAATTTTTACATGTTGAGACTTATGTCGAAACAAATATCAATGAGTGTAATAATGAGGAAAAGGATCTTCTCAGTACGAAAGAAATTTCAAATTTATTGGACATGGAATATCAAAAACATGTTCAGAAAAGTGGTCTAAATTTTTTCTCAATCTACCAAAATAAACAGATTAATGAATCAATGCATATGTAGGAGGTATTTGGTGAAATGGAAAACGAATCTTAGGAGGATAAAACATTTGATTATGATGAAGAAAATACATCTGAAAATGGCTTTAAATTTTTTTGAAACCCCTTATACGGTGAAGTACTAGAGGAACCTGATAGAATATTTTGTGGAGATATATGCACACAATTTTTCTACAATTTCAAATCCACTGTTTGAAGACGATGGGACATTTTCAGAACATAAGGATATAGCATCACATGACTCATATAATGTTGGGACAAAGTCACATAAATTATGCGAGAAGGAAATAAATATTGTCTCGGGTCATAAAGTAAAGGATACCTTTACGTGTTCGATTGATCAAATTGATGAAGAAATTAGAATTTGTAAAAGTGACAACTTGAAACTTTATAGTGAAAATCATCTGGGAGATATGGTGGAGCTTACATGGAATCCCAAAGTTGAGGGAAATTGGTTTTCAAAAGTAAAAGAAAAGAAATATGGGAAGACTTTAGGGTTGTTGGTAAAAGGTGAAATAAATAGTGAAAGAGGTAATCAAATTTATTGAAATTTCAGACATTATTGAGAAAATCATCATAAGATAGATTTAACATATAGCACTAAAGTTTGATGTACAAGTGAGAAATAAATCAAAAGGTGATATTTTCATTTTACATAAATCATGGTGGGGGAATATAAAAAACCCTAAAGGCGATACACATAATAAACTAAAAATTGTCAGTGATCATTCAAGTCAAATAAGGAGACCTTTGGAGAGACATTATAGGAGAAGATTTCATAATGTGAACATCCAGGGAGATGATGATGATATTTTCATAATTGTGATTTTATGTGGAGATGAAAACAAAATCTATGACAAAGGGAAACTTTAATTTTCATTTTGGGGGACCTAGGGCCACCAAATAAAGTTTTGACAATAAGCTACAAAGGAGGGGTGATTAGTATATGGTCTACTTCTCAGAAATAATTGGAATCTTGCTATGCTCATAGGGAGCATACTTCCCCAAAAAGAGTCTATTGGAGCTCTAAATTTTTGGCAAAATTTGGAGTTCCATATAGTGATAAAACCCCAAAAATGGCCTCTTAAACTCCATGCTTAATAATTGATGAGATGATAGATCACATGACATGGGATATAACATTATATTATTTTCAATTCAAATTTGAAGGATTAACGAAAGAAGCTTTGTGACAGGAATAATCAGAATTTTGTGAGTGAAGGTTTCAGAGATGCTGCAATTTGGACCTGCTGCAAAAATGGTATTGACAGAGGATGATAACGATCGAAAATTGAAAATATAAAAACAACCCAGTTCAGAAAATCAAATTTCCATGCTCCAATTAAAATCTTAGCTTTTTTGGGTTGCCAACCAAACCCAAATCTGAAAGATAGGTAGTTATTATTTAATTAGTTGATTAGTTTTTTCAATTTTTTTTAATAGGGTGGTGTCTTTTCACCCTAAAAGGGTGTGAAAACTATTCAACCACTTATATATGTGTGGTGTAAAATGTAAAGAGAGATAAGGATTCAGATTATAATTAGATATCAATCAACAATGTAAATATTTTATTTTCTACTACACTTTTTGCAAGTGATTTATTGTACAAAAGACTTTTTGAAGCATTAATAAAATCGATATTTTCTCTAATTTGGAGTTGTGGATTTGATCGTTTTGGATTGATCAGTTCTTTGTGATTTTATCTCCAGAAGATAAAGTTGTTTTAAAATTTCGTGTTTGGAAATTATTCTTGTTATTCCGCAATTTGATCATTATGATTATTAGGCACTAGTAATTCTATCTTATTGGTCTCATTAAGCTTGGGTTAAATTCAATAAGACTGATTGTGGTGTAATAGAATAATTGAAGACATTGAAGAGGAGCAGTTGATAGGAGCATTTAGGTGGTGTTCTCTGTCTCACTTAGTCGTACATAGGATTAAAGAAGGAACTGTCTCTATTGCCCAATAGAAGAAAGGCACTGGTTTATCATCCTTAATTGAAGTTTTTGTTTGAAAGATTACAAGTAGGAAGCAGTAATACATATTCAAAATAAACAAGATATCACTACATAAAAGCATTCAACATATTCTCAACACAACAATCAAAAGATAAGTTTAGTGATTCATAAATTGAAAAGGATACAATTCGATCTCCCTCAAGACCCAATTGCCATCTTGAGAGATCACCCTAATTCAAAGTATAGCTACAGATCTGCTAGAAAAAGCCTTAAGCCCAGGGTTTGGGTTAAGGAATAGGTACACCCGCCTTGGTCCTGCAGAGCTTAAAGTGTAGGGGAAGAAGATCATAATCGATCATTCCCGTTCGTTGGCCAAGTTAGTTGGAAAGTCCAAGCATTGAGTTAGGCAAGCTCATAGGATTTCAATCTGTTAATTTGGGAACCAACACAAGGTAAAGTTTGTGTGAAGGAATGTGGTAATTTAGAGGATGTGATGTCGTATGAAATTAGGAAGAAGCGCACAAGTGCAGTTAGGTTTCACATTTTTTGCAAGGATGGTGGAGGACCAAGTGAAGTTTAGAGGTGCATGTGGACTCCACAAGTTTGAGTGAAGAGATGGCTTGTAGGGAAGGGATGAAGCAAGGGACGTGAGAAATGGATGAAAATTTGCAAGTGCATGAAAGTGCCACATCTCCACAAAGAGGAATTAACATGTAGGGACAGGGAATTGAAGGATGTTTAGACATCCACAAAGGTCCACAAGTTTGCAAGAAAGTGCATTTGTGGAGATGTGGAGGAGTGAGGGAAGTTGGATTATAAGCAAAGATCCATGAGAGGCTTTCAAATGCCCTAGGGAAATTATGACCTACATGCAACCAAAGTGTTAACTTGTTATGTCGAGAGGCGTAACTAGACAATGACACAACCTTTATTATTCGTGTCAAAAAAATAAGAAGGGTAATATAGATGTTTTCTTCCTTATCCAATAGAAAATGGCAATTTTCCTTTCATTTTAGACTGTTGTTTTTATGTTTTTTTTGAATGGTAAAGATTTTTTAAATTTGATATCTCTCAACGTCTTCTACAACTATTTTATTTATAAAATATAGGCATGTTGGTACTTCAATTTTATTGCCATGTTTAACATATTAAAGCCACAAGCCATGCTAAAAATTGCAAAGTCATAAGCATCAAGGATAGAGGAAAGAAAAATGATTGAACGCGATGAGGTTATGAGAAGAAAGTCAAAATTCCTATGAACACGACAAGCTTGCGAGTGGCATAATTATTTATTGAATATAGGAATGCAAAGTTTCAAAGTACATAAGGACTCTAGCCAAATTGTCATTAGCCAGAGAAAGGCAACAAACTTGCAAAGGTGAATAAGGTCATAGCGAATGGAAAAACAACATGTAGAGGGATGAAAGGATTTGTGCTAAAGTGGAAAAGTTCACATTGGTCACGACAATTTGCAAAAGAATAATGTGTAGAGATGCAAGAATGTGGAGGAGTCTAGGAAGCTAGAAGAATTGCCTAAGTTAGTGGAAGGATTGAATGGACGAGGTTTGGTGTTAGGGATGCATGCTACACCCTACCCAAATGTGAAGTGGAAAAGAAGACGAGGAGAAGAAATTGTCAAGTCCAATGGTTGGGGTTTCGGGTCCAGGACTCTATGCTATCACTTTTAAGGTACTCTATGCTATCACTTTTAAGGTATAGTGGTATGAAAAAATCTGCAAACCTACCAAATAGTGGATATCAGGACTTGGAGGACAAAGAAAAGCAACAAGAATCGAGAGTTGGGGATATCACTTACACAATTGACAATTAGGGGCATTCCTAAAGGTTCAAGTTAACATCATAGAGGTAGTGATGTGCATTTTGGGGGTCAAGAATACTGCATAACAAGGTACATTGGAGATTGGAATAGAGGAATGTTGATGAGTAGAACCATGAAAGGATTAATAGAAGGAAGACAAGAGCATATCATATATAAAATACATGGTTAATTGCATTCTTGAAGCCTTGGGTTTTAAGGACTTAGAAGATCGGAAAGAAGCGAAAATGCACTAGGGATCAAGATTGGATGTTGAGAAGATATGGCATTGTTGTCATTGATTTCAAAACTTGTGATCCAGTATGTTGTGCTTCAGATGATGTGCAACATTGATCTATACTATACGGTGTGCTATGATGATGAGTAGTGTGGATTTTATGCTTGCTCCGGATATGGTAGTACTTTTTGGGACCACAGTGTAAGACAAGCATAACAATGAAGATTAAACCTTTGATATTGATTGCTGTGTTCAAAGCTTATTCTGGGTATCTTTACTATCTAGACATTCATGCAGTATGTTACAAGTTTTTCATATGTCACTTCCATTCAAATTATGAACAAATATTGTTAATTACGTTCCTCTAGTTGGTATTGAATTTAATGGATATCAAGACTTGGTCTTGGTTGTGGCGTTCCCATCGACACTAGAATATATCTTACGTACTTCAAAAGTTCTTTATCCTCGGTAATTATGCTATTGTTGATGTGAGTTTTGTTCCACTACAACATGCAGAATCAAACACTCAATGTTTCAGAGTGAAACATTAAATATTCAACTCTCTCTTGATATAAGGTCACTTCTTATGCTAAGCTTCCAAAGTAAGATCACAAGGTGACTTCAAGGTTCTTTTACTGTGGATACTCGCTCAGTGAAATAATGTGATTGTTGGTTATCACTTAAGGGGACTTACGCCAGTTCATTCAAGATTAGTCAACTACTTGCACTTCTAATGATTTAGCCTTACAATGTGCAATGAAAATATGTTTTGATTTTCCAACATTCAACTTCTCAACTTAAACTTAAACTTAGCTTCTATTGCTACTTCTATTTTTAAATATGAATGCAAGGAATGTGTGAATGGACTTGGACTCTACTAGATGCAATCTCACCAGCGACTCCACCCACCTAGTGCAAGCTTCTACGGAAGACTTAAATGATTTTCAAATTAGTACCTCCTCCCTAGTCCCATCAAATGGATGCAAACTAAAGACTCAATACTAATCGAAATTAAGTGTTTTTACTCATCGGCTAACCACACAAGGCACTCTTATCATCAACAAGAGGCTAGTGGCCCGGATTTGTCGAGTCAATCAAGTAAACATTCACAATTACTTTCATTCAACTAAACTACTTGAAGCAAATTCTATTCTAATAACTTGGAATGAAAATCTATTCTAAATGAGGGATGTAGATCACCATGCAATAATGCAAATTTAATCACAACAATTCACCATGCAATACACAACAATGAAAAAGTAGAGCAAATTTGGCATTATATTAGCAACAATTCTCAAACAACCTCTGTTTTACAAATGAGAGAGGCGGGGTTTATATAGGAGCCCCAATTACAATGAGAGGCCAAGATTAAGAGGCAAAAATCTGAAATCAAGGGCCCAGATTAATCCATTACCAACCCCAATTAGGGCAACCAAAAGTAGCCAATAGAAATGAAACACCACAAAAAGAGCCAATGAGAAAATTCAAAGGCTTGAGGACCAATAGGAAGCAAGGAAACCGCCAAGTCATCATTATGAACATGCATGCCTCTTTTCTCTTTCTGCCTTTTGGCAAACTAATGAACTTAAGTAAAATTTCACTAAGTTCCTTCATGTCGATACTAGGAAGGCTTCTTACAATCTTTATCTTAATTTCACTTCCTATCCTCAGGATTTCTTCATCGTTCTTGGATATTTTTCTCTTGGATGGCTGGACTTTGTAATGCTTGCACCTTCATTGTTCGGAATTCTTCCTTGCCCTTCGGACTTGATCCTTACGTCCTTGTCCATGTTCCAATGCTATCTTTGGTGTTAGAATCATCCTCAAAAAATTCCTTTGTGTACTTGTTTGAATGATGATCTTGAGATAATTCTTTGATCTCAATCTTTGGATTTTCTTTCCTTTGTCCCAGCCTTGAAGTGCACGATCTTGAAGTGATGCCTTCCCTTGATCTTGATTGTTTAAGTTAGTCTTCTTTTTTGCTATCCTTGACCTTGAGCTTGAACTTGTCTTCACTTCCTTCCAACTATAGCTTCTCTTGATCTGAACGTCATTCCTGGTACAAAGCTCGAAGTTAGCAAGGATTAAAAACTTACAAAAACTTAAGTTTAGATCATGAAATTCTTTGAATTTATCCATGGATTAGATGATGCATTCCATACATTGTCTTAACGAACTAATATGAGGAAAGAAAAAGTCAAATGCAAGCAAGGGTACCAAGATACAAAAGATCCTTGACACTTAGTTGATTTTATAAATTTTGATTTTCAGACCAGTCATGATAGCATCTTCAAATCAGTTCTTTTAGCTTGTCAAATTTATCTTCAAGTCATGGCCTAGAACTCCCTAATGACTTTGGAGGCAAACAATAATCCTATCATGGCAGCAAACTTTATTTGGAAAGTTCAAACTCCTGAAGACAAGTCTGAAAATGAGTTGCAATTGATCCAAACAACGCTCAAAACCTATGCACAATAATTAAAATGAGGGTTTGGAATATAAGATTTGGCATTTAAGCATATATTAGAACCATGGTTTATCATAAAAAATGATAGAATCAGACCCCTCTTAATTTCTGATTTTCTGAAGACAATCATGGAAAATCTGAGAATTGACTAAGGATTGTCCTTAAGAACTTACCAGGCTCACCACTCATCATGCTTATGGATTTATGTGCGAACTAGGAATCCAAGTAATGACTTCATTCAGCATCAAAATCACACATCAAAGCTAAAAAAAGAAGAAGTCTGAAGACATACGTGTAACTGCACTTTTATGTATGAATTTGAGTGACAATTCAAGTGATTTAGATGCCAAAGAACCTTATGAAGACTCAGCAATATCAAGCTTATGAGTTTGTGAAGTTGGGAAATAATGAGAAATTTTCAAAGAAAATCGCCCCTGCTGCTGTCTACAGATCTGAATTTGTAACTTGGATTCTAGGGCCTTCAATAGTTTTAAACGAGTCTCAAGACAATGCCAAAAGTTCTGCCATAAATTTTGATTAGTTTGCCATCAAGTGCAACTCAGAATTTCATAAAAAGAAATCAACTTTCAGAGGGAGTCTTCAGCTTTATGCATGCAACTCTCTTACCACAGCTTTTAAATGTCCGAAAATGGTTTGAAAAGCTTGGCAATGGGCAAGGGAAGACTCAGCAAGCAATTCCGGACAGCTCTAACTTACACCTTATTTTTTATGAATTTCCTAAAAAATCGCCCCTGTTTTGGAGTATGCAGATTCTGGGCCTGAAATCATCTTGTCTTAGCCGTGGGATGCATGCAAAATGCAAGCACAATGATGGGGACTGGTTTGCAATAAAACTTTGGATCAGATTGTGAACAAAACAAACCCAGATTTACATAAAAAATGCAATTTTCAGACCCAATCTTTACATATTCACTCATAGCACTCTCATCTTATTGTCTTGGTGACTGAAAATGGTTGGAAAACGTAAGTAATTGGTCACCAAACAATCTGCAAACAAGCTTGGATGCTTAAAACCTTTTGATTATTTTCTATGATTTTTCAAAAAAATAGACCCTGTTCTTGAAGTTTTCAGATCTGGGCATACATACCTCAGATTTAGCCCTCTAATGGCCTCCAAATTGATGCCCAAGGATGGGGGACTGATTTAGAATGAGTGCTTGGCAACTTGGGCACTTGGAATAATTTCTATGAATTTCCAAAAAAATTTGCCAATCTCATAAGTCCACAGATTTTGGACTGATTCCTTGCCTTTGGCTTTCTAAAATTATTCATGTTTATAACAGCAGCACCCCTCCTTATATACTTGTTTTTGCCTCTTATTTGCTTTCCACAAGCAATGTGGGATAAAAGATTTACCACCTTCTAAAAGGTTCCACTTTGACTTTATGAATTTCCCACATTAACTTTAATTAAATAATAAAAATCTGCCATAAAGGGAAATTCGACCCATGCTTGGAGTATTAAAATCTACTTAAGTCCACAAGTTGTATGGACTTGTAACCATGTCCAAACTCCAATTCCATCCATTCAAGGTAGGAAAAAAAATGGTAAAAGTATGGATAAAAATCCGCTTTATACTTAGAAAAAATTTTGATCTTGCTTTGGTATCAAAAAGGGGGGAAAATCGACCTTAGTATGGACAAATTTGACACTTAGAAAAATTTCACAATTTGGCCCTCAAAGGGAAATTCGACCCTAGCATGGACAAATCTCACAGTTAGAAAATTTTCAACTTATTAGCTTTGGAGGGAAATTCGACCCATGCATGGACAAATCTCACACTAAAAATATTTTCAACTTATTAGCTTTGGAAGGAAATTCGACCCATGCATGGACAAATCTCACACTTAGAAAATTTTCTCACATCTCAAACTTGCAAAGGGGAAAATCGTGCCATGTCCGTACACTCTTGATACTTAGAAGAAATTTTCCACTCCATGTTAGCCCCCAGGGGAAAAACCACCCATGCATGGACTAATGCCAACACTTAGAAAAAAATTTCACTTTCCCTATCCAGTCCAAGGGAAAATCGACCCGAGTCTGGACAACTTCTAGACTTAGAAAAAATTTAGCTTGTGCACTCAGTTTTGGGGGAAAATTGACCCTTGTCTGGACACTTTCCAAACTTAGAAAATTTTCAACATTCCAAGCTCAAATCAAGGGAAAAACGACCCTTGTCTGGATTTTTCAAACACTTAGAAAATTTTCAAGCATAATTCATCCAAAGTGGTGGAAATTCATGTTATGCTTGGATTTTAACCCCAACACTTAGAATTTTAGGAAAAAAGGCCAATTAATGAAGGGAAATTCATGTATAGTCCGGATTTTGATCAAAATATGAAGGGAAAATCATGTATAGTTTGGATTTTGTGTATTTTTATAAAGAAAATTGATTTTTTGTTAGGGTTTTGGTCGTTTTGTACGTAAAAAATCGATTTTATAAGGGTTTTAAGGCCCTTATGCATGAAATATGCCTTTAAATGGAATTTTGGAGAAACTGGCTAGGCAAAATTTAAATACACTTAGAATTTTACGTTCAACCCAATTTAACATGACCCCGACAAACTTTATTTTTAATGTTCCCACTCTAAAATCGCAACTTGGCTATTTGATTGCCATTGCATCTCAGTCTTTTAAAGCTCAAAATTGCCCAATGCAATGCCAAAATTTGCTGAAACTAACGACTACGAGCAAAAGAGGGGGGTCCCCATTTGCAATGGGGTGATGGTGTGAAAACCTCACAACATCTAGCACCCACCCAAAGAAATGTTCTTGAACATTTAAAGCATAAAACTTGCTTGGAACCAAGAATCTTCAATTAATTCCCTTTTCACCTATCAAATGACTAGGGAATGGACTCAAAATGGAAGAAAGACCATGAATTGAGCTAGAACCTTAATCTTTAGTTACCCACGTGTGTGCAAGTGCTTTATTCCCCGCTTGACAAGAACATCGAAAGCTTCTTAGATCTATTGAAATTAGCTATTTTATATCCATACTCCAAAAGCATCCTGGATAGAGCCTTGCTGCCAGTCAGGCGTCCATAGCCCCGACGAGGTTATTGTTGTGATCCACCACGAATATTGCTCTACCTTTAGTGATTATTTTTAGAGCATCGGTAGAGATATTCGCACACCCAGAGCCAAAATGCCTTGATTTTCTTTTTTCTTTTCTCATTCTTTTACTTTTCTCTTTTGATACTGCTTTTCTGTTATGAATTTTTATTTTGGCCCATAAGCGATGAAGCTTATAATGGGTTTGGAGAAACCACAGTGGCGCTGAAGCAGGCGTATAATTTTCACTAATTCCAATTTCACCTCGAGAACTTCCAAAGAACTCAGAGCAATTAAATGTGAGTAAAATGCTGTAACTAAAGGATTCAGATACCCCAGACACAACGAATGACTCCATTCCAAATTTAGTACAAGTCCTTTTCGAAAGATAGGTTATTAGGAACAATCTCCAATTCAAGAGATCCTCATAAGAAATACCCAAGAAATGAACAAAACATTACCAAAGAGAGAACACCAGAGTGTGTGATAAGAATACATCACCCTGGTCACAAATGGGATCCCTCTCAAACCTAACCTACGAAAGCAGGGAAACCGAGCCTAGTAAAACCTAGGCCGACCAAACCTAAAGAAAACTAAACCACTAAGGCAAACTAACAACTACGCAACTAAACTACCCCTAGGGAGACCTAAGACAACCTAAACTACACCTAAACACCTAAACCGCCTAAACGCCTAACCACTACCGGGAGTCGCTTAAGATTCCAAGTCAAGTGACTTAAGGCAAACTAGCTTCCTAACTCCCAAAACCCCCTAAACTAAACAACAGAAAGGAAACCTACTCTAACTATGTACAAGACCTTAAAGCAATGACACTCGAAAGAGTTATATACATGCTTAACTTAACATGGCTTCTCAAAATGTTCAAGAGAAACAAGGCCTGGGTGATAGTTCTCAATATGGCAAACTTATCCTTGTACTCTGAAAAAAAATTTACTACCCCATTTTCAAACTCAGGAAATTTATCATGTAAAATCAACAACTGGGGCAATTCATGAGGTCCATGGTCAATCCACATGCAAGTTTTCTTTCCTATATCACCATAATCAAAATGATAACTTTCAAAATTTTTAACATTAAAAGCAGGGAAAGATACAACCTGGCATGCTTCGTAATTGAATAGAGCCTGCAAGTTCTCCATAGCTTCAGGAGGTCGAAGTTGGTGATGGATCATCCCGCTAGCATCAACATCAAACTCATGAGTGATTAAGGTAGGGCCAGTTATGAATTCAGATCTATGGAATATCTCCTCCATTTGCTTATCTTTGTATAGCACAAACCATGCATCCTTGTGAGTCACCTCAAGCGCATCCTTAAAAGTCAAGGATTCTTTGATGAGCTGACCCTCAAATAGTTCCTCAAGTCTTCCTTGAAATGCAAAGTCCCATTGTAGCGCCCCCCTGTAATGTTCTTCTTCCATGGGAGCAACTTGTTCCTTGCTTAACATATCTTGCACATTCTCACTAAATACACTTGAAGCCCCTTCTTCTAACATGAAATTGCCAATTGCTTTCTCTTTAGGAAAACCTTGCAATTCATGTGGAATCTCATCAAGCATGGTTTCCTCAAAACAGATAGGACTATCGAACATCTTCACAAGTTGATCATCGAATGGCATTTAAAGTGAAAATGCCTCTGGAGGTCGAAGTTGATGATGAATCATTCCACTTGCAACAACTTGTCTGTCCTGAGATGTCTTTGGCAATGATTCCATTTGTACTTCCTCTATGAGATCTCTTAGCACCCCCCCAAAGAATATGATGGTAATGACATCTTGTAATGCCTTGTCGAACTGCTCTGCATACTTGACTCTGTCTGTGATATCTTGTAATTCTTTACTCAACCTGTCAACTTGATTGCTTCCTTCTCCAAGGGTGTCTGAAACTTCTTGTAGTTCACTCTCAAGAATCTCTTTTTGTATCATGTGTGAAAGTATACTAAGGATATTCTCCTCTTCAAACTTTTGATGATCTTTTAGTTTTTCACCCTCATGGGTTTCCAAATGTTTATCTCCACTTGCTATCATTTCTCTTCCTTGAATGTATTCTATTGCTTCCTTGATTTCTTTCTCAACACCTTCCTCTTGTGGAGTAATGTGTTAAGGCTCATCTTCCACATGAATGTCTTGGTCATTAAGTTCAACCACTATCCTCTCGCAAGTTGCTTTCTTCTTTGTCGGATGAGGGTACAATATGCTCATCTTTTGGTTTCCAACTTGAGTGATGAATGCAATCCTGATTTCCATCCTTTGATGCCAAGCTCATTTGTTCGAGGCATGCACTCCAAATCTTGCTTGTATTGGGTTGCTCACAGTCGAGCCACCCCATCTCTTGCTTGGCCTGCTTTATGATATCCCGACATGGTCGACAAGTATATTCTGAATGTCTCACATTGTGTAGTCTACACCAACCAGAAAGCAACACACCCTCCACATATAGTTCCTCCTCACTTAGTCTCTTCTTGATCATTTCCTTGAAATTATTCACAAACGCGTTAACTCTATCATTTGATTCGGCAAATGGAATTGGTTTGAGGATATCCCAAAAGAACATCTTCCTTTGCAATACCAATTCCACTCTTGACAGAAATGTCAAACAATTAAGCTCATCATGTGTGGTTGTCCCATGAATCCTACACTCGCAAGGTGATGCAAATTCGGACAAATTCTGTGGATACAATTGTGCCTTCAAAGCCTCTCGAAATCGAGAAATGTCAACTGGATGAATGCCTTGACCATGAAACCATTGCCCATCCATTGAGGAGTCTTTTCCTTTGATTTTCTAATTTTTTGATTTTTTTGATTTTTTGAACTTTTGATGAGATCTTCCATCTCAAATGTAACTTTGAAAGCTCATTCTTGTTGTTATCTTCATGAACAAACTTTTTTCAGGCCCTCCTTCTAGTGCCAATTTCTGTTGATGTGAGTTTTGTTCCACTACAACATGCAGAATCAAACACTTAATGTTTCAGAGTGAAACATTAAATATTCAACTCTCTCTTGATATAAGGTCACTTCTTATGCTAAGCTTCCAAAGTAAGATCACAAGGTGACTTCAAGGTTCTTTTACTGTGGATACTCGCTCAGTGAAATAATGTGATTGCTGGTTATCACTTAAGGGGACTTACGCCAGTTCATTCAAGATTAGTCAACTACTTGCACTTCTAATGATTTAGCCTTACAATGTGCAATGAAAATATACTTTGATTTTTCAACATTCAACTTCTCAACTTAAACTTAAACTTAGCTTCTATTGCTACTTCTATTTTTAAATATGAATGCAAGGAATGTGTGAATGGACTTGGACTCTACTAGATGCAATCTCACCAGGGACTCCACCCACCTAGTGCAAGCTTCTACGGAAGACTTAAATGATTTTCAAATTAGTACCTCCTCCCTAGTCCCATCAAATGGATGCAAACTAAAGACTCAATACTAATCGAAAGTAAGTGTTTTTACTCATTGGCTAACCACACAAGGCACTCTTATCATCAACAAGAGGCTAGTGGCCCGGATTTGTCGAGTCAATCAAGTAAACATTCACAATTACTTTCATTCAACTAAACTACTTGAAGCAAATTCTATTCTAATAACTTGGAATGAAAATCTATTCTAAATGAGGGATGTAGATCACCATGCAATAATGCAAATTTAATCAGAACAATTCACCATGCAATACACAACAATGAAAAATTAGGGCAAATTTGGCATTATATTAGCAACAATTCTCAAACAACCTCTGTTTTACAAATGAGAGAGGCGGGGTTTATATAGGAGCCCCAATTACAATGAGAGGCCAAGATTAAGAGGCAAAAATCTGAAATCAAGGGCCCAGATTAATCCATTACCAACCCCAATTAGGGCAACCAAAAGTAGCCAATAGAAATGAAACACCACAAAAAGAGCCAATGAGAAAATTCAAAGGCTTGAGGACCAATAGGAAGCAAGGAAACCGCCAAGTCATCATTATGAACATGCATGCCTCTTTTCTCTTTCTCCCTTTTAGCAAACTAATGAACTTAAGTAAAATTTCACTAAGTTCCTTCATGTCGATACTAGGAAGGCTTCTTACAATCTTTATCTTAATTTCACTTCCTATCCTCAGGATTTCTTCATCTTTCTTGGATATCTTTCTCTTGAATGACTGGACTTTGTAATGCTTGCACCTTCATTGTTTGGAATTCTTCCTTGCCCTTCGGACTTGATCCTTACATCTTTGTCCATGTTCCAATGCTATCTTTGGTGTTAGAATCATCCTCAAAAAATTCTTGTGTACTTGTTTGAATGATGATCTTGAGATAATTCTTTGATCTCAATCTTTGGATTTTCTTTCCTTTGTCCCAGCCTTGAAGTGCACGATCTTGAAGTGATGCCTTCCCTTGATCTTGATTGTTTAAGTTAGTCTTCTTTCTTTGCTATCCTTGACCTTGAGCTTGAACTTGTCTTCACTTCCTTCCAACTATTCCTTCTCTTGATCTGAACGTCATTCTTGGTACAAAGCTCGAAGTTAGCAAGGATTAAAGACTTACAAAAACTTAAGTTTAGATCATGAAATTCTTTGAATTTATCCATGGATTAGATGATGCATTCCATACATTGTCTTAACGAACTAATATGAGGAAAGAAAAAGTCAAATGCAAGCAAGGGTACCAAGATACAAAAGATCCCTGACACTTAGTTGATTTTATAAATTTTGATTTTCAGACCAGTCATGATAGCATCTTCAAATCTTGTCAAATTTATCTTCAAGTCATGGCCTAGAACTCCTTAATGACTTTGGAGGCAAACAATAATCCTATCATGGCAGCAAACTTTATTTGGAAAGTTCAAACTCCTGAAGACAAGTCTGAAAATGAGTTGCAATTGATCCAAACAACGCTCAAAACCTATGCACAATAATTAAAATGAGGGTTTGGAATATAAGATTTGGCATTTAAGCATATATTAGAACCATGGTTTATCATAAAAAATGATAGAATCAGACCCCTCTTAATTTCTGATTTTCTGAAGACAATCATGGAAAATCTGAGAATTGACTAAGGATTGTCCTTAAGAACTTACCAGGCTCACCACTCATCATGCTTATGGATTTATGTGCGAACTAGGAATCCAAGTAATGACTTCATTCAGCATCAAAATCACACATCAAAGCTAAAAAAAGAAGAAGTCTGAAGACATACGTGTAACTGCACTTTTATGTATGAATTTGAGTGACAATTCAAGTGATTTAGATGCCAAAGAACCTTATGAAGACTCAGCAATATCAAGCTTTTGTGAAGTTGGGAAATAATGAAAAATTTTCAAAGAAAATCGCCCTTGCTGCTATGTCTGCAGACCTGAATTTGTAACTTGGATTCTAGGGCCTTCAATAGTTTTAAATGAGTCTCAAGACAATGCCAAAAGTTCTGCCATAAATTTTGATTAGTTTGCCATCAAAGTGCAACTCAGAATTTCATAAAAAGAAATCAACTTTCAGAGGGAGTCTTCAGCTTTATGCATGCAGCTCTCTTACCACAGCTTTTAAATGTCCGAAAATGGTTTGAAAAGCTTGGCAATGGGCAAGGGAAGACTCAGCAAGCAATTCCGGACAGCTCTAACTCACACCTTATTTTTTATGAATTTCCTAAAAAATCGCCCCTATTTTGTAGTCTGCAGATTCTGGGCCTGAAATCATCTTGTCTTAGCTGTGGGATGCATGCAAAATGCAAGCACAATGATGGGGACTGGTCTGCAATAAAACTTTGGATCAGATTGTGAACAAAACAAACCCAAATTTACATGAAAAAAAATGCAATTTTCAGACCCAATCTTCAGATATTCGCTCATAGCACTCTCACCTTATTGTCTTGGTGACTGAAAATGGTTGGAAAACATAAGTAATTGGTCACCAAACAATCTGCAAACAAGATTGGATGCTTAAAACCTTTTGATTATTTTCTATGATTTTTCGAAAAAATCACCCCTGTTCTTGAAGGTTTCAGATCTGGGCATACGTACCTCAGATTTAGCCCTCTAATGGCCTCCAAATTGATGACCAAGGATGAGGGACCGATTTGGAATGAGTGCTTGGCAACTTGGGCACTTGGAATAATTTCTATGAATTTCCAAAAAAATTTGCCAATCTCATAAGTCCGCAGATTTTGAACTGATAATTCTTTGCCTTTGGCTTTCTAAAATTATTCATGTTTATAACAGCAACACCCCTCCTTATATACTTGTTTTTGCCTCTTATTTGCTTTCCACAAGCAATGTGGGATAAAAGATTTACCACCTTCTAGAAGGTTCCACTTTGACTTTATGAATTTCCCACATTAACTTTAATTAAATAATAAAAATCTGCCATAAAGGGAAATTCAACCCATGCTTGGACTATTAAAAGCTACCTAAGTCCACAAGTTGTATGGACTTGTAACCATGTCCAAACTCCAATTCCATCCATGCAAGGC
The DNA here is from genome assembly GCA_027943335.1 of Chamaecyparis obtusa. NCBI lineage: Eukaryota > Viridiplantae > Streptophyta > Pinopsida > Cupressales > Cupressaceae > Chamaecyparis > Chamaecyparis obtusa. Next base: position 82,846 of record BSBK01000040.1, read on the forward strand.
AGGAAAAAAAATGGTAAAAGTATGGATAAAAATCCGCTTTATACTTAGAAAAAACTTTGATCTTGCTTTGGTATCAAAAAGGGGGGAAAATCGACCTTAGTACGGACAAGTTTGACACTTAGAAAAATTTCACAATCTGGCCCTCAAAGGGAAATTCGACCCTAGCATGGACAAATCTCACACTTAGAAAATTTTCAACTTATTAGCTTTGGAGGGAAATTCGACCCATGCATGGACAAATCTCACACTTAGAAAATTTTCAACTTATTAGCTTTGGAGGGAAATTCGACCCATGCATGGACAAATTTCACACTTAGAAATTTTTTCTCACATCTCAAACTTGCAAAGGGGAAAATCGTGCCATGTTCGTACACTCTTGATACTTAGAAGAAATTTTCCACTTCATGTTAGCCCCCAGGGGAAAGACGACCCATGCATGGACTAATTCCAACACTTAGAAAAAAATCACTTTCCCTATCCAGTCCAAGGGAAAATTGACCCCTGTCTGGACACTTTCCAGACTTAGAAAATTTTCAACATTCCAAGCTCAAATCAATGGAAAAAGGATCCCTGTCTGGATTTTTGAAACACTTAGAAAATTTTCAAGCAGAATTCATCCAAAGTGGTGGAAATTCATGTTATGCTTAGATTTTAACCCCAACACTTAGAATTTTAGGAAAAAAGGCGAATTAATGAAGGGAAATTCATGTATAGTCCGGATTTTGATCAAAATATGAAGGGAAAATCATGTATAGCTTGGATTTTGTGTATTTTTATAAAGAAAATTGATTTTTTGTTAGTGTTTTGGTCATTTTGTACGTAAAAAATCGATTTTATAAGGGTTTTAAGGCCCTTATGCATGAAATATGCCTTTAAATGGAATTTTGGAGAAATTGGCTAGGCAAAATTTAAATACACTTAGAATTTTACGTTCAACCCAATTTAACATGACCCCGACAAACTTTATTTTTAATGTTCCCACTCTAAAATCGCAACTTGGCTACTTGATTGCCATTGCCTCTCAGTCTTTTAAAGCTCAAAATTGCCCAATGCAATGCCAAAATTTGCCGAAACTAACGACTACGCGCAAAAGAGAAGGGTCGCCATTTGCAATGGGGTGATGGTGTGAAAACCTCACAAGAGCTATGTAACGAACTTATCTTATGTATGACCTATTTATGGGTCCCTTGGTAATGTGGAAAGATCTTTATGTATGACCTATCCTTTGGGTCCGGTGCTAGCATGTTGAGCCTTAATGAATATATCAGAATTGTCTTTTAGTGGTCAAACTGACATATGTGCTAGGCTGACCTATTCTAGATTTCTATCATTCTACGGGTATATATATAGAACATCTTTTTGGATCTGATTGTGGTGTGTGCGCGAATTGAAAAAGGGATGTGAAGGATGATGAAGTAATGCAACAAGGAATAAATAAGCATGTGGAAAGCAATCAATAGGAAGAGATATGCGACTATGATATGATGCAACAAAGAGTATTGTAGAGCTTATGTGAAGAGGTTGTTGGAGGTTGGCAGAAGATTCCTAACTGGATCTGCTGCAGTCAGTTATTGTGCTCTTAACCATAACTGACTTCATGCATATGTGGATGTAGCTCCACCAGTTCATGTTTTGATAGTAAGACTATTTGGCAATTAGTTGTTTTTTGTATTGGCTATGATAGCCGGACAGTGAGCCCACCTGTAGTGAGCAACTTGACAATGAGCCACCCTTTGTAAAAATCACTTTAACTAGTGTCACCTTAATTGGTGTTTCATAATTGAGAATTAACATTTTCCGCGGTTTTGCCCATCTTGGGTTTTCCATGTAAAATTTGATGTTCATTATGTATGTGTTCTTATGTGCTTTCATGTTCATATCTGTTTTATTTATCAAATTGATATAAGATTGCTTCGAATCAATTAAGAAAATTGTTTTGTGATAACTTATTCACCCCTCCTCTCAGTTATCTAGACTATTCAACATTGGAGATATTGCTTACATGATGATTTGTTAGGTGCATTCTTGAAAGTTTGAGCTCAAAGAGGCAAAAAGTACGTTAGCCCAAGTTTTCAGGACGAGGACAGTAGAGAATAGGGGACGTGTTTTGGGGATCAATTAAGATTAAGAAAATTGTTTTATGATAACTGATTCACCCCCCCTCTTAGTTATCTAGACTGCTCAGCACTGGAGAAATTGCCTACATGATGATTTGTTAGGTGCATTCTTGAAAGTTTGAGCTCAAAGAGGAAAAAAGTATGTTAGCCCAAGTTTTGGGGATGGGATGGAACCATTTTTTGAGGATGGCAAAGGGGCGGCTAGTTTTTTAAATAGGGGCAAATGCTTTTGACTTGAAGCTATGGACCGGTGAGATCACAAACTGAAGCATAACAACACTCTGAGCCTTCTCAGGCTGAAAGTTATTGCAACCAAACCATTCAAACTTTAAACAAAATCAATTTCACCAAGTGAAAAATCTTTCAAACTTTTTTGAAATAGCCAGGTAATTATTTACATTCAATTAAAACTCCACAGTCCTCTGTTCAACTTATTCTTCTACAAATTATCTTCTAATCCACGTGTTCATCAGTCTCTCCAATTCGGAACAGCAAATTTACTTTTGGGGTGTACCTAATTTTGCCCAAAAGACTAGCAAATAAAAAATATCCCTTATTTACAAGAGTATTCTTTCATTAAATTACACAATTGCAAATGAATTTAGGAGAATAATCAGTTAATCATTAAACAAATGATAATGAAGATTCCTATTTGTAAACATGCACATTAGAGCTTCAACCATATTAGAAACTCGAGGGGAAAACACCATAGGATGCTAGGAGACTATCCACCCTAATTAAGCCCAAGAACGTCAAACAAGTAACCAACTCAATCCAACACCTTGGACCTGTTGTGACCTTTTCGCACATCGCCCCATTGCAAATGTGGACCTCTTTTCATTGAATAAGCCAAGTCTTTTTGCAGTTAGTGTCGTTTCCCGACTCTTGAAATACATTGATGATTTGTGCTGATTTGGTAAAGTATGAAAAGGAAATTGATCTTTCGAAGGGCATGGCAGTGAAATTTTGAGTGTTTTGATGAACTTAGTATTTTTGGAAATTTCTATTTTTAGTAAGTTTTAATGTGTCCCAGCTTGACCTAATTTTGAGTTTGGAAGTACTTACTATTTTTAGCAATTTCTATTTTTAGTAAGCCTCACTGTGTCCCCGTTTGGCTTAATTTTGTGTTTAAACAAACTATTTTTAGTAATTATATTTTTGGCAGGTCTATTTTAGCCTGATATTCACCCACCCATCCATGATTATGTTGCAAACACGAGTGAGCTAGGTAGCTTTAATTTTCTCTGTGGGAATATTAATCTTGGAGGAGTTCTTATCTAAGATGTTGTCTTCAATTTTTGTCCCCCATAATGACTTGTATGATGGTCCTGCTCTTATTATATTTGCAACATCCTCATATTAAGTAGAGCAAATCTGGATTTGAATGCCACTGGAAAAGGAGAATTTGCCAATGACACCATTTGCCTCATCTCTACTCTGCACATTGAATAACTGTGCCACTGAGTTTGTAGCATCAGTAGTGGTCATTCTATGTTTCCCCTTGGGTTCTGCTATGACTGCCCCTGAACTAGATGGACAAGTAGATCGTGGATTTGGGGTAGTTTGAGTACTAGTATGAGTAGGAGCCCTCAATGACAAAGCGGTAGGTATGAGACTATTCATTAGCATAACCCCACAATTTATTTTCATCCTTTTTCTAGTTAATATCCCTTATGTAGTCTCACACCTTTGCTCTTGACATAAAGAAGTTGTGCATTAACTCTTGTGGTGGTGCCTTGAAATTCAAGTTGATTAAAATGACATCTCCATATCCTAGTGCCCCTCGTTGACTAAGGTTTTGCTTCCAATCTGGTGGCAAATTGTTTCAAAGATGACTTCTTATCAAAGAGGCCCCTTTGCACAACACTCTTAACAATTTGGTAGTGCAACTAGAATGTGCACTGCCAATAGAAGTAGCTGCTTCACTGCACGCACAGTTGTATTCAGAATCTTTGATTGAACCCCCATAGACTCTTCCCGATCCTCATGTTGTGAGAAGTAGAACTCATAGTGACATGGCAAGAAATTAAACTTATGGTTACTAAAGTCGCAAGGATTTTCTTTTTACTATTTTTACTTAGGTTGCATGAAGCGTAGAAGCAAAGGATACACAAAAATATGAATGTAACTTCAGGTTGCACAAAGCATAGAAACAGAGTTACACTAAAAAACAAAATTATATTAAATGTCCAATCAAATATAAATGCAAATTTATGATTTAACAAATAATTTTGAACACCTATATATTGTTATAGAATTAAAAAATATAAAATTTGATAATTGTAAAACTAAAATTTAAGTTGCAACAATGTAAACCTGTAGGGCCTAAATTAATTACTGAAGTCTGGGTCCTTGAAATGTCTGCATCCCTGAGGAACAAGGCAAAATTCCCTACTTAGCACTACTAACCTTCGTTGTTTTAGGCATTTCCATCCATTACGACTAGACTCTCTGCCAGTACTATAATCATAATGATCTTGTTATAGATGGCTTTATTAAATTATTTTTAATTTGAATGGCTTTGAAAACAATTCCTTGTTGACCATTTCTTTAACAGTTGCTTCTGTTCAGATTGGTTCAGTTTTGTGCACATTTTGATTGTTCTCCCATCATGTAGTTTTCTAAATTTATTGGTACAGAGTGTATATATTTTTTCCAGTTAAAATTATTCAACTTTTGTCTCATATATGTTGGTTTTCATATATTTATATATATATATGTATATTAATTTGGAGTTTTTGTGTATACAGTCATCTCTTGCTGCTGCCAGAGCCGACAATTTTTACTATCCACCAGAATGGACTCCGGAACAGGTACTGAAAAATTACACTAGTAAGTCTTTTTCTTTAGTTTCTCTCATGAACTAAATCAAGAATATGTTATAACCTACTAATAGAGTATTTGTAATAGTCTGATAACTATGGAGGGTTTGATTACTAGGCTGAATGTCCCATGCTCTTAACAAATTTCTACTCTGGCAGGGATCACTAAACAAGTTTCATGGACAGCATGCCTTGAGGGAGAGAGCAAGAAAACTAGATCAGGGCATTTTGATCATAAGGTGCATTTTTATTATAATGTTATGGTGCAAACTTAAATGAAAAATGACTTAAACTGAGTGACTATATATGATGGTTTCATATATTAACTGCAATAATTGTATGCATGTTATCTAAAAGAAATCTGGAGCCATCAACTTTTAAAATGGGCAATATATTGGACTAGGTTTTTTCCTTTTACATCTAGACCTAGTTGGACATATTTAGCACATCTCATACAATCTGTCGAGATATGGTCATTTTTGAAGCTCAGGGATTGGGAATAGCATGGATGCCATTTGCATGCTTCTGATAGTTTCCTTGTGAATAATTAACAATTGTTAGTAATAGACATTCTGAAGCCTTGGTATAGAGAAGTTGTATTACACATGATTATGCTCGTTGATTAGTTTTATGAGCATATAATTGATGATCTGTGGTCAATTTATTTAGAGGTTTCAGGAAATGTTTTTAGTTTACTTAACTTGTGATTTTTGGGATTTTCTTAATTTTTTGACAGATTCGAGATGCCTTTCAACATCTGGTGTGGTGGTTGCCAGTCAATGATTGCAAAGGGTGTTCGGTTCAATGCTGAAAAGAAGCAAGTTGGAAACTATTACTCCACGAAGGTATATGCCAAATTTTAAATCCTTACATTAGTTTTAAAGTTTAAATGCAGCATTAGGATTCATCAAATATTTTGCTCCCTCTAAACAGAATGGATCCTTAAAAATAAATTAATGTAAGGAACTGGTAAAGGATTGAGACAGAAAGAAGAAAATTTGCATTAAATAGCAAGAGAGTATCTACATATATAAGCCTAAAATGTTGCATCATTCTTGCTTGTTTACAGATATGGAACTTTGCAATGAAGGCAGCATGCTGCAAACAGGAAATAGTAATCCAAACCGATCCAAAGAATTGTGAGTACGTTATTATTAGTGGGGCTGAACGAAAAACTGAAGATTATGATGTGGAAGATGCTGAAACTCTTGCTCTTCCTGGAGAAGAAGGTCTAGTTTTCCGTCAATATCACTCTTTTCTTTGGGTGTAGGGATGCACAGAGCTTAATCTGTGTCTCCCTGCAGTTCTCGTGATATTATCTATTACCTTTGTTACTTGATTGCGTTATTGATCAGATTGTTGAAAGGTATTCTTTGCAGAGAGGGGGAAACTGGAAGACCCCTTTTATCGTCTAGAGCATCATGGAGAAGATCTTCAAAAAGGAAAGGAAGCTGAACCTTTTTTAGTACGCCTCCAGCGTGCTGCTGATCTTAAGCATGGTGATGACTATTCTCGGAACAAGGCCCTTAGAGCTCAAATTAGAGTAAGTGTGCTGTGTATAGCATTTAATTGTCTTTGCTTTTGATAGTTTCATCTTTTGTACACATAAATTAATCTCAATGGTTTTAGAATTATTATAATTCAAGTGCTTGATGTCATTCTTAATATATTTCTTGTTTTTCTCAGAATCAAAAGAAGCGAGTTGCTGAAGAAACAGCTCATGCAAGGAAAAGAGGACTAGGCATAAGATTGCTTCCAGAGTCTAAGCAAGATGCAGACATGGCTGCAAATATAAGATTTGCCCCGAAATTTGATGCGAATCGGAAGAACAAGAGGGCTGCAATTTATTCATCTTCAATATTCTCCAATTCCTCTGCATCAAAGGCTACAGACAAGCAACTTGATCTTATTGCGAAGAGGAGAAAAATTGATGCAATAGGAGCCCATACTTCTCTGTGTGGAAAGTTTAAGCCATCTTTAGTGTCTCAGACAACTTCTGGTCCTCTTTCTGGGCCAAGGGGGTCTCTAGTAGTTGTAAAGCGCAGATGATTGAATATAAATAGCGCTGTCTAAAGTATAAAGAGCCCCTTGAGATGTAATGTGAATGTCATAGCTCTTGACAGCTATTTTAAGCTGTGAATGTAGTCTGATCCTTATTATGTTCATAATTAGCGAGTTCATCTCTTTATTTTAGCCTATTAAAAATTTCAATTTCAAACAAGGCTTCTGGATACCAGATGAAGTTTTATAAGTGTAAGGTTTTATGTTGCTTTAGGGTATTGTTACCAAGAGGGGACCATTGATTTTCTACTACAATGGTAGATGCCACTTCTCACCTCTTCAGATTTACCTGTATTTCAGTCCTTGAGATTCAACACACTTGGTTTGGCATAGAAGCAGTTAAAGTAGAGCTTATTGACTCTTTTGGTGTGTGGATCACTTAGACAAAATTTAGTAAGGATATTCAGTGTATTATTGATATTCATAATTTCTTTTGTGGTCTTGTATATGCTTTTTGTTTGATCCAATGAAGCAATGAAGATCCAACTTTCTGTTTTATAACAAATCACACAATTGTACCATCTTGGGTAAAGATGATAGCTTGTCAACTTACAACAATAATTTGTTTTTTTTGATCGGCAATAGCTTGTATATTATTATTAAAAGAAAAGTTTTACGTCTTCCATATACAGTATATGACTGTACAGCAATAACACGAAACCATAGCTTTAAGACATCAAAATACTAAGCCATATACATGTACATTCAAAATGGCTATCTGTATTGAACTACAAACAAAAACAACTGACCCTATCACCTTTACGCCTACACTAATAAGCCACCACGACACCCACCTCCAAACCCCATACCAACCCGAACTATTAACAGACAAAAAGAGACCCTTACAAAATATATACTGCGATAAAAAGACAGATCAAACATTTTTTTGGCTTGGCCCATAGTGCCTTTACACTATTAATCCTCTGGCTCGAATTTGATCTTCTTGGCTCTCTTCGTGTCGTCCTTCATTATGTCCTGCGATTACTGCAGCTCTCTGATCTCTGAAAACTCAAGCAGTGATCCCCACCCTATAAGGGCTTCCTCATGGTGAGCATCCCTGTTTGTGAAAACACTCCAGACCAGGAAAGGTTGGATTGAAGGCTCAACGTTGCCAACCATTTGTCAGTCATCATTGTGCACTAGTAGACCCACCCCCGGCTCGGCCATTGCCAAGATAGTAGAGGGCACACCACACCATTCTGCTTTAACATACCCTATTGCACGCTCAACCTCCTAGAACCCAGTTTTGACGCCCATGCAATAAAGGCGGAGGCAATATTCAATGTTAGATTGATACCTATGCTTCGTCTTCATGAAATCCTCCAATATTAGATCAACAATTTCCCAAAAATGGGCTCATCAATCTTAAAAATACTCATCTATTTCTCCTTAATCTTCCCTTGGAAGCATTGCTGTTGCTGGAAGCATTGCTGTTGCTTGTCACAGACAAGTGTGAAATTAGCTTCCATCTATCCTACAACACTTCCACCTTGCACTACACAGTCCGCCAAGAGAAATGTGGCCAAGCTCAGCTCTGTTGGAAATTTAACCCGCAGTATACGAGTGCACAGGATGCCATCTCTACTCATGATGACATTGCTTGCTGTCAACGTACACAAGTTCTAACTCCTTATCATCAATGCCACGGTAATCTTTGTACATGTCATCAATTGTCCGATCATTAAATGATACACCCACGTTTGATACACCCACGTTTGACAATGTGTCCACAACATTCCCACTTTGCTTTACGTGGGTGATTTTAAAATCTTCAAAGGATCCTAAAATGATCCGTTTGATGTATTTATTCAAATACCATACTCCTATTTCTCCCTTAATGATGACATTAACAATGATTAGCGAATCCCTTTCAAGGTGAAGTCGAGAAACATTTAATTTCTTAGCTATGAGAACTGCATTGAGGGCAGCCTGAACTTCCGCCTCATTGTTCATTCCATCACATGACATTTTGCTCCTATTGCCAATGAATTTCCTTTCCAATCTCTTGCTACGAAGCCAACACCAAATGGACCACTTTCGTCCACCCCTATTCCGGGGTTCCCAGACATCCTTCGAACTTACTGCTCTGTTGGTTTGACCCAACAATAATTTGTATTGTTGCTAGTGATAGAATTTAGGTTTTTATATTGAACACATAATTGAAAATAGGGAATAATTTTTGTCTTGTACTCAAAGTTTCTGCTACTATAGAATTATTTTTTGTCTCTTTGAAGTAAAAGTGGTAACTCTATTTAAGCCAAGCCTAGATTTTGTAGTAAGATCAAAAGGCTTTGCGATGAATAGAAGAAGTATTCTCTAATACTATATGAAAACATCCATCATGGGAATCTCATTACAATAGAAATTTATTCGTACATAACTCTCAAATCTCAAAAGTTACCCATGCTGGTAGAAATAATTTGTTTATTGATTTCAGTGATCAACACTTGTATACTTCTAAGCGCTCAAATGATAACGACTAATAAATAAACTTAGACAAATTTATAGTTCTAACTATAAAGAAAGAAATGATATGTTTGTTAGTAGAAGGGATAAGTAAATATATTACAGTGCACATCTTGTTCATAATTCCTCCCCTCCTTCCAAAACATCATATGATATGATGATGAACTAAATGAACTGATAAATCAGCTAAAAAAGGAGAAACAAAAGAACATGATAATCATTGAACACTGAGATGCTTAAAAGAGATGCTATACTTCTTGATAGAACGAACATGGATAAATATAATGCATAAAATTTTGATGAGATTTATCTAGACAAAGAAGCCTATGGTACTAGCCAATATCCTCTTCCCCTCAAGATTTTATTACAAACAAGAGATTTAATATGAATGTGAGGTCTGCTGATATGATGTAGCTGATCCAACATTTAAAGATAACCATGGTAATGATATAAAATAACGAGTTACTTTCTCACAACATAGGAAGATATTTAGTTATGAAGATGAATTTTTGAGTATGGAGATGATCAATCCTTTGCATCAAGATATAATTCCATTGGTGGAAAATAGAGTATTGCGATTATGATGTAGTTGATCCAACATTTCAAGATAACCATGACAATGATATAAAATAACAAGTTACTTTCTCACAACATATGAAGATATTTAGTTATTCCAATAGACTAATATACCATATGAAGACACAAGAACATGTACATGTATATGGTGGGAAATATGTATATGTTTAATACCAAAGATTGTGAAGAGAAATATCTATCCAATAAACCAATCACAAGATGTGATACAAAGCATAGATAGCCACAACAATAAAATATGAGACCTATATAAATATCTGAAAATCAAGTTGTCTTAATAAGAAAACCATGATTGGAAACTTCTTCATGATGCTGAAAATTAGGCCCCACATCATGCAAAATATACCTATCTTATGTGAACTTATAACAACAATAAAACAATGATATCATCACCATAACACATGATTTACATGGAGAAACTCTTGCAGTAAAAAAACCCCACCAACAAGAGAGGTCAAGTATGCATTATCAACAATAATTGAGTTTACAATACAATCACTTCCATTCTCCTCTTTGCCTCCAATATAGAAGCATCTATGTACCTGTTAACAACCTTCTCATGCCTCCCATTTGTCCTTACTCCTATAGAGAAACTCTACATTCAACTATTTCACATAATTTCTACATCCAAAAGGCTGAATTAATAGAATGACAACAACTCCAGAACCACCAATAAAGATATTCAAAAAGGCTCTTCATTCCTCATGACCACAACCCTTGGAACACCTTTACAAAAATAAAAAAGACATCGATTTCGGCTCCAATACTTTTCCTTCAAATTGGGTGCCCATTCTTGCAAGTAAATATTACATTAAATGCAATAAATGACGAAATACCAAGAGACACTTGTTGTCTCTTCTAAGCGCCCACTTGGAGGAGCCTAAAGATCATTCATTTGTCCACTTTCTAAGTCATTAATTAGCTTATTCTAGGCATCCACATGTGGGCAAAATAATATTAAATTATTTTTTTCACAACCCACTTTTCTTGTCGGTTGTGGAACCCATTAGCCCTTGTGAATGTATTACAAATATTGGTGAGAATTAGATATTACAAATTATTTTTTCCAATACATCCTAAGTATCTTAGGATAGTTTCTATGAATGTTGGAACCATGTCATAGGATTTACAAGATAGATGTCACCTTAATCCTAACTTTCTTCCACTTGACATCATACATTTTAAATACATTGATCAAAATTACAAACAAGGGAAAGTCATCCCTTAGCCATCCATGTACCATTTGAATCTTCACCACACTCTCATGCTTCAACAAGGCACTCACAAAATCAACTTCGATAACCATGATCAAGTACGGAAAATCCTCACATCCTCTAATATGCCACAAGGAAGAAAAATGAACATGCCAATGTGAACCATTCAATTGCCATTGAAACCAGATCAATCTTTACATGAACATAAGAATTAGATCAAAATGATAACAAAGGCTTTGAGTAAATGCCTTACTTATACCACCTAGAACAACAACCATAAAAAATCACAATTCACTAGGCTAACCATATCTCAAACCAAGGTGTACCAACATAGTTAAAATTGCATGTTATCAACATATCAACTCTAAATACGCAATCAAGATTTTGTATATCCAACCTCTCATCTCAATGCAACATACTAATGCACAAATGACCACAGACAAAGACAAATGAAAAAAGTCTACATCAACACAAAAACTCTTGTGGATATGAACAATCCGCATCTGAGTCATCCCACTGCAACTAATAGGCTATATACATATGCAAAATGTATATCTCATAAATCCTAATCCAATCAAACATACAAAGTCATCATCGCATTAGTAATTGACAATCCAAAATATCATAAAGGATAACCATCTATATATATATATATATATATATATATATATATATATATATATATATATATATATATATATATATATATATATATATATATATATATATATTTCCATTGCATGGGTAGTGTCAAAATATAGATCAAAGCATATCAAGTCCATCCATAGAACTTCACATAGAGGATGTGTCTAGATCCTCAATTATGTTATGTCCGGGATACATTTATTAATCTAAGAATTCTGCAAACAAATATGTTGCAATACCTCTCTCAACATAATTCTCCATTGATCTCCCAAGTTCTTCACACTCAACCATGTGAGTAAAAACATCTAAGAAGATTAACAAGACCAAAGAGAGAACATACAAATCAAACTATATCCTTGTTCCACACTAACATGCACCAAGTTGTGAAATGTAAGATCTCTTTCACCATTCCAGAATTAAAAGGATATCAACATATAACATTTAAAAAAATGAAGAATGACAACAATATATGTAAACCTCTTATATCAAAATTAGATCAAACAAACCATCCATTCCCATAACAAAGGGAATATTGCCAAAGCCACAAACTATTTTATACCTCTCCACATAATCCTCAAAACTATAACCATATCTCAAGACCAACATGGAGAACCGCAAAAATCCATAAAACCATGCATATTCTTCTCAACAAGTCCTTAGAACTATTATATTCTAGATTTGTTGACATGAAAATTCAAGCTACAAAATAAAGAATGCATTTGAAAAATAGGTGGGCAATACCTCTTAGATGATTCACACATCGAGTAGAGAAAGAGTGGGAATAAGATTTTCATGAGAACACAACAGCAACCAATTAAATCTTACAATAAATGGTAGTCTTCTTTTTAGGTCCAGGATAGATTCACATCGATAACCAAGTGTAGGTTCCTTGGTCTTTTTGTTGAAATCCTCATCAAAGAGTAACAGTCTCAACATGTGATCCTGATAAAAATGTGATCTTCTAGCCTTACCCAAGTCTCTCTAGTCCTCATTAACATCCACTAATCAATCCATGCCAACTTCAAATGCAACATTGCAAAATCATGAAGCTTCAAGCAAATGATCAATACTCAAAACCAAAGAGAACCAACAAGACCATTGCCAAATTTCCAACAATAAGATAAGAAACATCATGATATGATGATCTAGCATCTCTTCAAAGGAAGATCATATGCCCTAAATAACATATCATGACAAGCCGACAAGCCAAAATGTCACCATTCTCCAATCACATGAAGATGACCATCTATCATTAGATGATTTATCTACATCACTACCAAAGCTCCTACTAAACTATGTAAACAATCTCTCTATGCATCGTGATAACCATCTCCTAACTATAGATCCTTCATGGCCCAAACACAATCAAAGAACACAACCAAGAGCTCCAAAAGGGAAGAGTTAAACCATGATATGGAAACCAAGAACATATGGTGTAGGTGCACCCATGGGTCTAGGAGACCTATTAGTGATTTTGGTTTTTGTAATAGTGTCCAAGTTTGTAATAAGGTCCTAAGGACCATTTTGGAGAATTTTGTAATGTTTTGAACCATTTTGTAGAGCATAAAGGCCCAATTGTCTTTGCATTGTCCTTTAGGACTTGATTGGTCAAGGAAGGTCAAACACCTCAAATATGTGTAAATGAGATAGAATGTTGTAAATTCATGTGTGAGATGTTAGAAGGGTCCATGGAGTAATTTGAGTCATTTTGTCAATGTTTGACAAAAATTACAAAAAGTTGCTCTTGGCACAATTAAACAAATTGTAATCCCAACATTCAGATGGTTTGAAAATTAGTTGAGATTGGTTGTGGAAGTTGAATTATGTCTACTAATTCCTCTTTGGGTCGAGGTATGACTAGTTGTTGAAGAATTGGATTTCCATTAATAAAATTACTCTAATTTTCTGTAGTTTTTCCGAAAATAGGCTCATTGTACAGATCTATATGGTTCACTAGAAGGTTGAAATGCATATGAGTAGATAGAAAATAAAGTTAACTTACCATTGGATTTTTTCTGACACAAATTTATTAAGTTTTGGTCAAGTTATTGTCAATTTAGTGCAGACTGGTTTGAAACCCTCATAACCTAGGGTTTTAGAAGGAAAAATGCAAATAACCTAACATTCCACTGGCCAAAAATTATGTTCTTGTGGGGAATGTTAGGTTATATTATGTTTTCTAAGATTTTAGTGGTCTCAGAGTGGTTCAACATGATGGTTGGAAATGGCATGATGCCCTAGGCCTGACATCTCAATGTGACAGGCCTAGGCAAGGTTGATTTGATTGCAAATTGAGTTGCATAATTAATTTTGAGGGGTTTAGGCTATGGTAAATGGTAAAATATGTTGTTGGGATGAAATTGAAGTGTTCCATACCTTTTTTTGGTAGGATGATCAAAATTAAGGGTGGTTTCTTTGGAGAGGGAGGCCTAATAACCCTATTAGGTCACTATGAACAGTGAAGGTTTTCCGGTCATCCCTAAGGACCTCAAAGTGGTTTTGATGTAGGTTGTGTATCTTCCAAAAGGTTATTTGAAATGGTGATTTTTTTGGACCTATGGTCAATGGTCTTTGAGTTAAGGTCAAAATACCCACTAGGTAGGGCTACAAGGAATTTAGTGTGCCCATGAAGGAAGTGTTGTAAAAGGATTTGATGGGTTGTGTTCAATGGTTATATTGGTTCCATAGTGAGGAAAAACATGACAATGTGAGCCTACACAACCCCTATGATGTTGGTGTGTCTAAAACCCCTTGGATCAAGGATTGGTGTGAAGTTGCCTTTAAGGACACACATTACTAATTGATGAATTGATCTTGTAATCAAATGTTGATAAGATGTTTGGAGTCATTTGAGTGTATTAACTCCATTGTGAACATATCGTGTCCCTTGAACGAGTCAAGTGTTTGTTAAAACAAAGGGTCATGTTGAGGACCAAAATCTTATCATGAAAGCCTAAGTGTTGATTGTTTCCATGAATAGGGAGGTACATATGAGTGTTGTGACCAAGTTTGAGTGATTGTTCCACCTTGTCAAGTTACCTTTGCATCATATCGGTATCAGAGCCTAAAGGTCTAGGTGTGTGTTGCGAAGGAAGTTGTGAATGGTTGGATAGTTGTCAAAAATGCCTCCAAAGGGCGTGTCTACAACAATGGCGAGGAGAGTGAATTCCTTAGAGGAAGAAATGGATGCAATGAAGGCTGAGGAGAGGTGAATAGGAATAAATGAAGTCACAGAGAGTGAGATAGAAGAAGAAGAAGAAGAGGGGGAAGAAGGAGACCCTCAAGGACATGAGGAAGAGATACCTCCTGAAGAGAGAAGGTTTATAAATTCCTTGAAGTCAGTGAATAAAGAATCTTTAGATGCCAAGATGGATCTTCCAATATTTAGTGGGAAGATGGATGTTAAGGAAGTTATGGAGTGAATATATGCCTTAAATAATTACTTTGATTATAGAGAAGTACCTGATAACAGGAATGTAAAGTTTGCAAAAACTAAGTTGAAGGGGGCTGCCTTAACCTAGTGGAACTCCACTCAAGGTGAAATAGTGAAGATGGGAAGGAGTATGATCACTTCCTAGGAAAAAATGGTGAAAAAAACCAAATCCAAATTTATGCTTGTAGACTATGAGGTGTAACTCAATAGAAGATTACAAAATCTAAAATAAATGGATCTAGACGTGGCTTCCTATACAGAGGAATTCCACAAGTTGAGCCTCAAATCAGGGCACTGTGAAGATGAAAAGGAGAAAGTTGCTAGATAATTGAATGTAATAAAATTTAGCATTCAAGATGAGATAATCTTGATGACACCAAGGAAGATGGATGAATGCTTTCAGACAGCTTTGAGGGCAGAGCATAAATTGAAGATGAAATGTGAACAACATGGTAGAGGAAGAGGAGGAAGAAACTTCAGAGGAAGAGGTAGTTTCAGAGGAAGGAGTTAGCCCCAAAAACCCCAAGGAGGGTCTAACCACAGTGAACAAAGTGGGGACTCAAATTCCAGAGGAAGTTTCAAAGGGAGAAGGCCAAATGGAAGATGAATATTTGGAGGATCAGACAGATGTGCAAGCACCTTCACGGGAAGATGCTACAACTTCAAGTAAGTGGGGCATACTGAAAAGAAGTGTCCAGAGAATCATGCTTCAAATTATCTTGGAGGGGAAAGAATAAATCATTTAGTGTAAGAGGAAGATTTTTAGATTGTCAAAAACCCATCTAGGCCTGTACATCCAAAGTATGGAGAAAGTTTGATGATGAGGAGGACCCTCTTGAAGGTGCCAAGTAGTCAAGAAACCCAGCAAAGGAAGTCACTGTTCAGAACTTCCCGCAAAGCTAATGGAAAGGTATGAAAAGTAATTGTAGATTCTGGTTCCAAACATAATTTGGTAGCATTAGAGATGGTTGAAAAATTAAAACTAAAAAGAATACCTCACCCTACTCCTTATAAAGTGTCCTAGTTTAATAAGGGTCAACATGTACTTGTGAATGAACAATCTTGGGTAGAATTCCAAATAGGGGGATATAAGGATATGATCCTTTGTGATGTGATCCTTATGGATGCTTGTCATACGCTCCTAGGGCATCCGTGGAAACATGATTTTAATGCAGAACATAATTGAAAGAAGACCACCTATACTATAACCAAGAATGGTGAAACTTTTACCACGAATCCTTTACCTGATGATGGGGCATATAAACAAGTGGGTTCTAGTGTCATGATAGTAAAGGAAAATGAGTTTTTTAAAACCCTAAGTGAGGAAGGAGGCATAGGATTTTATCTGATGGTAAAACTAAAAGATAAGGTAGATTTGTCAAAGACCAAAGAGAAAGCCATACCTAGTGAGGTGCATAACTTGTTGGAGAAGTGCAAAGACATTGTAGTTGAGGAGATTCCTAATTCACTACATCCAATCAGAGACATAAGTCATAAAATTAACCTCATACCATGTGCCACACTCCCTAATAAGGAAACATATAGAATAAAACCCTCTCAAAATGAAGAAATTGAAAGGCAAGTGCAATATTTGTTTGATAAGGGCTTGGTGAGGAAGAGTTTAAGTCCATGTGTAGTACTAACTATTCTAGCACCTAAAAAGGATGGTAAGTGGATGATTTCTGTAGATTAAAGGGCCATTAAAAGAATAAACATAAGGTACATGTTCCCAATGCCAATGATAGAGGACCTAATGGATTTCTTGGGTGGAGCATGTTATTTTTCCAAAATTGGTCTAAAGAGTGGCTATCACCAGATAACAATCAGGGAAGGAGATGAGTGGAAAACCACCTTTAAGATTAATGAGGGCCTCTATGAGTGGTTGGTTATTCCCTTTGGACTATCCAATGCGCTAAGTACATTGTGTTAGTAGGTCAAAGGAGGAGCACTTGAAGCATTTGGACATGGTCCTAAGGAGGCTACACGAAGAGAAGCTAATGACTAATTTGGAGCAATGTGACTTCATAAAAGAAGAACTTGTGTACCTTGTCTTTGTCATCTCTAAGGGAATTTTGAAGATGGATCCTTCAAAAGTGGAAGCTATCTTGAATTGGCTAACCCGAAGGTCAGTAGGGGATGTGGTAATTTTTCATGGACTTGCTACCTTCTATAGGAGGTTTATCAAGAATTTTAGCCACATATGTGCACCTATGTTGGACACAATTAAGGGAGGAAATAATGTAATTTTTCTTGGAATTATTCTATAGATAGAGGGTTTGAATATTTGAAACAAAGAGTAGCACAACAACCTATACTGGTTTTTCCTGATTTTAACAAGATATTTATTATTGAATGTGATGCTAGTAATTAGGATATAGGAGAAATTTTGAGTTAGGAGGGTAGGTCAATGAAATTTTTCAAAGAGTAGCTCAATGAGGCAAAGATGAAGTACTCCTCTTATAACCTATGCTTGTATGCTATGGTCCAAGCATTGAAAAAATGGAGACACTATCTGCTACCTAGGGAATTTATTGTTTATACTGACAATCATGCCTTGAGTTTTTTGAATGGGTAGGATAAACTAAACCACATGCATATGAAATGGGTGGAACAATTGAATGAATATACCTTTACCATAAAAAATAAGAAAGGATATACCAACAAGGTAGAAGATGCACTAATCCAGAGAGCACTGATGGAATATGGATGAAGTGACTGAGAGGGGGGGGGGGGGGGGGGGGGGGGTGAATCAGTCAACCATAAAACACTTCACAATTATTTCTTTCCAGATCCCTTAGGATATCTTAATGAATATTATCTGTTTAGCACTCGGTAAATAGATTGCAGTAACTTTGAAGATGCAGAAAGTATTAGTAAATTATCTTTTAGATATTCATCAGCACTTGTATATGATTAAGATAACAATTAAGAACACAAGATTTAACGTGGAAACCCAATATGGGAAAAACCACCAATGTATCTAGATACTGATTTTCACTTTTATGAAGTGATGCCCGGTTAGAAGCCAACTCGGTAAAAGGTTACAAAACACACTGTTAGGTGTGACCTTGTTAGAGGATTTAATCACCCTGCTAGGAGTGGCCTGGTAAGAGGTCTTGAGAACAATTCAATGGAATTGTCACCTTGTTAGAGGATTTACAATATGGTTGTTAAACCAACTCGATTAAGAGATTTAGAATTCACTGTTACAATGATAAAAAGGTAACAATGAAAATGACCTGTATAATAATGCAACTGCCTTGCTGATTACAAATCTCTGTTCTGCATAAGTGTGATCCTTCCTGATCGAATATATCTCTGCTGCTCCTCAAGGATATCTGATCATCCTTCACAAATTCGCACACACCTTTCCTGCTTTTTCTTCTATATATCTTCTGCTATATTTCTTGTTTATTTTTCACATTTGACCTTTTATTTATATGATTTTAGATTTGTCAAATCGACATTACTTAGTATAACAGTCGGCTGAATTAAGCAAACTTTATTTGCAAAAATCCTTCAAGGGCCGACAGTGCTCGGTGACCATAACTTTCTACAATCTTTCGGAGACCAAGGGAACTCGGTAAACACTGACAATCCTTTTTCTTCAATAACCGACTGAACTTGGTAGATGCTAACTTTTCTTCGACAATCGACTGAACTCGGTAAACATTGAATTTTCTTTGACGACCGACTGAACTCGGTAAATGCTGATTTTTCTTTGATAACCGAGTGGACTTGGTAAGCACTAATTTTACTGCCTGGCAGACCGACTGAGCTCGGTAGGTACTGAATGTTGCAGATTATGACATTGTGTGACATCAAAGACAATACATAATTTGAGTAGCAATTTCCTTCAGACAATTGTTTCCAACAAGCACTTGTGCTACAAGAAGTTCAGTTGTAGAGCACGGGAGATGATTCTCTCAAAGACATGTATAAGGATGATGTGGACTTCAAAGAGATTTATGAGGTTTGCAACCAATTTTCTGATTCCTGTCATAGTGAGTATTATGAATATATGTTGCAAAATGTGTTACTATTTAAGGGAAGTCAATTGTGTGTTCCCAAATGTTCTATGAGGAAAAACATAGTGAAAGAGAAACATAGTGGAAGTTTAGGGGGACACTTTGGGCTTGATAAGACCTTAGATCAAGTTAAGAGGTTTTATTATTGGCCTAGGATGTAGATTGATGTTAGGAAATTTGTGGAAGGATGCACTATTTGCCAAAGAGAAAAGGGATCTTCATCCAATGTAGGACTATACCAGCCTCTTTAAATTCCCTGTAGACCATGGGAAAGTATCAGTATGGAATTTATGTTAGGTATACCAAGGACTAAAGGTGGGTTTGACAATATTTTTGTTGTTGTAGATAGATTCAAAAAAATGGCACACTTCCTTTGATGCAAGTGCACCAATGGCACCTCAAACATAGGACTATTATTTATGGACATTGTACGAATCCATGGACTGCATATCGACATTATTTCTAATAGAGACTCAAAATTTGTGGGACATTTATGGAGAAACTTGCAGAAAAATCTTGGAACCAATTTGTCATTCAACTTTGCATACCATCCCCAAATAGATGGTCATTCTAACATTGTAAACATATCTTTGGGTAATCTGCTTCATCCATGATAACCTATAATTGTCTTCATCCATAACACCTTGAATATAGTCTTCTCATACATGTCTACATAACTATGGAGAGGGAAAAAGTGCACTGACCTAGAAACTAGTTAAATTCTCAAGGGATGAACCTTCCCTTGCGCCACCTCACTTAACTAGTGCACATAGCTAGGGAGATCAAGTGTAGTTTGATGTAGGATAGTTGCTTGTTTTTTATTAATTGTTTTGATGCAAGCATATTTACGTCAACTAGGTATCAAATATAGATGATTAGTGATAACTAAACTAGATTAAATGATAAAAATACTTAGAATATAAAAAATGAAAGAACTAAACACAGAGGATAAACATTGGACTCCATAAGATCACTACCTTGGATGCCAGTGTGAGTTGTGGATGATAGCATGGGTGAGGAATACCAGTGTGAAACATGCATGTCCCATTCATATAGAGTACAAAGGATATGAATAGAAAACAATAAACTAACATAATAATAAACTAGTAAGATATAAGAGAAGAACGAAGGAACATAACAATAGATATATATTTCATATGATGTAGATGACAAAGGAAGGGAAGGAATCTCGATTCAAAGGTTGATGAAGTAGATTATTGAGTTTTTCCTTCTATGAAACCTTCATGTACATAAATGAAAAAATGGTTGGGGCTATTTGGAGACTTGCCTCAATCAAGTCCTTATTTCGGTGCTTCCACATCCACAACAACTGAGTAGGCATAAATTTAGTGATAGATAGTCATATGGAAATGATAAATATGATAAAAATAAAAGAAATAGATCAAGATAATTGATATGCTAACAAGAATGAAATAAGGTAGAGTAAAGAGACTTCCCTCAATGAGATAGGAGCCTAATGAAGATGATGGAGTTAAAGTGTGAGCAACAACAAGACCTTGATAGAAATTAAATGTGAGTGGTAACTTGGAGATGGTGGAGAAAGCTCAAAAACCTATGAATGTATGTGTGTGGAATCTTCAAGAGGATTGAGAAAGCAACCCAGAAGAGCTTGAGAAAATGACCAAAAGAAACCAAAAATGAATGCCAAAGGGAGGGTATATTGTATGCAGGTTAAATCCCGTATAGATGGGATCATGAATTAGGTGTTACTAATTCAGATTGGTAATTTTTAACACCTAAGTGGAAATCTACACATCTAAAAATTCATGGACGCTAGCATGCCATGTGAACATCTCGCTAGCGTGCACATGTCCTAAGTTGTATAGGCTATGTGGTTGGGATTATAGAGTGGGTGACGAATTGGTGAATGAAAATGGATGATGGGGATTATGAAAGAATTGAGTCTTAGGCTAAGTAGGGGTAATGCATAATGAAAATTTATGCAATGGTGAAAATTTAGGCCATTACATTTTCCCCCCACTTTAGTGAGCATATATATCAAAGAGATGTGAAGCTAAAGAGAGACTTTACTTGACTTGCGGTGATTCTGTCATGTGGGGTTGCCTCCATATAGGAATCCCTAAATTTTTGTTGAGCTTCATATAGAAAACAAGCTATAGACGAGTGTGTTAGATGGTGAAGACAACCTGCTAGACATAAGACCAGTGATGGCATGCTGATATTGGTGAAAAGTTGTGTTATGCCAGATAGCCATATGATAGGGAAATTTTTGATAGTGCTCTAACATTCATAACAAATGATAGATATACATGTGACAGAGAGAATTTTCTTGTGTATCAACATGCATAAAAAATCCTAGATATGAATGTGATAAGGTGGTTTAGACACATGTGCCGACATGTATAGCAAGTGGTAAATAAGCATGTGATAGGGTGGCTTAATATCATTTCTGATATGTGTAGCATTAATCTAGATAGACATATAATAGGTAAATAATGAGACATTGAGATATTGGATTAGTCCCCACAAAGGAAGATAATGCTAAGATCAAGTTTTTAAAACTTTTGAGAAAATCTTGTGGTGTAGAAATATCACGATTGTTAGATAAGGAGAATCAGACACAAAGACACAGATAATACAATCCCTCTCTTGGAATGGAGTATACTACTCAAAAGGGATCATAAGACATTCCAAAGAAAGAAAATACATTGTGGCATGCCAATATACGAGATATTTCCATGGAATGTCACCTCCTAATGGGTGATACATGATTCCACAACATTTGCATGAAGATAGAGAGATTTGATGGATTGGCATCAAAACCAAGAAGAGAAAGGATACATTCTCTCAGGGGATATCTCATCACTGCTAACCATGACTCAAATCTAAAGAAGAACACATGAAGATGAAGAAAAACAAAAAAAATGGGTCAACATGGAAGGAGTGCCTAAATGCCCCCAACACTTCGCATTGTTCCCAAATGTCAAAAATCAAGGACATAAAAAATAAAAGAAAAATATCACAAATAAAAGAAGGTTTATTATAGAAAAACTCCCATTTCCAAGTACCAAAAAAGTACAAGGGTCTTCTAGGAGGGAGCAACATGAAAATACAAGCTTTGGTGAACACATGCAAACACACTCTAATCTATAGATGTAGAAGCTGATAATTCCTTCACAGACCATCCATCAAAAAGTCATCGTAATCCCAATCTTGATAATAGGAGGGAGGTCGTGACTACATTGTTACAACTGCAATGAAAAACCCAAGTCACCCACCAAAAGTTAGAGTTTAGGAGGAAGATGCCTCAATGTTATCATCCAAAAGCTCAACCGTGGCAAGTGAGAGGGATCATGTAAAGATCATTGTCAATGCTAAAATATCCTCTAATTAGTCAAAGATGAAAGCATAAAAAAATTTAGGATACCCATGAAGAGGTGTAGATGTAGAAGGCTCCTCCTCAACCTCAGTGAAAGGGGCAAAGAAACACTTAGGAGAACCCAAATCTTTCTCCACTATGAGAATGGATACTGAAAGAGGATCTGTCAAAGCATATTTACTACACTTGAACTTTGAAATAGGGCCCTACTTGAGTTTCCTCTTAAAAGATGGAGGGGAAGACCTCCACTCAATTGTAGTAACCTTCAAGAGATTGAGAAATTTGGCATTGTGATCCTGAGATGGGGCTGGTGCAGCTTGGGTAGACAATATTGCACTAGACACCACTTGGGTGTGCAACATATTTACTATCTCAGGAAATGAAGGGATATTGAGCAAGGTGGTGATCAATGATGACTCCTATGAAGGAGAGATAAAAACCTGAACCTGCTTTATGTGGGGCCCAATGGTCACTCCTGGTGCAAGGGGAAGTGTAGACACCTAAAATTGTCCTTCACACTCTAATATTAATTCCTATTAATATTTTCCCTTAACATTATAGTTGATTTTATTAATTTACTATATTGTTATATTCTTCTATTTATTTAATTAAATTTATTTTAATTAAATAAATTTAATTTACCCTTTGAATTTAAATTTATTTAATTTTGGTCTATAATCACTTTTACTAGAGCTTCAAACAAGTGGGGTCATAGTGGGGGACCCCATCCCCGTGGTGGAATTACAAATTTTTCCAGATCGCCAACACTTGAGCTGATAATCAATGTGGTATTTGGTCATCCATCGATCAGCCAACGTCCATGGAGGGACCTCCATTTTACATCTATCCGTCTGTCACCACCCCCTTATCTCTCTGCTTCACCTTATTTCTCCACTAAACTCCCTATCTCGACTCCTTATCACTCCAACCCTTATCACATTCCGCTACACCTTATCTCTCCATGTCAACGCCTTATCACTCCATCCCTTATCACTTATAACTCCCTACTACCACATCCCACCTCCTTATCACTCTAATCTATCCGTGCACAACCACCTCCAAGCTCCTTATATCTCCTGTGCCATACACCTTATGACTCCCAACCCAACTAGCAACCTCCATCAATCCTCCTCCACTTCCCAACGCATGATTGTTCCTCCATTCAACTGCGACAACACCTCCCACCAATCGCACCCGGGCACCAGCTCTGCAGTCCACGTCACCACCGGTCAAAGACAAGCGCGACAGCCCCAACACCATCCTGCATGCAATTTGAACCTTGCACCCCTCAACCAACGGAGCTCGCAATTACCAGTGTGTTGTGAGCTCATGCTTAGAAACATGATTTTGTATTTAAATTATATTTAAATAATATAATATATTAAGTTATTTAATATATTATCCATCGATTTATTATTATAAAATAAATTTTATTTATTTTATTCCTCCACTAGCCTAAAGTTCTTCTAAACCTTGATTAAATTAAAAATTATTTTAATTTAATCCCTTTTCCCTTTTTCCTAATCTTTCTTTTTGCTAATATTCCTCTAATCTTGATTAAAATTTGGATTACCTCTAATCATGTGCACAATCACCTTTTCCAAGGTAACTACCTCTCCATGTTTTTCCTCCATTCATTTTGAATTCCTCTTTCCTCTAAAGTGAAGTTTGACTTTTGCATGTTTTTCCCCTTAATCCTAGCCACTCATTTCTTTTGCCTCTTCATCTTAGCCACTCCCCTTTTGCCTTTTAATCTTGACCATCCATTTTTTTGCCTCTTAATCTTGGACACCCATTCTTTAAGCCATTCTATTAAAAGGAGACACCACTCCTCATTTAGAGACTTAGACATCTTTTGAGACTTAGGCATTCTTGAGCATTTGAGTAGTTGAGTACTAAGGCATTCTTAGCATTCTCATTCCATAGTTGTTACATTTTCATCATAGTTTAGATTAATTTATTGCATTGTAGCTTAGGTTTGCTTTATAGTTTAGCTTGCATCTTCATTCTTAGTTTAGCTCTCATTTGAATCTAGTTTTTTAATCTCTTTCATTTACATTCATTTTGTGAAGATTTGGGGCAAGGTCTTCATACTTGTTTCTCAAATCCTTTCACTCATCCATTTTAGCTTGCATTGTAGATTTCCTTTCCATTTCCATTTTCAAGAAATCATAGTGGGATATATTGTATTGTTTGGGAGAGCACACCCACAAAAATGTCTAAGAGAAAATCAAACAAGGTTTTGGGTGCCCTTGTTTTAGCCCAGTAGAGGTTGTAGTGAAAATTTAGTTGCATTACAAGTTATTTAGCATGTTTATTCTAACTTAAATGCTTCACATTTCTTGTGCTTTCATGCTTTGATTTGTGGTACAGCTGAAGGGATCTTCATTGCATACATTTTGGCACACCTAGTGGAATGAACTCTTAGCCCTATCAGATCTACACTTTTAAATATTTTTCAACCTTGTATTGTTGTTTTATTCAAGTTTTTGATGTAGTGACATTCTTGGGTATTCAACAAATATGCATGGTGGTGTGTTAAAATGGTTCTTTGTTACTTGGTTGTAGCTTTAGCCAAGGATCTTGGTTATTGAAGGGGCTCAGTCACTGAAGGAAATCGGTAAAACCTCTAGCACTCGGTGGAACATGTACTTGGTGATGCTTATGTTGCTCGCGGGTCGACGTGCTTGCTCAGTGATGCCTAGCGTGCTCAGTTATTTTTACTGGTGCTCGGTAGTTCTGGTTTATCGAATGGAGTTCTTGGAGTTTTGGTTGGCCAACTTGGTATGTTTAATGTTGGTAGCTTGTGTTATATTATCCTATGTGGATCTAGAGGCCGACATGGAGAATTAATTGTTTGTAAGGCTATTTGAGAGCCGACTGCTGTTGCATTTAATATTTGTTTGTTGTAGAAGTCGACTTGGTTTAGGAGTTAATTGTTTCTTCCAATCGACTTGTGGTTGAAGAATTGTATTTAAGGAGTGTTTGGGTAGTTGTTTAGGGGGCATTGAAAATCAATCAATGGAAGTATATTGAGAAGGATAATAGTTGGATCCTGCAAGATCTTGAAGGTCAGATCATCTATCTGATATTGTAATAGAAGAGCTAGTGGTTTGCATGCTTGGAGACAAGGAGATTTCTTAGTGGCTTGAAAGCTCAAGTTTAGATTTGCCTTAGTGTTTCCATCAATTTCTGATGTGCTTTAGAGCTGGACTAGCTAGGAGATTGTAGAAATACTATTGTAAGTGATTGTATTTGGCCCTAACCCGGAAGGCCTTACAGCCGGGCATGTTGAATGAAATTCTATTTGAAGAATTATATTGTTGTATTCCGCTGTTGTTGTTATTGCTAGTGTAGACTTGGACTATCCATTTTGGGATTATCCTTGCCTACCCTGCATTAGGTGGTATCAGAGCTTGCAGTTCTTGAGTGTGCAAACCGATCGCCGAGTTGAGGCAGTTTGCACCAAGACCTTGCGTTGGTGATTTCTTGCCTTGGGTTTTAGAAGATCTTGAAGGATGCCTCCAAGAAGATTAGACCCTAGGGTGATTTTAGATCTCTGTGATGCTATGGAATCAAGGATTATTGAGAAGGTTAAAGTCAATTTCAGATTTGAGTGGAATTGATGAAGAATAACATGATCATTGAGGTCATGAGGGCTATTGCTGGTATGCTGAGGAATCTTGGTACTGAAGATGGTTATGAGGAAGCTATTGAAGGCTTTGAAGCTGTTGGATCTAGTAGAGATGACCCGAGGGAAAAATTTGGTGAAGACATAACTGGTCAGTTGCATAGATCTGGAGCTCAATTACGTACTAGTTATTGAATGGAAGTTTCTACTTTCTCTGGTACTTTGAGACCCAAGGATTTGATTGATTGGATTGGTGAATTAGAAGATTTCTTTTATCTTGAAGAAATTGAAGATCCTCTTAGAGCAAGATTGGCACATACTAAGTTGAAAGGACATGCTGCTCTTTGGTGGAAAGAATTGCAAAGAGACAGAGAAGATGAAGGTGAAATGAAGATCAATCAGTGGAGGTTGATGGTGACTAAATTAAAAGCTAAGTTCATACCTACCAACTATGAGCTTGACTTGTTTAAGAAGTTGCAAAATCTAAAGCAAAAAGATTTGACTATGGAGGACTATACTGAGGAGTTCTGTAAGTTATCTATTTGGTTTAGACATAGAGAACTTGGTAAAGAAAAGGTAGCTCAGTATGTGAATGGTTTGAGATTCAATATCTAGGATGAGCTTGGTATACTGAAGATTGATTCAGTTGAGGATACTTATCAGTATGCTATGAAGGCACAAGATAAGTTGAGGAGGAGACAACATGGTAATTCCTGAGGGAAGGAGAAGCTAGATCACTCAGTGAAAGATAAATGGATTGTTGAAGATGAGCTGAAACCTGTGGAGCCAAAAAAGAAGATAGGTAGGGTTATCTTTAAGGGCACTTGTTATAATTGTGGTGAAGAAGGACACCGGTCTTTTGAGTGCACATCGAAGAAGATTGGTGATCAAAGGAATGCTATGATGAATGAGAACATTCTGAATGAACCTAAATCTAAGAACTTGCTGGTTCGAAGAACATTGCTCGGTACTAAGGTGGAACCTTTTCAGAGGAGTAATTTGTTCAGAACTCGGTGCAAGTCAGAAGGTAAAATTTATAATGTAATTGTGGATAGTGGTAGTACTGACAACCTTGTAGCTGAGGAGATGGTTCAGAAATGTGGTTTGATGAGAGTAAGACATCCTTATCCTTATAGGATTGGCTGGTTGCAAGATGTTCATGCTCTGGAAGTGAGGGAGAAATATCTTGTTGATTTTTAGATTGGCCAATATAAGGATCAAGTGTTGTGTGATATTGTGGATATGATTAGTTGTCACATATTGCTCAGTAGACCTTGGCAGTATGATTGTAGAGCTATGCATGATTGTGTAAAGAATGTATTTACTATTGAGAAGAATGACATGAATTTTTCCCTAATACCTTTGCTGGATAAAAAACTTGTTAGGAGAAACCTAAGCTTTGGTAGCCAAGATGAGTTGAAGAATTATAAAAGGATTGATCAATATGGAGAACAAACTTGTGTGTTGTCAAGGAAAGACTTGAAAAGATAGAGGAAGCAGAAGTGGAAGAGTATCCAAGGTGAAGAATTGAAGGACTCGTATATGAAGAAACAGTTCAGGGTTTATGTGCTAAATCCTAGAATATGTTCTTCCAGCCTATGAGAACATCTTTTCGAACCTAGGGTGTTTGATGCAATGGCATTCTTGGGTATTCAAAAAATTTTCATGGTGGTGTGTTAAAGTGGTTATGTGTTACTCGGTTGCAGCTTTAATCGAGGACTCAGTTATTGAAGGGGCTTGGTCATTGAAGGAACTCAGTAAAGCCTCTGGCACTATGTGGAACATGTACTTGGTGATGGTTGTGGTGCTCGATAGTTCTGGTTTACTAATTGGAGTTCTTAGAGTTTTGGTTGGCCGACTTGGTATATTTAATGTTGGTAGCTTGTGTTATATTCTTCTATGTGGATCTAGAGGCCGACATGGAGAATTAATTGTTTGTAAGGCTATTGGAGAGCTGACTGTTGTTGTATTTAATATTTATTTGTTTTAGAAGTTGAATTGGCTTAAGAGTTAATTATTTCTTCCAGCCGACTTGTGGTTGAAGAAATGTATTTAAGGAGTGTTTGGGTAGTTGTTTAGGGGCCATTGGAAGTCAGTCAGTGGAAGTAGATTGAGAAGGATAATAGTTGGATCCTACGAGATCTTGAAGGTCACATTGTTTATCTGATATTGTAATAGAAGAGCTAGTGGTTTTCATGGTTGGAGACAAGGAGATTGCTTGGTGGCTTGCGAGCTCAAGTTTAGATCTAACTTAGTGTTTCCATAAGTTGTTGATGTGCTTTAGAGCTGGACTAGCTAGGAGATTGTAGAAATAATATTGTAAGTGATTGTATTTGGCCCTAACCCAGAAGGCCTTACAATTAGGCATGTTGAATGAAATTCTATTTGAAGGATTATATTGTTGTATTCCATTGTGGTTGTTGTTGTTGTTGTTATTACTAGTGTAGACTTGGACTATCCATTTTGGGATTATCCTTGCTTGCCCTGCGTCAATTTTTCAAGACCAATCCTCATGTAGGTTGAGTTGAGGACAAAACCCTACAGTTTTGAAAGATTTGATCATATCTTACAAATGGATTAGAAAATTTCCTTAAGATTTTTATTGCAGGTTTGAGATGATTCAAATATGTCTTAGTCCGAAAATCAGATTTTTTTGATAATTTTTTCATGAGTTATATTTTTTGTTTTTCATGAAAACTCATTTCTGGTTGCAAATCAACGAATTTATCAGAAAAATTTATATTTTTGGAAAGCTCTAAGAATTATATAGGGGCTCTAATCTTTGTGTTTTTAATTTTAATGAAATATAATAGCTCAAAAATTTGATCTTTGAAAAGTAGTATGTTTTGATAAATCGGGTCTCTATGGCACAAATTAGGGAATATCTCTAAAATTCTTACATTTTTCGAAACCTCTCAGATTTTCAACAAGGGCCTCTTCTTTGCATTTCTATTTTTGGGGCCTAAATTATAGCAAACAAATCAGATTTTGTTGACTAGATCAAAAAAAGAAGAAGAGCATTTTGTGATGAGCTTGCAATTTATTTGCACATAGTTTAATGCATGATAGACTCATTTTATATATTTTTTGGAAATAATTTAATTATGAGTTGTTATTTCATGTGGAATAAACTTATAAAATTTATTTTCTTTGAATTATCATATTTTTTCATGATTTCACGCACTTGATTGGAGTTTATGAAGGTAACTTGGAGCTCATCATAGTGGGTCAAAGGAGCATAAAATAAAATAAAATTTGAAAGCGTGAAATCAAGTTACACATATTCCAAAACTTCTTATTTACATTGTAAAAAGTGATAATTGTCTTATTTTTCATCATAAAATCATTTCTTTTTTTTGGTCAACTTGTTTGGTGTGTCTTCCTCACATTAAAAAAATGGGCTTAAAATTAATCAGTCACACTTGGATTTGGGCTTAAAAGGAACCCCTTTGTCTTTTAATCCTCAATATTTTCTTAGTTATGTTTTCCTCTTGCATCATTGTTAAGGAGTTTGAGGGGAACATAAATAAGGGACCTTTCTTTGTTATTTTTAGGAGGCCTGCTTGGAGATTTGATCACCTCAAGGGATGACCTCAATTCTCATGTTCTGACAGAGTATAAATATCGGGAGGTGAATCCAAAGACACATATGTCTCTTGGAAGTAGAATCTTTTCATTCTTGGCTAAGCCCCAAATAACTTTATACCTTTGGGAAGTGAAAGTGGATATTTTGGTTACCGTCTCCTCTTGTCTGTTTGGCATTATTCTCTTTCATCTATGGATTTGGGCCTCATGTACCTTGCGTATATCGAGGACATCCCTTAGTTGAGCTTGTACATCCTAGTTGAAACTTGAATAGGTTGTTTGCGTGTTTGATGTGTTTGAATGTTTAAAACCTTCCCCACTTCAAACAAAAAGTGGACACATCTACCAAATTGAGCCTTAGGAATTTTGTCTTTTGCATTATTTCATTGTGTGTTTTTTATTTTTAAATTTTAAAAATCCAAAAACATCATAAAACCTCGAAAATACCGCCCCCCCCCAAAAAGAAAAAAAGAAAAAAGAAAAAAGAAAACAAAAAATTTGAAAACAAAAAATAATAATATAAAACTAAAGTCTAAAAAAATAAAGAAAAACTCAAAAAATTAAAAAACAAAATAAAACAAAACATTTCAAGTACAACAAAAATATTTTTGTCAAGTTTACCTCCAAGTCAAGCTTTCCACATCATCTTCAGAATCACCTCTTCTATCTATCAACAACCTCATCATCATCATACCTCTTATCCTAATCACCTTTTTATGCCTTCCAATCATTCCTCTAACTTTAATCATCTAATCCATTCATAATCCATCATTTATGACCTTAGTCCTAATCAATTTTGCCCAATCCAATTAAGGTCCTAATTATCCATCTTATCGTAATCATTTGAATCATTTCATCATCTTCCTAAACATTCAATCAAGGTCCAAATATTCATCCTAATTTTCTTTCATAATCCATATCAATATCCACTTCCTTAATCCAATTTCATCATTCATTCCAATCTAATCAC
The DNA here is from genome assembly GCA_027943335.1 of Chamaecyparis obtusa. Classification (NCBI taxonomy): domain Eukaryota; kingdom Viridiplantae; phylum Streptophyta; class Pinopsida; order Cupressales; family Cupressaceae; genus Chamaecyparis; species Chamaecyparis obtusa. The sequence goes on from BSBK01000040.1 coordinate 113,773, forward strand.
CTCATCATCCTAATCAATCCACTTGTCAACCTCATATCATTCCAACCAAATCCTATTGCAATCCATCTATCCCCTTCATCCAAAACCTAATCACCCATTAGTCATTCACCTCTCTTTAAACATCCCTCATTTGTCTTCTAAAGTTCATCCATTCTCAATCCTAATATTCATCCACACCATCTTCTAATTCAAATTTTTATCAAGTATTCCACTTTGGACTTAGGAGAACCATCATTCCTTTGGACTTATCTTTAGAATTAGTCAAATCCAAAATCAATCCAAAAAATAGTCCTTACCAAATCCTTATCAATCCTTCAATCAAATGCTATCATCAATCCATGGTATAAAGATTTATCAAAGTGTTAGAAAGATCCTCATCCTTAGCAAACAATAAATCCTTGCAACTTGAGAACATTAGTCTATCTTGAGTGATCAATCCTATTCCTCTCAAGATCATTAGTCTATATTTGAGTTAGAAATAATCACCCTTCAATCCTTGTTGTTTGCACATCATTGGATCTTATTTCACTAAGGTTATCCTAAGACCTTATCCAATCATCAATCCAATCCTAATATTGAGGTTTTATCCTCTTAATCCAAATTAATTCAATCAATTATTCTTAATAAAAAAAAAGTCTAAATTTTCTCCTAGTCGTAAGTTCATATTTCATCCATAATCAAATCTTTCACTTCATTCATTCTCAATTCAAATCCTCATCCTCGTAAATTTATAATTCCTTTCCAAAACCCCTCATCCAAGCATCATGAACATGGATTGGTTTCACAAAATGGTCGAGGAATTTCAAATTCCAAATCCTAATCCTCAATCCATACCCATCCCATACCACATTCTTTATTCTTCCTCTACCTTTGAAAAGGGAAATCCACCTCATTATCCCCCATACACGCATGATTCCTTCCATCACTTGTATGATCCCTATAATATTATTAAGCTTTCCCAAGAACTACTGGATGATCTTAATGTCCAAAACAATCATCCCAATCCCCCACCTAATCCTCAACTTCCACATTATCCCGATTCCCCATCATCCCCATCCTCGAAGAAGCCTTCATTTTTAAACAAAGTTGCACAATCACCCAATCTAGACAATACAATGCTCTTGCGGACTCTCTCGATGTCATATTACATCAACATGTTGAGCACAACATGATGGTGTTTCCACACACTATGAATTTTGATGAGAGTCAACCCAAACCTACTTGGTACAAGGACAATGAATATTGTGATTATCATCACATCAAGGGTCATGATATCAAGAAGTTCCTAAAGTTTAAAAAATTTGTCCAAGACGTCATTGAAAAGGGAGAGATTATATTTGAAGATCCCAAACCCTCAATCACATCACCCTCACACATCCACATATGTGAAGACATTTTCCAAAAGCATTCTAGCATGGTTACCTATTCTCCTCTAGATCAAATAATTCCTCTATCTCATGGTCCCCTCATATCTCAAGATCCATTTATCCCTCACAATCCACCTCATAATCCCATTCATAATCAAGATCAAGACATCCCTTTTGTCCCATCCATCGATGACAACAACACCCCATCTCATAGTCCCATTCCTAATCAAGATCAAGACATCCCATCCACCTCTGTCAATGAGCCCCTTCTGTCCTAGGGCTTATCATCCACCCCCCCTCCATTTCATGAAGATATTTCTTGTACCCAATCCACTAATTCCCCTCTATATCAATATCAAATCACCCCATCTCATGATTCCATCCCCTTTACTAAATTCCATGTTAGCCCTCCATCTCAAGATCCAATCATCCCTTCTACTCCACCACATACTCCTCCCCAAGGTCAAGATCAAAGTACCCATTCATCTCCATGTCATGATCTAGATCCATCTCAAGATCCCATTGTTCCTCCTAATACCCCTCACGATCCTAATCCCCCTCATGATTATAATCCTCTGCAAGATCCCATCACACCTATCCAATCCATCCACAAACCCCATAAATATAAACTTGGTTCCACCCCCTCTATCCAATATGACTTCCTTCAAGAGCTTATCATTCCTTCCACCTCTCCTCCTGATTCACATGGAATCACATCTTATTGTCAAATTAATAAGTATCCCATTAAAAAAATAATTTCTCAAGATGTTGGTAAACCTTCAATTACTTCCAAATCCAAAGTCCCTCCATCCAAATATAAATATTCCCATCACCCACATTCGACATCCATTTTAGGCCCTTATATCCAGAACTCCATTCCTTCCACATCCATGTCCATTTTAGGTTCTTATATCCCAAACCCAAACCATTTATCCCTTCCATCCATCTTGGGTCCTTATATATATCCACCCATCCTGTAAAACTCTATCACTTATCACCTCAAATCCCTTATAAAGATAAAAAAAGGCACAAATCCTTGAATTGCTTCCAACATTCACCCTCCATCATTCCTTCCATAAACTCTTCATATCATCCATCCTCATGCAGCTATACCATGGCTAATGGAAGCACATGTGATACCAAATATAAAATGCATAAAGCCAAAAATCTACAAGAATCCAAGAATCAATATGTCCCATCTAAAAGGCATGTTTAATCAAAGAAAAATATGACCCAAAATAAAGAAAAATAAAAAATGCCACAAAGGCCCAAAATGAAAAAAAATCATATGGATTCCTAAGATACTCATTGAAGCAATGCATCTCAAAGAAAAATCAAAATTGGCATCCAACCTTGCTAATTCACAAGCTTCCTCCTCTCATAAATTATTCAATCCTCCATCTTCCAAATCCATTTTGGGTTCTTATGTCCCAAAATATGCTATCCTAATTCCATCATCCCCTTCATCTATTTTGGGTCCTTATGTCCCAAGATCCACATTTTCTCCTCCATCTCCTTCACAACTCCACCACCCTTCAAGGTGTGTGCCAATGATGATCTTCCCATATCCTTCCTCCATTTATTCACAAGTCTTCCAACCTACCATCCATTATCCACCAATCCTTCCACACCTATCCACCACTCTAATCTAATTATTTCATAAATCCTTATCCACCACCACCTATCCATTTAATCTCCCTTCCCAATGTCCTACCAAAATCCATGAGAAATATCCAAAAAGAAACAAAAAATCCAAAAACAATATAAAATATCCTGAAAAAAATTGACATCTTGGTGAAAACCTGGCAAACAGGTGGCTTCATGATCTAGAAATAAATAAATTAAAAAAAAGTTTCCAATGGTGAAAACTTGGTAAACAAGTGCTTTAGACAAGTACCATGATGAAAACCTAGCAAACATGCATCATGTGTAATATCTCCATCCAATTGTTCTTCATACTTGGGGGCCATTTCTTCTTTCTATTCATCCATTATATCTTTCCTCTTGTTTTCCTACCATACCTATCATTTCTTATCCATTTTCCTATCCTTACCCCCTTTACCTTTACACTTGGGGGTAAGCTCCATTCATATTGCACTACCACAGGTACCTTCCATATTCCCAACCACCATCCATCATCTCATCTCAGTCCATTATTCTCTTTTTTCCTATCTTTTATCTTCACTATCATGTTCCTTCCATCCATCTATGCACCTTCTATATCCTGTACTCATTATCCATACATTATTCCAAAGATAAGTCCCATCACTTTTTTTTCCATATTTGATCTTGACACCCTATCCATATCCTCCATCTCATAGTCCTTGTCTTATTCACTTATTCCATCCACTACCTATAATCCTCTATTAGCTCATGCTTCTTTCCATATCTTTGATCTTGATTATCCCACATATTTCCTCCATTTAATTTTACCCTTTTTCATCCACATCTTACACATCATTATCCCTATCCTATATGTTAAAAAGTAAAGTCCACCAAGATAACTGAGAGGTTGGGGGGGGGGGGGGGGAATCAGTTATCAGATGAATACAAATTTTATCACCATCGATAGATTTTAACCATGTGAGAAATGTAAGCAACAACCATATAAATATAAACATACACAGTAACACAATAACATAAGATATGTTGACTAGGGAACCTCTTGATCAAAGAGTAAACCCCGGTGGGAATGATGCCCACAAAAGATGCACTAATATGAAAATTCCTTGTGAGAGGATGGACTCTGTTAAGAGGCTTATGAAATACATTCAGTACATATGAGTCCCTGTTAGGAGACTTGTAATCCCTGTTAAAAGATTCTAACCCTATTAGGAGTTTATGGAAGACAGAAGGACCCGCTGCCCAAACAACTTCAAGGGCAAGATCACTGAACATACTATCCAAATGATCTCTGTATTACTCAAAAAAATAATACCAAAAGATTACTGATCTCAACAACTTATCACTTCTCCTCTGGCTGTGCCAAACCACACCAGCTACTTCATCATATCTCAATACCAGATCTCTATACTTCGCAAATCCTCTTACAATAAATATTGCTCAATTCTGCAATTCAGTTTCATTCAATCTCTCATATCCTTATTACAATAAAGAAAAAAATCATTCCTTTATACCACACTTAAATAATTACAAATGAGTTGGCCAACAAGGCTTAACCAATTACAAAATGCAACTTCCACACGTTACACAATATTTTATAATTACATAAAACTGTCAGCTTCCAAACAAGATAATTCTTCACTCGTGAAACCTATGACCTTGCTGTCACATCCACATCACTACCATCATATCTTCATCATCTATACAACCTCGCATGCCTAGATTCTATCCCAATTAGGAGATATCATCCAGTTTCCACAAATAGCTTCTTAGGAACATTGCTTGAATACTGCTTCCACTGAATTACACATAATTGTCACGAATAGTTGAATTTCTGTATGTGCTCTTGACCATGAAATCAAGACACAACATAAATTAAGTCCTCAACTCCACATATCTTGATCTTCAATATTCCATGTGCGCTAATACAAACACTGTTTGCTTCTCTGCTAATCTCCAGTAGATCACTGTGTTGACATCAATGACAATCATAGTCATTAATGCAACAACTGCTATAGAATGGCTGCAAATACTCCTCCATAGGAAATATTCAGCATTAATTCCTAAAACTATATGTACCCTCCATATTATATCCCTTATCCATCCACCTTCCACTTTCATATCTTTGATCTTCATGAAAAATAGAAGCACTAAAACATCCATGCATGCTTTCAAAAACACAAGCCTTCGCTTCCTCCATAAAATATCCTTTCCACATTATCCATCCACTTCATACATACTTTATCCACTATCTCTCCATCTTTCATCCTCCACACCATATCAGTTTCCTCCCCTCATATCCCTTACACACCATCCTTCCATCCTATACATTTTTATCCTTTATCTTTCCATCCTTCATTCTCATCCTTCTAGTGTGGAGCATTTAACTCCTTTTCCACATACATAGAATTTTGGATCTCCTTCCCTATATCCTCCATCCTATAGTCTTCCATATACTACCATTACCTATCCATTCATTCCATGTATCTCCTATCCAATCTCTCCCTTCCATCCAATAATCTTCTAACCAAACATCTCTCCATCCTTCCATCCTTTATCATTCCTTAGTTCTACCTTGTCATTGGCCCTAATCAACTTATCCTTTTTCCTATCTAATCCTATCCAATCCATTAACCATCCTTTCATCTTATTTAAACAATCATGTCTATCAAATCTATTTATCTTCTAATCCAATCCATTTATTCCCTTTCCATGATTTTCAATCTCATCTTATCCAATCATATTCTCTTACAATCTCATTCTATCCAATCCACCCATCCCAATAAATTAAAAAGAATAAAATAAAAATCCCTATAATCCAAAAGATCTCAAGTCAGTCCAATCAAGTGCAATCAATACTAATCCATGCAATCCAATCTTACAATCTAGCACATTAATCTTTAATCAAGCCATCATCTTAAACTAAATTAGATGATAATAAATTGATCAATTTAAAATTTGATCCTCATCATGGGATGTATCCTTCCCAATCCTTGGGGCCCTGTCCTCCCAATAACTTGATCAATCAATCAATCAATTGGTTTCAACTTGACTAGGGGAAACATGTTTGTTTTATTTTGGTTTGTTGTGCATGCTTCTTGTTGCTTGTATGTGTTAGTATTTTTTGCATCTATCATAGTCTTTTCATCCTATTGTCACAAAGGAATTATGGTCTTCCATATTATGGTGTCATAAGGCATATGGTTGTTTTTGACCTTTTGATCACGTACTTGTAACATGGTCATCTTGGTTCCTCATACCTTGGTGCATAACGTCAAGTAAAATATCAAAACTAGGATGTGCTCTCTCTCTTTTAACACAATACAATCCCCAAAATCCTTTAGCATTTAGTTAGTTTCATTTTTCATTTTGTATCAAGGCTCCTCTTTATTTCCTATCAATCCCATATTTTTTCTCCTCCTATTCATTTCGAGAGAACACCCGTGTTCCCCAAGTCTGACTGTCCTCTTGAGGGGGTATACCTCTACCTCATCATCATCCTTCCATGATTGGGCATCTCATTTTCTTTTCTTTGACACGATGTCGATTTCGACACCGCATCAAAGAGGGGCAAAATGTAGACACCTAAAATTATCCTTCACACTCTAATATTAATTCTTATTAATATTTTCCCTTAACATTATAGTTGATTTTATTAATTAATTATATTGTTATATTGTTATATTTATTTAATTAACTTTATTTTAATTAAAAAAATATTTTTCCTTTTGTATTTAAATTTTATTTAAATACTATAATATATTAAGTTTAATTTAATATATTATCCCTCCATTTATTATTATAAAATAAATTTTATTTATTTTATTCTTTTACTAGCCTAATGTTCTTCTAAACCTTGATTAAATTAAAAATTATTTTAATTTAATCCCTTTTTCCTAATCTTTATTTTTGCTAATATTCCTCTAATCTTGATTAAAAGTTGGATTACCTCTAATAATGTGTACAATCACCTTTTCCAAGGTAACCACCTCTCCATCTTTTTCCTGCAATCATTTTGAATTCCTCTTTCCCTCTAAAGTGAAGTTTGACTTTTGCATGTTTTTCTCCCTAATCCTAGCCACTCATTTCTTTTGCCTCTTCATCTTAGCCACTCCTATTTTGCCTCTTAATCTTGGCCACCCATTATTTAAGGCATTATATAAAAAGGTGGCCTCACTCCTCATTTAGAGACTTAGAAATATTTTGAGACTCAGGAATTCTTGAGCATTTGAGCATATGAGAAGTTGAGTACTATGACATTCTTAGCATTTTCACTCCATTGTTGTTGCATTTTAATTATAGCTTAGATTAATTTCTTGCATTGTAGCTTAGATTTTCTTTATAGTTTAGTTGGCATCTTCATTCTTAGTTTAGCTCTCATTTGAATCTAGTTTGTTAATCTCTTGCATTTGCATTCTTTAACATAGATCTTGCATTTGCATTCATTTTGTTAACATTTGGGGCAAGTTCTTCATACTTGTTTCTCAAATCCTTTCACTCATCCATTTTAGATTTCATTTTATTTTCCTTTTTATTTCCATTTGCAAGCAATCATAGTGAGATATATTGTATTGTGTTGGGAGAGCACACCCACAAAAATCTCTAAGAAAAAATCAAAAAAGGTTTTGGGTGCCCTTATTTTAGCTCATTGAAGGTTGTAGTGGAAATTCAGTTGCATTACAAGTTATTTAGCATGCTTATTATAAATTAAATGAAACACATTTCTTGTGTTTTATGATTTGATTTGTGGTGCAGTTGTAGAGATTTTCATTGCATACAAGAAGCGTGTTGAAGGTGGCAACAGATTGAGAATTTGATGAAGCTGCAATTAGGACATGGGCATAGATTGAAGTAGAAGTAGCAATAGACATAGGCTCATAAGATGAAATTTATTCCCTCATAGCAGGCTCATGAGCCATAGCTCTCTTTTATTGACGACACTTACACTTATGCGCAAGCTGGTTTTGATGTTGGTTCGGGCCAGGCTAAGAAGCTAGCTTGTGAAGGCACACCATCATCCTACTCCATGGGAGAGGATGTTGATGCCATAAATGACAAAAAAGAGGAAGCAAATGATGGAGTAGGAAGTAGATTTCATGAAGGCGCTAGAGGATCAGTCATGAGAGATCTTCCTCTTTTTTCCCTACGGGAAGATAGAGGAATAGGCGGTGCCCTCAAAGGTTGAGGAGAAGGTGCTGGAGGAGACTGTGAAATCTTGTGAGACCTCTTACCTTGGTCATATATAGTAGGGAATTTATTTATGGGATGATGGGGATGGGAGGAGGTAGATGCACCTTGGGATTTGGTAGCACATATGCCTCTCCTTTATCCACATTAGAGGTGGATGTTGAAATTGAAGGCACCACTGGAGGCTGCATGGCTCAAGATGAGTGAGGAGGCTTCCCATGGGGAGTACACTTTCCTTGAGACCCCAATGAAGAAGTGATAGAAGGTGAATCATGATAATCCTCATGAGAGTGATAGATGAGAGAAGGTGCTACAAATATCAAACACATTTCCCTAGCTTTGTATGCTTGATATGCAAGAAAGGTGGCATCTTTCCAAGGATGTAGGGGCCCTATAAAAGTGAGATAGAAATGATCAAGAGTGAAGAAACCATGGAACACAAAGGGATGATATCCAGTGTATTGGATAGTGTTGATTTTCCTTTTTTGATGAAACTTTAGGCACTTGTGAATAACTATGAGAATAGCTCCCATAGAAGTCAACCAAGAGATACCCAGTTTGACCCTAAATAGGTTTGACCTAGACCATGAAAGTGGTTGGCCCCCAAGGGGAAGAGAAAATATGTCATGCATTATTATGGTGGCATTAAACTTGTCATAATTAACCTAATTTAAACCACTAATGAAGAGGATCTCCTCTGTAATGACGTCGAATTGGCAAGTAGGATCCACCAAGAAACCCCTAACAAATATGCCACTAATGGAAGCCAAGATGTAAAGGAGAGAATGATCTCTATTATAATGATCATCCAAAGGGGTGAACATGATTGTGGTTTCAGGAAACCTCTGGGCTAGAAGGGAAATCATAGTGATGGTCACCATACCTATGATAGAACTATCACCAAGGTTTGAAAGGTTTCTAGTTCAAGTCAGGCTCACCAAAATATGGAAAAGGAAAAACTGCACCGACCTAAAGACTAGTTAAAGTCTCAAGGGATGAACCTTCCCTTTCACTACCTCACTTAAATAGCACATAGAGATAGGGAGATCAAGTATTTTTGGATGAAGGAAAGTTTCTTGGTTATTCTTAAGTGTTTTGATGCAAGTATATTTATGTAAACTAGGTATCAAAATCAGATGAAAAATGATAACTAAACTAGATTAAATGATAAAAATATTTAGATTATAAAAAATGAAAGAAATAAACATAGAGGATAAATAATGGAATCCATAATCTCACTTCCTTGGACACTAGCACGAGATGTAGATGATAGCATGGGTGAGAGACTCCATCACAGTGTGTACACATCCCATATGGATAGAGTATAGAGAACAATAACATAAAAGAAGAAAACTAACAAAATAATAAACTAGCAAGATATACAAAAATAACAAAAGAATAAAACAATAGATATATATTTTATATGACATAAATGAAAAAGGAAGGGAAGAGAGACACCCAATTTTATGGTTGATTAAGTATCTTGTTGAGTTCTTCGTTTCATGAAACCTGCATACATAGAAATGAGAAAATGGTTGGGGCTGTTTGGAGACTTTCCTCAGACAAGTCCTTGTTTCAATTTTTCCTCCTCTACAATAGTTGAGTAGATAAATTTGCTATTAGATAACCATATGGACATGAAAAATATGATAATAATAAAATAAATAGATGAAGATAAATGATATGTTAACAAGAATGCAATAAGGAGTAAAGAGAAGAGTAAAGAGAATCCCCTCAATGAGATAAGAGCCTAATGAAGATGATGGAGCCAAAGTGTGAGAAACAGTGAGATCTTGAGAGCCAAGAACTTTTAGTGGTAACTTAGAGATGGTGGAGAAATATTAAAAAACTATGAATGTATGTGTGTGTAATGTTGAAGAATAATGAGAAAGAAACCTAGAAGAGCTTGATAAAATGAACATAAGAGACCCAAAATGAATGTCAAAGGGAGGGTATATTGCATGCAGGTTGAATCTTGTGTAGGAATTCTCATGATTTGGGCATTAAAAATGTAGGTTGGAAGTTCATAATGCCTCAATGACAACTTGCAAATTTGAAATTTTTTGGACATTAGTGTGTCGCTTGGACATCTCCGTGTGATGCACATGTGTCCTAATCCATCTAGGCTACATGACTGATATTCTAGAGAGGGTGATGAGTTGGTGAATGAAAATAGATGATGAGGATTATGTGAGAGTTCAGTCTTAGGCTAAGGTAGGGGTAATGCAAAATGGAAATTTATACAAGGGTGAAAATTTAGGCCATTACAATAACACATATTTTAGTTAACATGTAAAACTTATGAAATCTAGAAAACCATCTCCATAAATATGAAATCCACTTATACATTTAGACATTCACATTAAACATGTCATTTGAACAATGAAATTATTCCAAATCTAAAAACTTAGAAACTAAAAATAAGAGAACAATACAACCCAATAGGAAAAAAAAGTTTTCCAAGATCTGATATCATATGAAACACAATATCTCCATAACTTATAAAGAGATTGATGAATTATATTCTAGTACTTTCATGTAACTATGGGATAAAACTATGAATCTAACATAAGCACTCCATTATATAGGCCAAATAGATAATGTTTCTCTATGTTTCCATGATGTTAATACCCATCTAACATGGACACTATTAGCAATAGAAATCCACACCTCACAAATGAGAGGGGGGTGGGGTGAATCAGTTTTGTGTAATAATTGTAAACTTTATACTTCTAAATCAGATCATCAATTAAGAATATAACAGTTCTAAACAAGATGAACAAGATAAACAACAATACCATAACATAATTTTTTTCTCGAGGAAAACCTTGTTAAGGGAAAACCCCTGGTGGGGATGGAACCCACAAGATAGTGCACTAGTATAAAAATGTCCCTATTAGGAGACCTAGCCCTATTAGGAGCTGATACGATACATATAGTACAACAGTCCCTATTAAAGGACATAACCCCTGTTAAAAGGTCCTTCAATCCTATTAAGAGTTGATGAGAGGTAAAAGGAACACTGCCCGAGCACACTGTCCAAAGAGAAGGTTAAACCCACCTTTAGGACTCACTATCCAAATACAATGAACTAAACTTACTATTCAAATGACTAAATTGACTGATAGAAACTTACTTTCTTTTTCAGTTCCATTGAAGTGCACAAGGGATGATCATATATTCCACTCATGCCTCTTCTCTTTAGCTATGCCTTGATTACAATGCTTGTATGAAAAATCAAACATACCTCCCATACATATTTCTTACATTACATTAGAGAAATTATTATCCTTTATACAAGTTACAAATATAAATTATGTCAACCTATTAGGGCTTCCCCAATGCATAAACAATTACATTACCCAATGCTAAGGCACACATGATACCTAATAAAAATATAAAGAAATTTTAAATTTTATTTTGTGCAAAAAGATCCACAATTAATGCTCGCCAATCCATAGAACATGTTACACCATCTAGTCAGCTCCCAAAACTAATTATCCAGGTTTCATATGCTACCACTAACATCAACATGACCCAATCAAGCCACAAATCTTAGAATTTACTCTATCTTGTGTCTTTTTCCATGCCTTAAGCTTACACAACATGATTCCAACTCACAACCAACTTATTCTCAAAACTCAGCAACTAACTCTATCAAATTCCCTGCCTCTATCCTGTAACCAATTTTTACCAAAATAAATGTAACTCTCTCAAATCATTATATTAAGCCATGCAACTTTAGACATAAGGTCTATACACCTTCATCATGATAAACCAAATCCCGCATACTCTAAAATTTCATACAATATCCTTACATCTTTGTCTAAATGCTTGTAGAAACTAGAAACATAGTCTGTGTGATACAACCAACTCAGAACTAAAGTATATGTCATTTGTTGACATCAATGACAAAACTTGAACAAAACAAACAACAAAAATTCCAACCAATATCCAAAAATATTCCCCTTTTGCATTGATAGAAACATATGTGTGAAAAACCATCAACCCAAAAACATTCACCTCAATACAACCTTCTCAACATCTTCAATAATGCCCCCCCCAAAAAGTAGGAGGTTTTTCACATAAGTCTCTCCCCCTTTGAAATTAATGGAAAAGGGCACCAAAATGCCAACTCTGATCTAGAAAATGTCTCCCCCTATGATGTAGCTTTTTCAAATCTTCATGTCTGCAACATACCAGGTGCTTTGTCCAAAAAAACTTCATCAGTTTTACCTCTGCAACTACTCCCCCTAAGTAGGACCAAGCACAAAGTCCAGAAGAATAATAAATCTCTGATAACTACTAGATTGATGCATTCTTATATTATTTAGTTATCACAAGGTGGGGCCATCATCCCAACCATACCTATGAGAATCATCCAAAGCATACCTATGAGATACTCAAAGGTCTCTTTCAACAAAGGCTTTGTAAAAATATCTTGAGTCTGTTCATTTGTGCTAATGTATTCCAATTTGACTTCCTTCTCTACAAATTTCTCTCTCAAAAAGTGCTATTTAATTTCTATATGCTTTGTCTTTGAGTGTAATACTAGGTTCTTTGACATATTTATTGTACTTGTTTTATCACAGTGAATAACAATAGGATCTTCAATGCTTACCCCAATATCCTTCAACATCCATTTCATCCAAACAATCTGAGTGCAATTAATAGCAACAACAAAATATTCTGATTCAGCAGTAGATTATGATATACAATCCTTCTTCTTTCTCAATCAAGAAACCAATCTCTTTCCAAGGAAGAAAGCTCCTCTGCTTGTGTTTTTGGTATCATCCACACTACCTGCCCAGTCTGCATCAGTAAAATAATGTAAACTAAAATCATTAGATCTGTCATACCACAAACCATAGTCCAAGGTTCCCTTCATATATCTCAATGTTCTTTTCACAACATAAAAATGAGTTTCCTTATGTTCAACTTGGAATCTAGCAACAATTCCAACTACGGTGGATATATTTGGGCCTTGTATGAGTCAACTACTGCAATCCTCCAATCATTGACCTGTACTTTGTCTAAATTTTTTTTGGTGACTCATCAATAGTAGTTAGTTTTTAACCTATAACCACAGGTGTTCCTACTAGCTTACAATCCTCTATTCCAAACTTTTTCAGTAATTCCTTAACATACTTAGTTTGAGATATAAAAATTCCATCCTTTGAGTGATTTGCAAACCAAGATTTGTTTTCATTTGGACCCTATGATAGACATCTCAAATTCACCTTTCATCTCTTCAAAAAATTTATTACTCATAGCATCATTTCCACCAAATATGATATCATCAACAAATACCTCAATAATTAGGATACCATTAGAATTAATCCTTAAATATAGATTACTGTTAGCATTACCTTTTCTAAAACCAAGATGTAATAAATACTTGTCCAATCTAGCATACCATGCCCTTGGTGCTTGCTTCAAGCCATATAATGCTTTCTTAAGTTTTCATACCATATCTACCTAATCAGTTAATGTGAATCCATTAGGTTGCTCTATGTAGACTTTCTCTTCTAGTTTTCCTTTCAAGAATGCAAATTTTACATCCATTTGATAAACCTTAAAGTTCTTATGAGCTACATAAGAAAGAAACCTCTAACAACCTCCAATCTAGCCATAGGTGAAAAATCTCACCAAAATCAGTACCTTCTTGTTGCGAGTATCCTTTACAAACAAGTCTTGCTTTATTTCTTACAAGTTCACCCTGCGCATTCATCTTATTCCTAAAAACCCATTTAGTTCCTATAACATCTTTGTCTTTAGGCCTTGGTACTAGCTCCCAAGTATCATTCTTTGGAATTTGATCTAGTTCTTCTTGCATTTCCTTAATCCAAAATTCATCTTTACGAGATTCATCAGTAGTCTTAGGTTCTACTTGTGAAATTAAGCACAATTATTTCTAACCTTTGACCTTATCATCACACCTTTTCTTACATATCTAATTATCTATTTATCAGAATGATTTATTGATACATACCTCAGTGTTTTAGGAATCCCCTTTGGCTCATCAATAATTACTTGTATCCCATTATCAATCTCAAGGAATAGTTCTACTTCTTGCTCCCGATTATGATTCTTAATAGTAGAATCCTGATTACCCTCATTATCTGATCCATCATCATACATTCTTTCTCGAATCTGAAATTTCTCATCGATCTTTACATTAGCACTCTCAACTATCTTCCTCAATATGAGATTGTAACACCTATATGCCTTACTCCTGTTAGAATATCCAAGAAACATTCCTTCATCACTTCTAGGATAGAACTTACCTAGTTCATCACCCCTTTTAATATAGCATTTACTACCAGATATTTTGAAGTATTTAACTATAGGAACATGACCAAACCATAACTCATATGAAGTGTTTCTAGTACCATGTTTGATCTAAACTGTGTTCAATGTATAGATTATGGTATTAAATACTTCCCTCCAATGCATCTAAGGTACATTTCCTTCAAGCATCATTGTTCTAGAAGCATCAAGAATGGTTCTATTTCTCCTTTCTAAAATACCATTCTGCTGTGGTGTCCTAGGTGTAGAACTCTTAATGTATATCCCATTTTCCTTGCAATATTCATTAAAATTATCTGATGTCAACTCATCACCTTTATTAGACCTTAAGCGTTTAATCTTCAACTCTAATTCATTCTCAACTTTTTCCTTGTAAATCTTAAACTTACCAAAAGCTTCAAGCTTCTCTTTAAGAAAAGAAACCCCCATCATTCTTGAATAATCATCAACACAAATCATAAAGTACTTTTCACCATAATATGACCTTGTTCTTGTATGACCATATAGATCTGTATGTACCTGATCCAATCTCTCTTTTTCTAAATAACTCTTGCTCTGAAAGATAGTCTCGGGTTGTTTTCCCATATCACATTCTTTGAACATCATGTTAGTAGGCTTCAAAATCTTTGGTAAATCTCTGACTGCATTAGTGATAATGACCTTCACAATGTTATCAAAATTTATATGACAAAACCTCTTGTGCCATAACCAAATTTCATCCATCTTCACAACAAAACAACTTGCTTCAGTTGGATTCAATTGAAACACATTACCTTTAGTCTTAGTACCTAATGCAATGATATTTCTTGACTGATCTCTGATAGTACATTTTCTATCCTTGAATTGTAGATGATAACCCTTATCCACAACCTATCCAACACTCAATAGATTATGATTTAGTCCATCAACAAACAAAACATCATCAGTATTAGTTTTACAATCAAGAGTTATAGATCCTCTTCCTATGATCAATCAAGGAGTATTATCTCCAAATCTAGCTACACCTCCATCATAATTTTTAAGCTACACAAATTTGTCTTTATCACCATTCATGTGATGAGAGCATCCAATATCTATAATCCATTCAAATTTCTTTTCTACACGTGAAACCAAATATTTTTCTTCATGAATAGGATATTAATCTTTAATGGAAACAAACCCAATCTCATCTTCATCATTCATAGATTCATCATCAGAAGTACCCTCACTAGCAATATAACATTCCTTAGGATATTTAGGCTTGTATGGCTTAGGTTTATACTTTGGAACTCTATTAGGACATCTAGAGGCAAAATGACCTATCTTATTGGGTGAAAAAAACTTCAAAGATAATTTCCCTTCATACTTTCCCTTACCTCTATTTTCCATCTTTGCGACGAGGGCTACAAGTTCATCCAATTTACGTTCTTCTTCCTCTATTTTTGTCCATTCGTTAGCATATTCTCCAATATCTACATACTTTTCACTTCTACTAGTTCTCACATTATTTTTTAGCATCTTCTTATCCTTATGAACAATAGCCTTAAAAGAAGATTCAACTTTAGGCAAAGCATCTTGTAATTTAGAGGTTGCAAATGCAAATAACTTACCAATCAAAGTTTTCCTTGTAAATCCCTTTGCTAGTGGTATAATATCTTCAATTGTCATGACCTTAGTGTCATATGTAGGTGTCAAAGATCTGGGAATCTTTGTAATGATTTGATCTTTTGTAATAGACCATCCTATATTTATGATACCAGTAACAACATCTATCTCTATCTAAACATATGCTCTAATAGAGTCATCTTCTTGCATCCTTATGTTCTCCAAATTTGTTTTCCAACACTGCAACTTGGCTTGTTTGGTGTATTTGTCTCCATATAATGCTTCAAACTTTTTCGAGATATCATGTGCAAAGTCAAGCTCCTTAACCTCTATAAACTCTGACTCAAAAAGTGCATTGATTAGGGATTCTCTAGCAATCATATTGCAAGTGATTTTCTTCCTATTATCCTCTGTACTATTTTCCAATTCATCCTCAGTCTGGAAATCTACCTTATTCTTTGTAATAATTGTAAACTTTAAACTTCTAAATCAGATCATCAGTTAAGACTATAATAGTTTTAAACAAGATGAACAAGATAAACAACAACACCATAAAACATAGAGTTTTATTCGTGAGGAAAACCCTGTTAAGGGAAAACCCCGGTAGGGATGGAACCTACAAGATAGTGCACTAGTATAAAAATGTGCCTTTAGGAGACATAGCCCTATTAGGAGCTAATACAATACATCCAGTACAACAATCCCTATTAAAGATTAGAACCCTATTAAAAGGTCCTTCAACCCTGTTAGGAGTTGATGAGAACAAAAATTTACACTTTCCAAGCACACTACTGCAAGGAGAAGGTTAAACCCACCCTCAAGACTCACTATCCAAATACAATAAAGTGAACTTACTATTCAAATGACGGAATTGACTGATAGAAACTTAATTTCCTTTAGAGGTCCATTTAAGTGCACAAAGAATGACCATATATTCCACTCATACCTCTTCTCTTTAGCTCTGCCTTGATTACAATTCTTGCATGCACAATCACACATACCTCCCATCAGGGATAACTTTAAGAAACCCCCTCCTAGGAAAAAGTGTATAATCCTGGTGAATCATAGATTATTTTAGGGGGAAATTTTTCATAATGAAGGCAAATTTTTTTTTTTCAAATATGCGAATTTTCATAGTTTGTATTGGCAATTTTTTCCCTATTGAATGAAAATTCCATAAATTCTTGGCGAATTATATAGTCATGTGGGGGAAAATATATATTTTATGAGGTAATTTTTTTTTCTTTTGAAGTACAAAAATTATAATATATGAGGTGAATGATTTTCTTTTGAAGGGAAAAAAGAAATTGTATTGGCGAATTTTATTTACCGTTTGAAAATTTATTTATTTTATTAGATAATCATTAATTATAGAAAAAATATATTTTATTGGTGATTTTCAAAAGATGGGACGTGATTTTATTATAGATTCAACATTGTTATCTATTATCGATAAGCAAAGATAGTCACATCGACATGTAACATAACAAATAACATCCATTATTTTATAATGTTAAATGTATTATTTGAGACCGTCTAATGATCCTAGATCAAAGGTTGAAGTTTAATTGCGACCCCAATTTCTTGAAGGAAATAAAGTTATCTAGGAAGTCATCGAAATGTTGACATGTATCAAATTAGTTGCAATATAACAACAATCTAATTAATGCAACATCATGTTGAGAGAATAATGCTTTAATTAGTTACCAACTTGTCTACATGACTCGACACATCTTAGAGAATAATGCCTTAATTAGTTACCACTATAACCACGATCTAATTAATGCAACATCATGTCGAGAGAATAATGCCTTAATTAGTTACCAACTTATCTGCATGACTCTGCATGATTCTTGTGTTCCACACATACAATTATACCTAATATTGACCATTTCACCATTTTAAATGTATTACACGTATCAAGTCTTACAACTGGTTAGTACTAGTAGGTTGTGTGGATGGTTGATAATGTATCACAGTTGTAGTTAATTGATGTAGGGTAGGGATGGAGGATCCTAAAATGGACAGTCCAAGCCTACACTGTGAGTTATAACAACAACAAGCACATCAGAATTCAACAATATAATGTTTTAAAATAGAATTTCATTCAACATGCCCGGCTATAAGGCCTTCTGGGTTACAGCCTATTACAATGAAATAAAAAAGTATCTCACCAATCTCCTAGCTAGTCCAGCTCTGAAACACATTAGAAACTGATGGAAATGCTAAGGCAGATCTGAACTTGAGCTCGCAAGCCTCCAAGAAATCTCCTTGTCTCCAAGTATGAAAACCACTAGCTCTGCTATTACAATATTAGATAAAACATATGATCTACAAGATCTCACAGGATCCAATTATGCTTCTACTCTCATGCTACTACCAATATACCATCATAATACCTCCTAAACATCTACCCAAACTCTGAATATATAGCCAGCTAAGCCACAAGTTGGCCAGTTAGGCATTTAATTACAATATAGGTCTAGTCTAGAAGATTAAACCAAAACTAATGAAAGAGTGATCAAAACTTAATGCGCCTTTGGATTTAGGTCCAAACATGACCCAAGAACATTCCATTAACTACGCAAGGTCCCATTTCATCACATGGAACCACACAAGAAGAAACACTCCATGTTTCACATGAAAACTAGCAGAAAATAGGCACCCGAGAACAATAGCCATAAATTTTTAATCATAATGAATTAGAAATTGAGCTATTGGGAGAAGATATTATTTTAGGTCCTCTTTAAGGCCATAAGAGTGAAAAGGATGATTCATTAAGGATCAAGGTCACCATGATGCAAAATCAACACCAAAACTGCAGGAAAATATAGCTCCGACGACAAGTAAAACAACTCCAACTTTGAAACGGTCCATCCAATCCTTATGAGATCTTAGGAGAAGGTTAAAAAATAGGTCCTCAACATTATGTAAGCTTTTCACAACATGAAACCAAAAAATGCAAAAATTATAATTCAAACAACAGAAAACATGAAATGTTTTTGGTTGATGCAAGATTGCTCAAAGCCTGAGATGCTCCTCCATCAGACACCCCAGGTAAATAAAAGAAAGTTCTCATGAAATTTTGAAGGGAATTAGAATAGGTATGCCATATATATTCTTAATCCATATCTCCTCCTGTCCCTCATTCCATGCTATCTTTACTTTATCCATTGTCACACTCACCGAATCAACTTGTCCTGCATCTTTCCTTTCTGCTACTGACTGAAACTGATTCTAACCATATTTTCCACTATTGATTACACCAACACTTTAGTGAATCACATCTTCTCTAGACTTACTAATCAGATCAACATCATCTTCATTACTCTCTGTTACTAGTGCCATCATTTGCTGGACTATCTTTGTCAGAAAGTCCATCTGCCTCTTAATCTCTATAAATTCCTCAGCTGTATCATTCTCTTTTCCTTTCAAAATTAGCTTCCTTTCATCCACATGAATAGGTTCATCAACTCTCTACTCCTAATGTTTGTCATAAGGACAAATCCTGATAACTCCACATCCCTTAGCTCCAACTTCTTTCAAGGGTAATAACTTATGCCTAGATCCACCACACATTACCACATATGTATTTGCACGACCATCAAACATAACATGTCTATCAAATTGCCAAGGTCTCCCAAGCAATAGATGACAAGCATCCATAGGCAATATATCACATAAGATTTCATCATGATAAGATCAAATTTGAAAATTAACCAAGCATTGCTCTTCAATCCTAACCTTAGACACATCTTGTATCCAACTAATCTGATAAGGATTAGGATGTTTCCTTCTTTCCAAATTCAACTTACTAATCATCTCTTCTGAAACAAAATTCGTAGAACTACCACCATCAAATATAACATTACATACCTTATCCTCTCACTTACATCTGGTTCTAAACAAATTTCTTCTTTGTACTAGTTCTTGGACACATGTAGCCAACCTCCTAGTGAGAAGAAATTCACCTTGTTCTGCAACATTCTCAATGTTTTCTTCAGCAACTAATGCAACTCTTTCTTAGGACATTCAAAACTTCTATGACCTTGTTCACCACATTGACAACAAGTAAAAGTGAACTCATTTCTCCTTCTACCTCTCTGTCCAACATTGTGGTTATTAGCAGCTAGACCACTACTAGATCCTTCATCAGTCTTCTTAGGATTACCTCTAGCAACTATTTCATCAGTCTTTCCACTTTTGTTCCTATTATTTTGTCTTCCTTCAAACCTCTTGTTTAGCTTCTCCTCAATCTTCAATGCCATCTGATAAGCATCTCTAATAGTTTTCATCTGAACAGTAAGTAACTCTTCTTGAATACTAGGTCTCAAGCCATAAACATACCTAGCAACTTTCTCTTTATCATCTTTTGAATGACTAGTCCTAATCAAGAGCCTCTAAAAATCTTCAATATAATCTTGCAATGATTTGTTTGTCTGCTTCAAAGCTTGCATATTTTTAAACATCTCCAATTCATAATCCACTGGAATGAATTGCTTCTTCAACTTGTCAACCATTCGATTCCATCTAGTGATGTTTTCCTTTCCTCTCCTACTTCTTTCCAATTGAACTTCCCTCCACCAAATATTTGCATGACCTTTCAACTTAGTCTTTACAAATCAAACTCTATCAGGATCTTCTATTTCTTCATACTCAAAGTATTCATCTATCTCATTAATCCAATCAATCAACTCTTCTGGCCTAAGGCTTCCAACAAATGTAGAAACTTCAATCTTAGGTCTCTTCCCAATTTTAGACATAGATTTCAGGATTCTACTTTCTTCTGGATCTCTGACTTCTTCTATAGCTTCTTCAAATTGATCTTCTTCAGAATCATTACTATCATCCTTCAAGATAGTATTATTTTTCAATTCCTCTTGTAGATCTTGCACTTGTTTCTGCAAAGCCCTAAAATCATCAAGACTGAATTCTCCACCAGGTTCTTCCTCTGACATCTCACGAGCTCTTCTCGGAGGCATCTTCAATTCAAGGTCCTAGTGCAAACAGCCTCAACTAGTTTAAATACTCAAGATCTTCAAGCTTTGATACAACTTGATGTAGGGCAAGGATGGAGGATCCTAAAATGGACAGTCCAAGCCTACACTACAAGTTATAACAACAACAAGCACACCAAAATTCAACAATATAATGTTTCAAAATAGAATTTCATTCAACATGCCCGACTATAAGGCCTTCCGGGTTTCAGCCTATTACAATGAACTAACAAAGTATCTCACCAATCTACTAGCTATTCCAGCTCTGAAAGACATCAACAACTGATGGAAACACTAAGGCAGATTTGAACTTGAGCTCGCAAGCCTCCAAGCAATCTCCTTGTCTCCAAGTATGCAAACCACTAGCTCTTCTATTACAATATCAGATAAAACATCTGATCTACAAGATCTCATAGGATCCAATTATTCTTCTACTCTCATAATAATACCAATCTACCATCATACTACCTCCTAAACATCTACCCAAACTCTCAATATATAGCCAGCTAAGCCACAAGTCGACTAGCTAGGCATTTAAATACAATATAGGTCCAGTCTGGAAGATTAAACCAAAACTAATGAAAGAGTGATCAAAACTTAATGTGCCTTTGTATTTAGGTCCAAAAATGACCCAAGAGCATTCCCTTAACTATGCAAGGCCCAATTTCATCATACAAAATTGCGCAAGAAGAAACACTCCACGTTTCGTGTGAAAATTGCTAGAAAATAGGTACCTGAGAAAAATGGCCATAAATTTTTACTCATAATGAATTAGGACTTAAAATCTTGGGAAAAGATATTATTTTAGGTCTTATAGAAGGCCCTAATAGAAAAAAGGCTGAATCATTAAGGATCAAGGTCACCATGATGCACAATCAGCACCAAAACTACAGGAAAATACGACTCCAACAACAAGTAAAACAACTCCAACTTTGAAACGGTCCATCCAATCCTTATGAGATCTTAGGAGAAGGTTCCAAAATAGGTCCTCAACATTATGTAAGATTTTCACAACATGAAACCAACAAATGCAAAAATTATAATTCAAACAACAGAAAATAAGAAATTGTTTTGGTTGATGCAAGATTGCTCAAAGCCTGAGATGCTCCTGCATCATTAATAAAAGAAATGTCTTATCACTGACATTCAATTGGGTAATGTTATCTCTCATGAAAGTTTTTCCAATTTCACACACTCATGAATTTAATATGAAATATTTACATAATTTTGAAGGAAAAATGAATTAATAAGGTTAGAGAAAGAATCGAGGGCTATTTAGAATCCACACATACCTAATATTGATCATTCCACCATTTTAAATGTATTACATGTATCAAGTCTTACAACTAGTTAGTACTAGTAGGTTGTGTGGATGGTTGATAATGTATCATAGTTGTAGTTAATAAAAGAAATGTCTTATCACTGGCATTAAATTTGGGTAATGTTACGTGTCATGATGTTTTTTCCAATTTCACACACTCATGCATTTAATATGAAAGATTGACATAATTTTGAAGGACAAATGAATTAATAAGGTTAGAAAAATAATTGAGGGCTATTTATAGATGATCTACGCTTCTTTCTTCTTCAATTCTCCTTTGGTTTAGGTCTGCCTCTGCTAAGTGGTTGAAAGTTTGCCTCTGGTTTAGGTCTTTAGGCTGTATAATTTTATCACATTCTAATTTATGATATTCTTCTAGTGGTTTTCTAAAGATGGACACTCCTATCCATTTGATAAGAACATCTGAGGAGGATCAAAAGGTCTTTTGGGGCTTGGTCTCAAACCAAACACTACAATTAGTTTGCAAAGAGAATGGTTCCTTTATAAATGAGGCTGTGAGGATGGTGCTGGGCCATGAATTTATTGATAATATTGATAGATACTGAGTTAACACAAACATTATGTCTCAGTTTTTGGCATCTCTTTTGGACCTAGAAGGAGACAAGGTGGATATGCTCCTTCTGTTAAGGAGGATATTCAAACAAGAATTCTTGGATGACAATGTTTAGGTTTCTATTTTTGCAAAAATAGGGGTTGGGATCCCTTGGGAAAGTGATTTACCCAAGCTTCTCTAGTGAGGCCAAAAGTGGCCAAAAACCTTTTCTTTTGAACCTGAATGTCAAGCAGTTGACGCGCCATAGGAAATGGACACAAATTGGTAGGGATTTTCTTCGAAAGTGGTTTGTCTTGGATGAATTCGTGGACTACGGATGGTTGCATGAATTCTTAGAGCTTATAATCTCTAAAAATTTCTACTTAGATGAAGGGGAAAATCCTTAGTTTTGTGTTACCTAGGACCCAATGGACTGGAATTTTGAAATCAAAGGGTTTCTATGTTTTGTTTTCTTGGACTACAGATTATAGTAGTTTTTTTTTGCCACTACCTCACAACCTCCCTCATTTTGTCTTTAAATTTGTGGAGGGACTCCAAGTTTGAAGATTGTAAATTTGTACAAAATATTAATGAGAAATTTGCAACTTCATTTCAATTTGTTTTTATGCATTGGATACCCTATAATAGTAGTAGTTTAGTTTTTTTGGGAAATTTTGGAGGAAATACGACAGTTGTAAATTTTTAGAACATATTAACGAAAATTTTGCAAGTTCACTAAAATTTGCAAGTTTCTATTTTTAATAGTCTAGACTCCAGAGACAAAGCAAGATTTTTATTATTATTTGCTAATTAATTTAGATTAATTATATGCCAATTGCCAAATTTGCCAATGTGCCACTGCCATATCGATGTGTAATAATATAATTTTGATTATAATACAAACTGAAATAATTCAATTCAATTCAATGTTAAATTCTGAGATAAACATTACTTAATATATAACTAGCCTTAGGATTCAATGTCTATGATTAATGGAAGGACCAAAAAATCCCTTTAGTAAAGTCTATCTTTGTAAAGCCCCATGGCCAAAATAAGCGTATAGTCATACAATAACAAAATTAACCATCGATTACAAAATACATCATATGTTGTACAAAGAAAAGAAAATGGGAATTTGATGCTTACACTAAAATTAGTTCTAGCCGTACTTAGAGAAATAATCTTATTGGATACCATCAAGAAAATAAATACATTATTGATTATTTACCAGATTTTTTCAATATTGAAAAAGAAGATTATTTTGGGGCTCAAGTGACATTAGCCATGTTGCTTGCTGAATCAGTTGTAATTTACTCTATGACCTCAACCGAACTGATAAAAACATGTTCTCTATTCCACTAAAGGGAATTCATAAATTATTTAAAAACTAGTTTTATTTTAGAATATTAACAATCTTCTTATTTAAGTATGTTATATTCCTATTTGTGAAACACTTTAAATTTATATATTTAGGGTTTTCCAATTGTAAGGTATGAGAATTATATGTTATTATAATTATCTTTATCCATCTTCTAAAAAAATACTTATACTTTGATGTTCTTTTTTAAACGTAAAATTTATAATCAATAAAAATTATCATTTTAACTATACTATAGATATACCTCTTCAACAATGTTACTATACTATTTGTTGGTGGCCTTTTTGGCTGGTTGCCTATTTTTTGTTGTGGAAACTTAATGTAATATCTTAACTTGTTCTAGGTTTCAAGTGCCCGTCAAAACCTATTTTACTTAATAAAAAAAATGTTACTATTCAATTAATTAACTTTAAATGTTATTATCCATTAATATCTAAAAAGGAAAAAATAACAATGTCTGTTGCAAATAACAATGTCTATTGCAAATAACTACAATGTACCCATTTCACACTAAGGTGCGATTGCCAGTATTTAAATTTCATGATAGTGAATGCCAACTACCGTTGGATGAGCACATAAATTGACAATGTACGGTAGATTTCAGGATGAAAGGGAAAAACAATCCCATTTTTGCAAACCCTTTCCAAAATCATGACACATCACTAGTACAATTGACACCAATTTTCGATAGACAATTGGTCAAATTTTCTACCAAAATTGGTTGAATAATCAACCAATGGTTTGGTCACTATTTTTCGAGTCAAATTTTTGACATATCATTGTTAAGGTAGAATGTTCTACGCCAATCTTGGTCAAAATTCACATTTGCTATTAGGAGGTCATTAGGTTGAACTTTTGACCAAAGTAGGTCAAAAGCTTTAGACCTTTCGACCATATTTAGTTGAATTCTTTAGACCGTCTGACCATGATGCCAAACCCATGATGCTAAATTTTGACACAAAGTGGTTGATATTTAGACCAATCTAAGGGTTTCGACCAAGGTTCGTTGAAATTTTTTTTTTTTTGATAGGTAATAGGCTGAAGCCAAGATCAACAAGGGGCTCAAGAAGACTTGAACTCAAGACCTCCCAATTGAGAGGCTCGCAACTTATCGTTGCATTGTGGGGTGTTCCCTAGGTCCGTTGAAATTTTGACTAATAATGGAATGTTAAAAATAAATATCCACAATAACAACTGAAGATAAATATCCAGAGTAATAACCAACGACATCCTGCTCAGTGATTAGTCTAGATATTTATCTTCAGGTGTTACTTTGCATTAATATATATCGCTGTGTATTTTGTTATGTTACTTTACTATTTTTTTTTAATGGTAATTGGTAATTTTATTAATCGTAACGGGTTAGAACCTGACTTGAACCAAGGATAGCTACATTTAGGAGAGCTATCTCCCCAAATATTTGGTAAACCCACATCAATCACACAAGCTTCAGAAGATACAACTTCCCATGTTGATGGAGAGGATCATCTGATCGCTCATCCACCTTGTCTCGACACCCAACATGTCTTTTCTTTTATCTACCCTTTAGTGTGGCTGCTACCTTTCTAGCACTCTACCCATCATCCAAACCATCCAATTCCTTTGTAACATTGGTCACTTTACATGCATTTCCAATATCTTGATTCGATGTCTCACCATGCACAGCTTGAGAAAAAATCTTTTGCTGCTTCACCTTCTCCACCGTACAATATTTCCACCAGGATGCAACCTTGGACATTCTTTGCTTGGAGCATTGGGAAACTTTATGCCCTATTTGAAAACACCTCCTGCACCGGAATGGAATCCCTTTATAATCCAGAGGCTGTTCCCAACACCCTTTACTAGTTTTAAGTAATTTTATACGATCACTAGCACATTTTGTGCATAGATGAGAAACAGTATCCAAAGTTTCTAGATTCTGAGAAGAGGTATGAGTGGAGGCCAAAGAAGGGATATTTGTGAAGTTTTTATAGACTTAGGTTACTAAATCATCATCTCTACACTAGTACTCAATCTGGAAACCCTCATATGTATATAGCCACTCTAGAAAATCTCCACATCTAGCAAATCTCCACAAAAATCCCTTTTGGCCTCCACTGCATATACATCTTCTT
Source organism: Chamaecyparis obtusa (assembly GCA_027943335.1). NCBI lineage: Eukaryota > Viridiplantae > Streptophyta > Pinopsida > Cupressales > Cupressaceae > Chamaecyparis > Chamaecyparis obtusa. Next base: position 140,206 of record BSBK01000040.1, read on the forward strand.
AGAATCTAAAAACTCTCCATCATTGATTCTCATCAATGTACAAATAAAATTGTGAGAAAATGCTTAATCTGTAATTCAATCTTTGATGAATAAAATTGTGATAGAACACTTAAATAATATGGAAAGCTCACAATGTTTAGAGACACACTTGACTCCAAGTGCCATGTACAACAAAAACAATTTGTCCAATTTGGATAGTAAGTCTAATTTAATTTGTCTATGGACTGAGACCTAAAATTATTGAGCTTCTTTTTGTTTTGAGAATAGTTTAACATTCTCTACTTAACAGGGCCAACCACGTGAAGGTGGAAGCTCATTTGGCCCCTCCTAGGAGCCTCTTATGATCCTTTACAACATTTTAAGACCTCTAAGATGTATTCTTAGGGATTGTAAAGGGTCATAAAGGGTCATAAGGGGTCCTGGGAAACAACAACAAAGAAACATAAATGTAAGCATCATGGTCACAATTTTTTGGAGACAACATAATTGAGTGGTATACCTAGACGATGCAAAGCAACCACTACTCCTCTGGTTCCAAGTTGACACTGCGGGATCCAAAAACAATAGATAAGGAATAAATTTAGAGAGCGGAGGAGGGCCATAGTGATCAAAATAATATGGGATAAACCTCAAGTTAAATGAGGCAACTGCAAACATTTTAATAGATTTTTATTATTAAATAATGAAATTTACATATAATAGTGTTCTAAGCCCCTTCATTACATGATTTATTATTGTAAGCTGTTGGCAATTTGGTGAAGTTGATTACATAGATGTTTTCATTATGGAAACATATGATCCACATGAAGATTGCACAGGTTAGAGAGCAAGTATGACAGAGCACATTGCAAATTTGTCTAAGTGTGAGACATTATTTTTACCAGTGAACCTGGACACAATTTTTGTTTGTGATGTTGATTGGAGTAAGTTCAGTGCTTGTGCACTTGAACATAGACTATATGATGTCTATTGAACACCCATCTTAGAGTGCAAGTCAGTATGACATGTACGAAAGAAGTTATGATAGTTTTATCGAAGACAGTGTCAAGCTGACAGGACAAAATATGAAGACAGAACTAGTAAAGAGTTAAGGGATTATTTTGTTTATCAAAATAATGACTTAACAATATAAAGGGATGACATCCTAGATGTTAACCCTTGGATAAAGTTATTGGTATAAATGTAATTGTAATTGTATAGAAGTGTAGTATCATGAAGTAGTAATGAAATGTAATGAAGCAGTGATATGATGCGAAGTATATGATGCATATGTAATAGCGATAGTGAAAGAGTAGAAAAGAGTTATTGATGCAAGTAGTATAAGGTTATGTACCTTAACATATTTTTGTAATCAATGTATATTGTACATTACTTTTTTGGGCAGTGGGCTCATCTAGTAATCACATTTTGTACTACCAACTCCTAACAGGGTTGAGGCTTCTAACAAGGTCTATAGTCCCTTAATCAGGATTGATACACTATATGCTTGTAATAGACTCCTAGCAGGGTCAACATCCTTAACAAGATACTTTTGATTAGTGGATCTTTGTGGGTACCATCCCCACCGGGGTTTTCCCTTGGCCAAGGTTTCCTCGAGAACAAATCATGTGTTAATCTGTTATATCCATAATTGGGCAAAAGATAAAGTTTGTAGAATACTGATTCACCCCCCCTCTCAGTATTCCCTATTTCTAACAATTGGTATCAGAGCTTAGTTACTCGGAAAAGAATCATTCAAGGAAAGCCTAGCAGCTTGAGTAAGATCTCTATGGATATGGATCAACTATAGAAGAATCTTGAAGAAGCTCTTGAACAGATTGACTTGCTTACTATTGAAAAAGATACTTTGAAAAGAAAGTATGATGATGCAAAGAACCTCATTGAGAAACTAAAATTTTTTTGGAAGATCTAAGATTTGAAAAGGAATTCAAAGTTTTTATTGAAGATTGTGATGACAATTTAGAAAAAGCAAATGAGATCCTTAAGCATGAACTAAAGATAGCAAATTTGAAGCTTAGTTTGAAAGATGGAAATGGAAAGAATGAAGTAAATCTGAAATCTGAAAATGAAAGTCTAAAGATTGAAAATGAAGGACTAAAATCTAAACTTTGTAAAGTAACATTTGAACTTGAGAAAGTCAATTTGTAGTATGATGAACTTGAGAAATACAATAAGATTGTGAAAGGTGAACTGACTCAATCCAAACAACAACTTGAAAGGCTATATTCAACTAGTGAGAAGATTGATGAACAAATATCTTATCAAAAACCATTCTATGATAAGACTGGTCTTGGATTCAACACTTTTAAAGAAAATGATGAAAGTAAAGAACCAAATATGAAAATATCTGAAAGCATAGATGAGAAGGAGTTTGATGAGATCAACAAATCTGAAGATGCACCTAAAGAAGAAGAATCACCGAAGCAAGAGGAATCACCCAAAGGTATGCAAAGAGAATTCAAAAGTAGATGTTTTGCTTGTAATACTATTGGTCATATGAAGAGAGATTGCACAGGTAAGCAATTAAAACCTCTTAATGGTTATTGTTACAATTGTCATGGTTTTGGACATAGAGCTATTGAATGTAGGAAACCTAAATTTATTGAGAATAATGATGGTAGTAGAATGTTTAGGAATACTAATAATGCAGATAAGAAACCTATTGAAGATATGAATAGAAGAAATGGAGTAATGTGTTATAGATGCAACAAGGTTGGACACATTGCTAGAAATTGCAGATCACAAATCAATCAACCTGGACCAAGATATGGAAACAATGGAATTGTTTGTCAGATATGCAACAAGATTGGACATACAACAAGGTTTTACAGAATGAACAATAGAGTTTTTCATCCTAATCCTAAGCCCAGAAATCATGCAAGAAGAAATGAAGATGCAAGTAATAGTAAAAAAGGATACTGTAGTAATTTAGATGAAGTGAAGTTTATCAAAAGCATAGATCAAGGAGACATATTCAACATTGAAGGTAATCAGGAAGGTGAAGTATTGAAAGGTAAGAATGAATCTTTACCTGACCTATCTCAAAGTACTTAATTTATGAAAATTACAGTAGAATAGGAACTTAGATTAGTGTAGAAGTAGATATATGATGAACCGAGTCTTGCGCAGTTAATGCAAGATAGTTTATGATGTTCTAATGCTATGGTTAAGAGCACAAAGAAAAATATTATGTTTTGCGAGATCGCAAGAAGTTTTAAGTTTTGTAGGTTAGTAGAAACAACTTTTTGGAAAGAAGCGGCAAAAGAATTGAATGTGATGTCAGATCTAAGTGAGATTGAATTAATAAAAGGTTATGATCAGTATTATTTGATCATCAAAGTGAATTCAAGTGTCAAGGAGATCAAAGAGCAGTGATTGGAAGCATTTTGCAAGGATTTGGAGAAGAATTTTGTGCCGAATCTATGCAAGCCCTGAAATCGCAAAATTAAGGTATTTTACTTGACATATCTTTGAATCGGTAAAGGAATTTGAAGAAATCATGGATGTTTCTTTAATACACAATGCCAGAGATAAGAATAGACCTAAATTGAAAAGGGAACCAGTAGAACCCTTGGAAGATGACCCTAGGTTTGCACTATCATCCATACCAGACAGAGTTTTACACTTAGAGAATGTCAGAAGTTATCTTGGATGCAAACTAGAGACAACGAGTGATAGTGATTTCACAAATGAATATCAGAAGATTTACAATCAGGATATGACACTGAAACATGGTTTTGAATATTTGGAACATAATGAAATTGTTAAGTGTGAATTACATATGAATTTGATAATGAAGAATGCACTAAGATTATCTTGAGCAGAATTCATAATGGAAAGTTTTGGCTAGAAGATAGAGTGATAGATATTACAACAGATTTGATTCATGAAGTCACTAGATTATCTAAAACTAGAGCTATTCCTTTAAATGAGAAAAACATGAGGAAAACAGTCATTGATAACACAAACTCATCCTATAATGGTAGAGGAATTGTGATTAGTAAGATCAAACAAGATGATGTGAGATACTTATGCAAGATCCTAACTACTAAGTTTTGTGCAAATTCAAGAGAGGATGACATGGCAGCTGGAATGATACATGCAACCTATCTAATGTGTGTTGACAGGGTACAAGTTGATATGTGTGAAATTCTAAGAATTCAATTGTTTGAGAACTTGGAGAAGATTAAGAAAACTAAGTATACACAGTTTAGGTTCTCATCCCTAATCACTTATATGTTTTTTCATCTTTTGAAGAGATTTCCTTACACCATAGGAAATGACTGGAATGATGGACACAATACAATGGAAAGGATTAACCTAGTGTACAGAAGACATGTTATTGACAGTGTAAATGAGAGTGCAGAATTGGTTATTAAGACATTTTAGAATATTGTGTCTAGCAAATCAAGGATCCCTAAGTCTCTTGTTGAAAAATATAAAGATGATATATGTTTTATGGTGGATACTGACTTTACCTATATTGAAGCAGTGGAGCCTAGAACAGAGTTCATAGACCCTCTTGGCTATGAGATATCTGAGGTAGAGACTAAAGAGTATGTTAGAAGGTTACTTAAGTGTCAGTTGGACACTGAGTGTAATAGGTTTGGAACCTTTGAGGAGAACTTCAACTTTTGTAAAGATCCTAATTGAAGAGAAGCAGTCTAAGAAGAGAGTTGAGAGCACCATAAATAAAATCCTAAAAGATATAGGGATGACAGAGCGTGATTTTTTGGTAGCAAAGCAAACAACATCAGAAATCAGAGAGAGTGGACAAAAATAAGTTTTGTCTATCCCTCCTTTATCATCAATTGCAGTACAACAGGAAGAACCACAAGTGAAGGTGAAAGTGGAAGTAAATGAGAAGGATATAGAAGCAAAGATGTCTACTAGATCCACTTCCTCCACACCTAGAAAAAGAGTAAAGGAAAGTGCTACTGGACTAGGAAAGAGACATAAAACTTTAGTGCAACCAGTTCCAAGAAAGATTGCAGAAATAAAAGATGATGTCACTACTAATAAGAAAGCTTGGAATCCCAAAGTTGAAAAGCTTAATGAGTAGATCATTGAGAATGGAGACTTTACAAGAATGAACAAGTACTATGATCTTTATGATTATACAGATAGACTTAATCTAGAGAATGCAGTTGTTAAGCATATGATTTTGGCTGACAAGAAGTTTGATACAATTCAGGGATAGATACCTGATGATTTATATAATAAACTTGTGAATAGGAAGAAGAGAGCATCAGAGGAGGACACAACTATCAGATAAAAGCTTGTAAGGAAGCTTTGTGAAATAAGAGATGAAACACATTTCAATTAGATCATGAAAGGCTTAAGCACCCATCTGAGAACCAAAAGGAGAACTATTCAAATTATGGGAGGCAGGTATGAAGAAATCAATTCTGAGATAGAATAAGCTATTATCAAGGTTATGTTAGAAAATGTTGGAGAATCATTAGTTGTAGCAGAACAAGTAGGTGAGAAAGAAGAAGAGGACATTCCCTCTCCTCCATCCATTAATATTGAAGATGAAAAAATGAATGTAGAAGGTACAAAAATCACCTTGGATACTGATGAAAATGTATTCAATAATTTGGAGAACATTGTTGAAAATTCAGCCTTTGAAGAACATGAAGCTACAAAAGAAGAAGAGATGACAGAGACAACAGTTGTGGAACCACCAGTAATAGAGGAAAAAGTTCCCATTCCCACCAAAGAAGATATTAGTCTTACTCTTGAGACTAGAAAGAAGACTCAAATTGGATCTATGATTGAGCATTTGGGAAAGGAAGTAGATGATGATGATCAGTTGCAATTGATCACATCCTTGAATAAAATCATTGGCAAGAATAAGAAAGTGAAGAGTCTTGAAGGGTGTCTGAAGGAACTAACTGAGAAGTTACAAAGCACTGTAACTACACAAATTGTAGAAGCAGACCCTATGGAGAAAGTAAAGAAGGTAATGAGAACTTTTGACAATGAATTCACAAACTTGTCTAATATTGCAAAAGTGAAAGCACAAGTAGCCTATGAGGCTAGAATGCTTTTGAACATTAGTCAGAACATCAGGAATGATATCAACACTCTTGATATCTATATCAAGGATTTGAGGAAGCATTTGGAAATAGGTAAATCTTTGTACATACATTGTACAAAATTAGAGACCTTGATAATAGAAGAAGATTAGAAGATAAAGTTGAAGGAAGCAGCAATTCTGAATGAAACTAACCTTCTGTCTAGCCCCAATGTGAAGGTATGTGATGTTGAAAAGAAAGTTTGGAAGCTTTATGATGAAATCAGAGTTGTGCAAGATGAGAGAGATAGAAAATTGAAAAGATTCACTCTTTTGAGAGAGCATGCTTCTATGAAGTTAAGCATTATTGAAGAGTAGTTGGAAGAATGTCTTTTAGATAAGACATCTTGTCAGAAGTTTAACTTTGAAAACCTCCAAGCATGTGAAATAACATCTTATGGACTGAGCGTATTACTTAATGTGGAAAATTCCATTAAGAAATCATGGGAGAAGGAGATAGAAGCCATGAAGATAGATTTTGCAAATTGTGTTGCAAGCCTACCGGCTTTGCAATAATTGAATTGAGGTATAATCTTTTTTTGAGATACAATTTTGTAACCCTCCCTACCTTTATTTTGTCATTGTTGTCAAAGGGGGAGAGATATATAGTAGAAAATTGATAATATATGATAAGGATTGTTACTCTTAGGGGGAGTACTATATCAGAGAATATTTTTTGAGGAGTTATAAGGATAGTATATATTTTATACTATGGCCACAATTTTGAACAATCTTGAGATTTTGAGTTGTACACTTAGCCAATTTTCTCATATGTTGCCACCAATGACAAAGGGGGAGATTGTTGGAAATTTGGCTAAGTTGATTACATAGATGTTGTCATTATGGAAACATATGATCCACATGAAGATCACACAGGTCAGAGAGAAAGTATGACATAGTGCATTGCAAATTTGTCTAAGTGTGAGACAGTATTTTTACCAGTGAACTTGGACATAGTTTTTGTTTGCGACATTGATTGGAGTAAGTTCAGTGCTTGCACACTTGAACATAGACTCTATGATGTCTATTGAACTCCCATCTTAGAGTGCAAGTTAGTACATCATGTACGAAAGAAGTTATGATAGTTTTATCGAAGATAGTGTCAAGCTGAGAGGACAGAATATGAAGACATAACTAGTAAAGAGTTAAGGGATTATTTTGTTTATCAAAATAATGACTTAACAATATAAAGGGATGACATCCTAGATGTTAACCCTTGGATAAAGCTATTGGTATGAATGTAATTGTAATTATATAGAAGAAGTGTAGTATCATGAAGTAGTAATGAAATGTAATGAAGCAGTCATATGATGCATATGTAATAGTGATAGTGAAAGAGAAACAAAGAGATATTGATGCAAGCAGTATAAGGTTATGTACCTTAACCTATTTTTGTAATCAGTGTATATTGTACATTACTTGTTTGGGCAGTGGGCTCATCTGGTAATCACATTTTGTACTACCAACTCCTAACAGGGTTGAGGCTTCTAACAAGGCCTATAGTCCCTTAAATAGGACTGATACACTATATTCTTGTAATAGACTCCTAACAGGGTCAACATCCTTAACATGATACTTTTGATTAGTGGATCTTTGTGGGTACCATCCCCACTGGGGTTTTCCCTTGGCCAGGGCTTCCTCGAGAACAAATCATGTGTTATGAGTTCTTTAGTTTTGTGCATATTGTTTAGCTTCTTATGTTATGCATGTATAAAGATAATCTGTTATATCCATAATTGGGAAAAAGATAAAGTTTTTAGAATACTAATTCACCCCCCCTCTTAGTATTCCCTATTTATAAAATAAGTTCCCTCTAACTTACGCATCTAGAAAATGAAGCTACAACCTATTGGGATTGAGAAAAACCTTATAAAACAACAACAGCTAAGAAGGATCGCTTGCCAACATCTGTTGAATACATCTGTTGGAGGACCTTGTATTCAAAATATGTTGGCAAGCGATCCTTCTTAGGTGCTATTGTTTTATAAGGTTTGTCTCAATTCCAATAGGTTGTAGTTTCATTTTCTAGATGCATAAGTCAGAGGGGGCTGACAATAATAAATCATGTAATGAGGGGGCTTATAACACTAGTATATGCAAATTTCATTATTTAATAATGAAAATCTATTAAAATATTTGGAGTTGTCTCATTTAACTTGAGGTTTGTCCTATATTATTTTGGTCATTATGGCCCTCCTCCTCTCTCTAAATTTATTCCTTATCTATGGTTTTTGGATCCCGCAGTGTCAACTTGGAACTGGAGGAGTAGTAGTTGCTTTGCATCGTCTGGGTATACAACTCAATTATGTTGTCTCCAAAAAATTATGACCATGATGCCTACATTTATGTTTCTTAGCTGTTGTAATATCTACATTTATGTTTCTCAGCTGTCATGTTTATGTGCATGTTTTTTGTGTTTGGGAAGACATCTTTCTAGCCTAGGCTTGGATCCTTCTACAATTAGCTTCATAATAATGAAGTAGATGACAAATGAGCAATTGGCTTCTGAAGAAAAATCCCATAAATGAACTATGTGTACCCTAATTCCTATTCCCTCTGTGCGTACCCAAATGATATATTTGAAACAACAAGGGTAAGGCTAAATTTACCCTTGTTGTTTCAAATATATCATTTAGGTATGCATAGAGGGCACAAGAATCAGGGTACACACAGTTCATTTATGAGATTTTTCTTGGGAAGATAATTTCTCAGATCTCATCTTCTTCATTTATTATCAAGATAATTTCTGAAGGATCCAAGCCCAGGCTAGAAAGATGTCTTCCCATTCCGTTTAAGCCATATTCCTTGTTTTTGTCAAACTTCCTTGGTACGATAGGCCTGCTCTCTATAGTACTCTTCTTCAATCTATGTTCGATGATAATCATCTTCTTCTTCTTCCTAATAGCAGCCAGAGCTTCCTTTTCATTAGGATTCAACTCCACTTCCCCCAACTCATCATCCTCATCACCCTCAGCTACCATCCTAAGCCCTTCTTCCCTCTTCAGTTCTTCAAGCCTCTGCAAGATATCTGGATCAATAAAGTCTATAACATTGTGTCCATCCATGATCTTAGGAATATCATCTTCTTTCCACTCTTCATTTTCCAAAATATACCACTTCTTAAAGCTTGTAGAGTAAACTCCAGCCCCACCATTTTCATTTTCAATATCCTTCTCCAGCTTCATGGCCTCCTTGGCAACATGTACCCTGGCATCCAAAATAGCTTAAGGAATACAAGGGGGCCTCTCTTTCCCATCTCATAGCTTGGGCATTGCAACATAAATCCTATTGAAACAACTAGTGATCTTCTTTGAATTCATCTTAATTTCCACTCTCTGCTCCAACAACCTCTCACATGCCACATTCTTCACCGTAATCACCCATTCTTCCTTCAAAGCACTCATAGAGAGTAGCGTGCCATCATCCCCCCCTCATGATTCTCAAAGAATCCACCCATATTTTTCTCAGCCTCAGATCTCATCTCCACAACCAATTTTGAATCCCCCTCCGGTAGTGTCTCTAGTGGTTACAAATCAATCTTATTACAAACTACAATAAGAGGCTTATTGGAAAACAAAGGTTTTATCCTGTGAAATAGAGCTGCCTGTTGTGCAATACTATAGCCACATGACCCCAAAACATCAAGGGAAAACAAAACAACCTCCTTCAAATGAGCCAAGGCAATAATATTGAGCATCTCGATGGTGTTCCTATCCTCCAAGGGGTGGTCCAAAATACCAAGGGTATCAATAACCTGATACCTCAAGTACTTATAATTAGTATGCCCAACAAACAGAGACTTAGTAGTAAAAGAATAAGGTTGTAGATCCACATCCTCCCTAGTAATCTTATTAATAAAAGAACTCTTGCCAACATTAGGGTACCCACAGATCAAAATAGTCCCGGTATTTGGGTCAATAAATGACAACCTTTCCATATGATGCCTCACCTGTTTGAGGTAAGCCAAACTCGGTCCAATTCTTTTAACAATGGTACACATCTGTCCAAGTACAACAACTTTTAAAGATTTGCAGCAGTAAAGAGAATCCCCATATTTTATCAGCCTAACATAGTCTTTGGCCACTTTGGCAATGAGATTGTGAGCAGTATTGATCTGGCCCTTGGCCAGAATGTTCCTGAAAAAAAATTACAAAACTGAGCCAATGACATGTTTACAACAATTTTTTTTTACAAAACTGAACCAATAGCATGTTAACACAATTTTTTTTTACAAAAATGAACCAATGGCATGTTTACAACAAAGAAATAGAATGATAATAATATGCTAAAAATTATATTCTATTTAATACACGCCAAAGGACCAGTCCCAACAATTCTTAAACATACTTTATCTGATATGATGAATTCTTAATAAAGGTCTAATTCTATAGACTACAACATGAAGGAAGATTTGACCTAGCCGAATCTTCCTTGTATCACACAAAAAATTGTGTGATAACTATGTCTACTCCAACCTTAATTGTTTAAGAATTCATCATATCAGATAAAGTATGTTTAAGAATAGTTGGGAGTTCTATTAGACCTTTGTTGTAAACATGTCATTGGTTCAATTTTGTAAATTTGTTTTTTTGTGTTAAATGCATTTAAATGGAACCTTTCTCTATTCAATTTTCTTTCATTGTTAATTCATGGGATTATAAGAAACAACTTATCAGAAATGGAAATTAAAATTTATGTTTGTCTCGTCGTTCATGCCTTGTTTGCTGCAATCCTACACCTAGGTGGAAATGAATGGATGGTTGGGATAAAAATCCCAAGAAGAGGATAGATTCTGCCCCTTCAGAATTTACCTTTAATTCATCATCCCAAACTTAGTCATTTTCATGCCTTTAGAAGCCCTCCCTTTTAAACTTGGACTTAGATTGAGGGACTTGACTAATTTTGATCTCACACTTACTTCCTTGACTTCACCAAAATTCTTAATTTTAACTTTGGTTGTGTTAAAGGAACTTTGTTGAATCTATTTTGTAGTTGTTTAACATGAGAGTTTATAAGTCATGTACCTCATGCTAGTGTGCTTGGATTAGACTAGACATTATCCAACTGCTTGTGAGGGTTGTCACTGTTATTAATTGGTGTAAAATGAGGATTGCCTGTGTGTTATAGCACTTTATATAAATAATCACTATTTGGATAATGTCTACTCTAATGCAAAATAGTGTATACAAGGTATCCAAGCACACTAGCATGAGGTACATGAGTTATGTTCATCTCACTAGCTATAAATGGGCATTAATGCTCAATTGAATGATACGTTCCCATAAAAATGTGAACTCCTATTAATCTACAAACTCTCATGTTAAACAACTACAAAATAAAGTCAACATAGTTCCTTTAACACAACCAAATTTATAATTAAATTATCTCTATCCCTAAGATAAAATAAGTAGCCTTCATATATTTTATGTCAAATCTTCCTTCATACTAGTAGTTGGTGCAAGAACACCAAGGTCAAAGGTACGAGTCATGAAGAGCACCAGGGTTACTGATGGATCCTTAGGTGTAGTTGAAACCAAATGGCCTTCAAAGGCCATTGAATCATGTAAGAAGAATATTCATGGTCATATGATATTGTTTTGATCATATATTGATCTTATGGTAATCAAATTTTGAATGTAAACCTTAATGGCAATGATAAGCCTAAAAGGTACCTAGGTGTCACTAGGAATATATTATGGATTGATCCTAGGTTAGGGGATTGAGAAAATTACCAATAATGGTTTTAAAAGATGTAATAAGGCTATCAGACCAATAATGTAATAACTAGTATCAGATAGTTAGAAGTTAGAAGTAATAACTGGTATAAAACTGAACATATGGCATGTTAACACAAAAAAAATTACAAAACTGAACCAATGGAATGTTTACAACAAAGAAATAGAATGATAATAACATGCTGCAAATTCAATTCTATTTAATATACACCTAAGGACCAATCCCAACAATTCTTAAACATAGTTTATCTGATATGATGAATTCTTAATAAAGGTCTAATTCTGTAGACTGCTAGCACAAAGGAAGATTTGACTAAGATTAGCCATAAAAGTTTCTCAATAAATACTCACTATTTGGATAATGTCTAGTCTAATGCAAAATAGTGTATACAAGGTATCCAAGCACACTAGCATAAGGTACATGAGTTATGTCCATCTCACTAGATATAGATGGGCATTAATGCTTAATTGAATGATACGTTCCCATACAAATGTGAACTCCTATTAATCTAAAAACTCTCATGTTAAACAAATACAAAATAAAGTCAACATAGTTCCTTTAACATGTTATACACATAGGATATAAATTCATTTCCAAAGTGTAAGGTGCAGATTTATCTCAGAACTTGGGATACTTTTTCTTCATAGAGCTTAGTACATTACAATGTTTTGTACAATATGTTTGATAGAGAATTTGAGCCAATTCCCATTTAGTTTGGACTCATTTTGATTTGAATGCTTTCTCTTAACAAAAAGTAGCACACTCTTGTGCTAGGTCTGAATTATATAATCAAATGTTGATCCAAACTCTCTCAATTATTTAATTAGTCTATATTTATATAATAAGATTATATCTTTATGTAGTAATGAATTAAATAAGATTTGAATATGATATGGGGGGAATATGTATTGTATTGAGAGATTCTTAAGTAAAGTTATATATAATACCCTTTCTAAGACATATCATTGTAATGAAATAATATCATCATCAACTCTCCTAATATGAAGCTTTGTTGCTAGAAGAAGGTAATTGCATGTGAAGCTTGACTATGTTTCCCTAGATCAATAGCCAACCAACAAAGGACACAAAGAAACAAAACACCAAGAATAAAAAAACAAAGAACCAGAGTTCATGTATCATGGGGAGTTTAGGGTTTTTGTTGTGTTCCTTAGTTCTTAATTCACATGTTTTGAAGGCTTTGAGAGTCATTTAACATGACTATACCCTCACACACAATGGATTAACCTTGCTCTGTTCAATTTTATCTCATTGTTTTAAAGTTTATTTGTAAACAATAACCATTCCATGGACTCAAAGGCATAGAATCCATGAAATGAAGTTCACTAACATGTATAATAGTTTTATCATGTTGAAGTTGCAGAAGTTTGATGAGAGGAAGTGATTACTAGCTGTAACAGAGAAGTTTTTCATTGAAATTCATGGCACAAGTATAGCAGTGGGAGTTTGGCTTGAATAGCATGGTGTTTTTATGATTAGAGTAGTCTTATATTGTTGTATGAATGGTGAGTCAATCACCATTTTATCTTGGAAGAGCTTGAAGGGTTGAGATGAAGAAACCCTTGAATCAAGGGTTTAGGAGAGGTGGTTTGGGGCTTTTGGTGTTCCCAATAGTTTGGGTTAAATTCCTCTTAGATTTAGAGGTTTTGAGACATTTGAAAACATTGTTTGGAGTGAAATTTTTTTTAAACCCTTACCTTGTTTATCAGTTAGTCAATTCATGGGATTATAAGCAACAACTTGTTAAAAATGGCAATTAAAATTTATGTTTGTCTCCTCGTTCATGCCTTGTTTGCTACAGTCCTACACCTGGGTGGAAATGAATGGGTGGTTGGGATAAAAATCCCAAGAAGAGGATAGATTCTACCCCTTCAGAATTTACCTTTACTTCGTCATCCCAGACTTAGTCATTTTCATGCCTTTAGAAGCCCTCCCTTTTAAACTTGGACTTAGATTGAGGGACTTGATTGATTTTGATCTCACACTTACTTCCTTGACTTCACCAAAATTCTTAATTTTAACTTTGGTTGTGTTAAAGGAACTATGTTGATTTTATTTTATAGTTGTTTAACATGAGATTTTATAACTCATGTACCTCATGCTAGTGTGCTTGGATACCTTGTATACAATATTTTGCATTAGACTAGACATTATCATGGTCGAAAATTTTGGTAGAAAAACTAGGTCAAATGTACTAGTAATTAAGATCAACATAAATCAAGCTACCAAAGCATTGCAAATAAATAATACATGAGTTGCATCATCATGCCATGAAGGTGAGTAGCAATCATAGCCAAGGAAATGATAACAGTATGCACTAATTCAACATATGGCTTGCAACCTCAATGAATAAACAATAAAACATCATGGTACATGATAGTAGAAAGCAAGCATTAACATGTAAACATGATGCCCAAGCTTAGATTAAAAATAGTATTAATGTATGATCTAACAACAAAAATACAACTTTTTGCAACCTCACGGGTCCCCAAGCAAATAGTAAACACCATCAATTTTATGTTGCAACAACAAAGTACAAATATGGCAAAGATGCCCTATCTCATGGGCTCTAAACTGTAATCATATTATGGTAACAACAACATAAGCAATGGATTATGGGTTGAGGGAAATGATGCCATGTAAACAACATCATAACAACAGTGAAAAACCTATGGGTCATCATTGAAGCACACCATAGGATCAGAACAAAGAAGCAAATGGATGGAATGTATAAATGGATGCCCTAGCTCATGAGTAATCAATGATACTCCAAGAAAGTAATAATAGTGGTAATATGAAGAGCATGAGCCAAGGGCATATGCCATGTAAAACAATGGTGGACACTAGTTAGCATAGCAGAGAAGGAAATGTGTTGCCAATGATGCCATGAGGATCACAGGTTCTAAAAGTAGTAAGCAATATGACCAGAGAATCCAATGAACACACATTAACATGATGCCCTAGTTCACTAACACAACAAGTGTGATAAAATCAAATATGCAGGTCAGACTCATGGGCTGTAGTAATAGAAAATAAACATAACATGATGCCCTAGCTCATAATTAAATAGTGAGAATCTAGATGTAAATGCCATAATCAAATCATCCAAAGAAATGAACTCAATGCCATGGACACAACAGAGCATGGAGTAATGATCATAGTAAGACGTGCCCTCAAAATAAATGATGGTATTCAATCAAGTGATCAAATGAAATGTATTCTATCCTACCTCAATGAGCTTCCATTTGATAAGGAGAGGAAAAGCCAAGTTTCCAAAACCAAGCTTGAAGATCAAAGGCCCAGGTCCAGATAAAAACTGCAACCCCTATACACAGTGCTGAATCCACCCTAGCTGATGAGGTTTCACGCACTGCAACCCTTGAAAAAATTCACCGTGGTAATAATGAAATGAGAAATGAAATCATTTTTTTAAAGTTATGCCCGTGTTCATCAAAATTTTGACGTACATGGTACTAGTCGAACTTTCGACTAACATGGGCATCGATTAAAAAAAATGAAAGTTTTCCTTCTATAATCTGACCAACTAAAACCTTTTTATTTCATGGTCAAAAATTTTGGTAGAAAAACTAGGTCAAATGTACTAGTGCATGTCATTTGATGATGACGTGTGACTCATTAGGTGATTAGGTGACTACTAGTACTAACAAGGAAAAAGTTAATGGGACCCATGGGGCCACAATGATGACACCAGATAGTGACTAACATTGACCGTTGGATGATTATAGACCAATGTCCAAAGTTATATTTTAGGCCGAAAGGGAAAAGAAAACCCATTTTTGCAAACCCATTCCAGAATCATGATGTGTGTCCACTCACACGGTCAGTGTCATTCGATGATGACGTTGGACTCATGAGGTGACTAGGTGACTACTAGTACTAACAAGGAAAAAATTAATGGGACCCATAGGGCCATGATACCAGATAGTGACTAACAATGACCGTTGGATGATTATAGTTCAACGTTCGAAGCTGCATTTCTAGCCAAAATGGAAAAGAAAACCCATTTTTGCAAACCCATTCTAGAATCATGATGCATGTCCACTCACATGGTTAGTGTCATTCAATGATGAGGTTGGACTCATGAGGTGACTAGGTGACTACTAGTACTAACAAGGAAAAAATTAATGTGACCCACGACACCTGATAATGACTAATAATGACCATTGGATGAGCATAGGTCAACGAATGAAGGTGTATTTCAGGCCAATTTG
Source organism: Chamaecyparis obtusa (assembly GCA_027943335.1). NCBI lineage: Eukaryota > Viridiplantae > Streptophyta > Pinopsida > Cupressales > Cupressaceae > Chamaecyparis > Chamaecyparis obtusa. Next base: position 156,271 of record BSBK01000040.1, read on the forward strand.
GGGAATGATCACCTCTATTTGAAAATGCACATGGAAACAAGGCACATATCATGAATTAACCCTCAACTAAGTATAATTAAAATCTAAATTGGAGTAAACTACAAAATGGATTATTTAATAAATGTTGTAATTTTGGGTGTCTAACTAAAGTTGTACTTTCAAACCTTTAAGTGACACGTGTCCTAGTGACATCAAATATCTATCTTCATAAAGAAGCAATAAAAGTGACATGAATGACAACTGAAGATTGTACAATTTTTTCCCTTTAGGTTTTCAATCTAATTTTTTTAGTTCTAACTAGTATTAGAGACTTAGAAAGCAGTTACGACTTCTAGGTTGAGGATTGAGGTCTGAGGAATGCAAAAAAGTCTCTCAGCTCTCTGCCCACTCATAGTCTACACAAATTGAAATTACAGGTAACTACTAAAATCATGAACACCTACATCCCACATTTTAAATTTTTTAAATCTCGTGGTTTACAACTTTACTGTTTATATTGTAGAAAAAGAATTAGCCTATTAGGGTTTAATTTTGAATCACCCTTGTAAATTATAGCTGTGTATAATTATTTAAATTTTCCTATGAGTAAATAGTGATACCAGTTACCAACATACCATGATGGGCAAAACAAATACCAAGATTATGAGTAAAAGGCAAAGTCAAATAACATAGTTCCATAATTTGGTTAAAATACCAAGTTTCACTAATGAATTCCATGATATTTATGATCCTCTTATCCATGGAAATAAGGGAATAATGGAAATTAGATTTGCACTTGAAAATAAGTGGAACGATCCAAAGGAGTCAAAATTTTATCCATTTGAGAACATGGTAAAGGCAAGGACAAATAAAATTGCACCGTGGGTTGCTGGGTCAACACATATGGTGTTACCTCAAGTATTCCCTTGCCTAGAAATTGTCATGGTTTGCACTAAAAATTATGAGGAAAATAGAAAAGCAATTGTGAATAAAAATACTCAGGAGGAAATTTTGTCCATAACCGAGAGTGAATTTTCTAGTCTATTGGACCTAGGGTTTGAAGAACAAAACTTAAACATGCACATTGACCTGGGAAAGCTGGCAGAGGATTATGAAAAAATAGATGCAACACAGAAATATTCATATATCAGAGGAATAAAAAGTGGTTCTAGTTTGAATCCAGATCAAAAGCCTCCTTATGATTATGATATTTTTGTGCAATGGGTTCATGATAGTATTTCCTTGCTAGCATTTTGTTTGACTTTGGATAGTAACAAAGAAGTGGGTGCCAACATTCTTGAAATGCTTTTTTATATTCATTGCACAAAAATGAACCAGTAAAATATAGTTTTATTGAGCACATTGTTCATTGCATGCAAGAATAATTACTAATAATTAAAAGAAGTTCACATAAGAATTTTAGATTCACAACCTACTTGTGCTATCTTCTCTTAGCAAAGCATCGTGAAATATTTCAGACAAACAAGCTTCGCAGTCAGGTCCAAAATCCAATATATGAATGGACACTTGAGATAAGGATGATTGATAATAGAAGGAACTACAAAAATTTTGTAGACTTTTTGGAACCAATGTATCATAAAATTAAAGGCACTCCAATGCCTAGATTTCCTATTTCTTGTAGAGATTGCATTCAACTCGGAAGTCAAATACAATTGGCTGACCGATACTTCATGGAAGAGTACATTATGTTAAGGTTTTACGGTTCATTTGTAGAACACTAAAAACTTCCAATACATGTGACAGAGAGGGTATTTGCTTTGGAATATGTACGGAAGATGGAGAGCACAAATGTACTCTTTAATGGTCAGCAAAAGAAAATGATATTTCCTTCCTTTCCTTTCTCATTTGGAGGGTTCACATTTGAGAGAAGAGGATTCAAAGTGGCAAAGGATGTTTTTTCAATTTTTCACTTTGATGTTTTTAGTCACTGGCAGTATGATCCACTCAACATAATTGGAACAAATATTAGAGAGAATGGGAACTCTGCAAGCAAATGTCAACATGATAGTATGCCATTGATAGAAAAATTTAAAAACATGGAGTCCTGGGACGAGGTCAAAAAAGAGATGGAGAAATGCTGCTGAAAATAATATTTCAATACAGGAATTTTCATCACAAATTATGGCATTGCACAAACATAAAGGAAAAGTGCAGCCCACAAAATTGTACAATTGCTACCAGAAAGCTTCTTAACCATCTAGAAAATCTATTCCAAAAGACCTAGTGGGTGAATGTACAGATGGTAATTGGACTCGAACCAAAATTTATGATTTTTGGGAAATGAGGAAGAATCTTGATGAGCCAAAGACCTCTGCAGATCTTTATGAAGTGGAAGAGGAGAAACTATTTGGCAATTTGTGGAATAAGGATCATCCAACTGAAGCATATCACAATGATGATGATCACCCAAATAATGAGTATGAGAAGGATTCTGTGAATCCCACATCCACTAATGTATATTCAATTAGTAGTGGAGTTGATGTGTCCACAAAAGAAAAATATACCAAAGGGGCAAACATTGTAGAAAAAATGGGCTATCTAGGTTGGGGTGGTCTAGTTACCAGAGGAAAAGGGCCTTGGTTTCCACCTATCCCACCAGTTCCACCAAAATATGGTGAGAAACCAGTCCTTGGAGTTGAATCATCAGATTAATAAAAAACATACTACCTAGTCTCATACCCTTGCACTTTCATTTGTTCCAGCTTCAAATCTAGTCCCACCTATTCCAAGCACTTAGATTCAATCTAAATCAAGTGACACTCCCACTAGTGTGGATATCATGGGTAGTACTACTGGTCCAAAAAGGACATTACAAGTGGACATGGGATCAGTGGATCCCAGAGATCAAGGAATTTTAAAGAAGCAAAAGGTTATGGTGAGTACATCAATGTCAATGGTGATTGTGGTCCAACAATTGCCACACCTTTAGGACAAAACCCTTAGAATAGTTCAAAAAATCCACTTGTAATGGTTTAGGGTGTTGCTAATCCTCATGGTGGAATTAGGAGAACTACATGCAACATAGGTGGAAGATCATACATCACTGCAAGTGCTATTTCACCTTTCAAACATTCAATTGTGTCAGAAAACCCTGATTTTTGTTACAATGATTTTGTAACTAACTTCAAACAATAAAAAAATAATAATAGACAAAATATGAAGACATTGAAGAGGGATGCAATTGCTATAGCTCGTGATGTAGAACCTTCATCGAATAGGTTATTTCCCACATATGACCTAAAGAAAGAAATGATGGAGTTCATGGTTGTTATGCCCCTAGGTAGAGATAAAAATCCACTAGAGAGTCAGTTAGATCCAATTGAATTTCAAGTTAGCACCCTTCAAATGGATTTAAAAAAAGTAAAAATGTGGACAAGATAAATGTGTCAAAAATGACCAACCAAGTGGTCTACAGTTTAGTGATGAAGTTGGAGAGAGAGAAAGGAAAGCTTCAGGGCACAATAAATAAGTTAAAAGAAGACCTGTCAAATAAAAATGCAAAGGAGAAAGAAACATATAACAGGTGCAAAGAATTAGAGAAAAGGATAAAAAATTCATCCTCTAAAGAAGCAATTGGACAACAAGAACATATGGATGCATAACTTAAAATTCTGAGGGAAAAATTGGAAGAGAGCAATAAAAAACTTGAGGATGAAAAAATATCTTCATTAAGTTTACACAAATTCATGGAGATTGCGGCATATGAAAATAATAACTTAAATAGAGAATTGGAGAATGAGAGGGTAAAAAAAAAACAATGGGAAGAGAAAGCAGAGAAAATAAAAAACATATTGAACACCAGTTGTCAGAAATGAGAGAAGAGATAAAGAAGACAAATAATATAATTAAAACTTATGAAAACAACTTGAATGACAGATGATGAGGCCAATTTAAGGCCTATTTGGTTTATGATTTCATATGTTTTTATGGTTAAGACTCGGGAACTTTATAAGTTTTTCATAGACTTATTCAGACTGCTTATGTTTAAAACTACTATGTGTGCGTGCACTTGGATGCTTTTAAGTTTAAATGAATATGCTAAATATATATGTTAAATGGTTACATGGAATGAAATATTTTATCTTTCCATCTTGCATTGATTGGGTACTATTTCCTGTAGCCATGTGATGAGAGAAAAGCTAATGTAGAAAAACTTATTATGAATTCTATCTTGGATATGTATTGCGATTTTTGCTTGTGCACGCTAATCTCTTGTAGGGAATGGCAAGTCAACAAGTGAAGAAGAAGTTAGCATCAGAAGACAAAGTGGTAACATAAAGTTGAATAATTGTTTTGGGACTCATAATGATTCCATCACTTTCAGTCAGTAGCGGTTGTCATTGCGGATTGGGTCAATACGGTTAGCAACCATAAAGGAGTAAATATAGAGGCCATGAGTTCCTAAATTCATGAGCAACTAAATGTAACTTACTCCTACATTAAATGATGTTGTTCTTGTATCTTCAAAGTCATCATATCCCTGACTTTGGAGAATCCTAGTTTTAGGGAGTTCTGTTTTAAGTTGTTGATAAATAAGCTAGAGTTTCAGATTCCCAAGTTAGCTAGTTTTTGTGGGAAATCCTTTTGTAATCTAGTAGTAGTGAAATACAATTCTGTTGCTACACTTTTTACTTATGCTTTATGAATGAATGAAATGATATCTTCATTTATTAACCTTTGAGTTTTTATTCATTCACTCTTCTGTGGGGGCCCACATGGGAGGTGAACTCAGTTCATAGTTAGGGAGGAGTTAGTTTTGAGTTTCATTGAAGTATTTAGAACTTTGTTTCTCCTGCAACCATCCGGTAATAGAACTATTAGTTTTTTCATGCAGCATAAGTAAATAGCTAGTTTACTGTTTGTAGCATGTTTCCAAAGCTCTAGATTAAATTGTTATTCCACTTCTTAACTTAGTATTTCCTTCAGCAATTTTCATTACGTAAGTTATGATGACACCTAAGATGGATTAGAGCATATACTTTGTGGGCATCATTTCAAGCTTAGGTCCCTGGTTGATAATTCAATGAGCTTAGTATGTTATTTTAAGTATGATATTTGATACTATTTAATCATAGAGTCACTATAAAAAGGATGTCCAATCCTTAGTTACAGAGGCATTATATTGACCATTCATTTTTGGCAGCATTTCTAGGGATGGTGTCAATCTAATCTAGAACCGAAGTCATTATCTTAGTTTTAGTTTTGCATTATTTTGTATGCATAGAAGAAGAGATCATCTTGGGAGATTCATTCCTCACAATATCTAGGTTGAACCATTTGATATCTTTAATCCTGAGCTTGAGGAACCCTAAGTTGAGAATGAAGAAGAAGAAGAACCATTTGAAAACCCATTTGTTGATGCACAAGAAAAACTACCTTCACCATCATCTTCTGAAGAATCATTACATTTGAATGACCTTTTTGCTGAACTTGAGTATCAGGACAATCCATTTTCTCTTGTTATTTTTCAGCCACAACAACCAAGTCCTCCTCCAAGGATGGCTCAACCTACCTTTCCTTTCCCCATCCCTACTTAGCATGGTAATAAAAATATTAAAAATATACTTGCCTCTACACTTCCAAAATTTTATGGCCTTGTTACTGAAGACCTTGAAACCTTCCTTTTTGAATTTGACATCCTTTGTAGGAGTTATGATTATACAAATGATGCCCATAAGCTGAAATTATTTCCATCTAATCTTAAGGAGGCTGCTCTATGATGGTTCATGGGGTTGGGTGCCAATGCTATACCGGATTGGGATGCAATGAGAAATATGTTCATTTATAAATATAAAGAGTACTATAGGGGTCATGATTTGAAGGGAGATGATATTTTTAAAATTTCACAAAAGGAGGATGAGACCTTGGGAGACTATGTCTCAAGGTTTATGTTTAACCTACAGTGCAATACGCAACATCAGTTGAATGAAGATTCACAAAAATACCTTTTCCTAAAAGGTGTAAATGATGGAAGTGATGAGACCTTAGACCTTATGGCGGGCAGAGACATCACTCATAAGAACTAGGATGACATAAAGAATATATGTCTGAACTATTCAAGGGATACTATGAAGAAAGGTAGAGGACTCAGAGATTTACCTCATAAGTCCAATGGCTCAGGGGTATCTAAGATGGAATTGTCCAATCTTCTATCCGATTTCAAGAAGAACATCATTAATGATGTTTCCACTCAACTGGACAACATGCAGGCAAGAAGGAAGAAGCTGATGCTATGTTAGCTGAATACTGTCTGCATTGTAGAGAAAGGAAGAGAAACTGCAAATGGAAGATTGTTGCAAGTTTGGAGTCATAGGCAATGCCTATTGAATTCAAAGCTATTGATGAAAATGGAGAGGTGCTCTATGTTTCTCAATGCACGCCATGGACCCAAAGACCAGGTATGCCATAAGACCCTTTGCAAAATTATAGGAACAATAGTCAATGGAAAAATTACCAAAATATGGGTCCCCAAGGATTTAGTGGGCATAGTAATTGGTCCAATCAACCCCAACAGGGTTGGAAAAAACCCCATCAGGGTTAGAAGAAACCTTAGCAAGGTTGGAAACAACCTCAGTAGGGTTGGCAACAGCCCCAACAGGGTTGGCAACAACCTCAACATGGCTGGCAACAATCTCACCAAGGATGGCAACAACCTAATCAATGATCTAACCAATGTAATAAGAAGGCCTTAATGCCACCACCTCAACAACATGCTATAATGCCTCCTTCTATAGCCAATAGAAATCCACGTAAGCAAACCCAGCTGCCAACTTAACCTAATCCTAATCCTAACAATAGAAAGCTACCAGTGCAACAACAAACTTAATGTATCTCTTTGAATGATATCCATCTAAGGTCAAGGGCCACTCTTGCTTCACTGCAAAAGCCTATAATAAGAGAAGTTGAAGATCCCCTATTGAAAAACTAGATGTGCCCATTCCACAGACCTCTCTCGCAGTAAAAGAACTCCCATTCCATCAAAGACTAGCAGACCAAGCTAAGCCCATGAAGAACCAAGCAGTAACAAACTTGCTCAACCAGCTAAAGCATATGACAGTAAAAATACCATTACTAGATGCTATCAAAGAAGTTCCTATTTACACTAAGGCCATTAAGGAACCTTGCATAAAATAACCAAGGAGGAAGAAGAAGGATCCTAAAACTATTCATGTCTTAGGACAATTATCTGACCTTATGTTGGAGAAGCTGATAGTACCCAAATATTTTGACCCAGGGAGTCCTGTAGTTACTGTCACCATTTATGGAATGCAAGTACAAAATTCTTTGGTTTATTTGGGAGCATCTATAAATGTAATGACAAAAGAGGTATTGTCTCAATTTCATATCATTGGCCTTAGAGAAACACCAACCATTCTTTAGCTTGCTGATAGTTCTACTATCAAACTGGATGAGATGGTAGAGGATGTCATAGTTACATTAAAATCTTAGGAATACCCTGTAGATTTTATTTTGCTTTCCCAAATACCTAATATGGGTGGGTATCCTCTCATATAAGGGCAATGATGGTTAGCTACTGTAGATGCTTACATAGCCTGTAGGTCTGGAGAGATGACAATATCTAATGGTATCCATACTAAGAACTTAACTCTATACTCCCCTACTCAGCCTCTATTACAAGATGATCAAGTAGTTTTAGGAGATACTAAAGTAGAAGTCAACTCAATCCATCAGCTTTTGATGATAGGTAGAGATCCATTTGTAGCCTCTTAGGAAGATGATGACCTAGTCTCATCCATTGTCAAGAATGAATATGTAGTAGACTCTTAGTTGTATTCACAACCGAACTGTATCCTAGAAACTATTCTGCCACCTCCAAATGCACCTCAATACTCAGCATCCTCCTAATTCCTTCATTCTTTATTACCCCATAATATGGATTATTCTCTAGTTTCTCAGATATCCATGATGGATAAGGTAATTAAGATTGAAGTTAGTGGATGGAAAGAATTGAATGTCAGTAGTGCTTTGTCACCACCACATCAGAAAACTATAGCTATAGGAAAATTAGAAAGTATTTGCCTGGGATTATACAAACATGAAAGGATTGGATCCTAAAATTTATACTCATAGGATTTACATCAGCCTAGAATATAAGCCTGTAAGGCAGCCTTAGAGGAGAGTTAACCCTATCTTAAGAGACATAGTTAAGACTAAACTGTAAAAATTGTTAAACATTAGTTTTATCTACCCTATATCTAATAGCCAATGGGTTCAACCCTTAGTTATAGTGCCAAAGAAAGGGGGGAAATGGAGATTTTGTGTAGATTACATGGAACTGAATTCAACTACTAAGAAAGATCATTTTCCATTGTCATTTATAGATCAGGTTCTTAATAATTTAGCTAGCAAGAAGTAGTCCTCTTTCCTAGATGATTTTAGTGGCTATAATCAGATCCAAATAGCTCTAGAAGACCAGGAGAAAAACACCTTCACATGTCCATGGGGAACCTTTGCATAATCAATCTTACCTTTTGGCTTGTGCAATGCTCCAACTACTTTCCAAAGATCTATTATAAGTATTTTTTCTGATATATCTACTGACTGTATGGAAATGTATATGGATGATTTTACTACCTATGGGAACACCTTTGAAGAAGCTAAAGCCAATTTGGAGAAGGTTATCAAAAGATGCCAAGACTATAATCTTTCTCTAAATAGTGAGAAATATTTCATGATGATGGAGGAAGGTGTTGTGTTAGGTCATTTCATTTCATCACACAACATTTAGGGAGATCCAAAAAAAATTGAGGTAATCAACACTTTGCCCAAACCTGAAAAGAAAAAGGATGTAAGAATTTTTCTTGGTAATGTTGGATATTATAGGAGATTTATCAAGGATTTTAGTCAAATTGCAACACCTCTTTACAACTTTTTGAAGAAGGATTTTGAATTCTCCTAGGATTTTGAGTGTGTCAAGTCCTTCTTGTAGCTTAAGGAGGCTCTAACCAAAGCACCAGTATTGAGAGGTCAAAATTGGGGATTGAATTTTCACATTCATATAGATGCCTCAAACTATGCCATAAGTGTAGTGCTCAGACAAAAAGTAGAAGTAGTAGAGCATGCCATTTATTTCATAAGTAAAAATCTGTAGGGAGCATAATTCAACTATACTATGACAGAAAAGGAATTGCTTGCAGTAATTTATGCATTGAATAAGTTTAGGAATTATATTACTGGTTATGAGATTTTTTTCCATACCGATCATTTAGCCATCAAGTAATTGATGAATAAACCTGCCATATCCATAAGGTTGGCTAGATGGTTACTACTCATGCAAGAATTTTACATTACTATTATGGACAAGCCGAGAAAGGCAAATGTAGCAGCTGAATTTCTCTCCTAATTGCATGTTCCCGATGACCCTATAGCCATTGCTGACAATTTTCAAGATGAGCATCTATTTCTATTATCAATACAAAATCCATGGTATGCTGACATTGAAAATGACCTCACCACACGCAGGACACCAGTTCACTTCTCTTCCAAAGAAAGAAAATTATTAGCAGATAAAAGCTTTAACTTTTCTTGGATTGCTGGATTTATGTTTTACACTGGTCTTGATTAGGTGATGTGTAGATGCATGTGAGAAGATGAAACATATGATATCCTTCAGGTATGTCATGATGAGCCATGTGGAGTTTATTTTGCTGCAAAAAGAACAACATTTAAAATATTAACCACTGGATACTATTTTCCAAGTCTACACAAGGATGCAGCTAGATACACCAAGAAATGTGATAGGTGCCAACGAATGGGAAGACCAACTAAATCAGATGGGATAACCTTGTAGCCTTAGGTGGTTGTAGCACCTTTTGATAAATGGGGGATTGACTTTGTAGGCCCTATTGAACCTTCTTCACAAGGTAAATCTTATATCCTAGTTTTCACTGATTATGTCACTAAGTGGGTAGAGGCCAAGCCTATGAAATATCCTAGGGATAATAATGTTGCCAAATTTTTATATGAATTCATTTTCACAAGTTTTGGTGTCCCTAGGGAGTTAGTACTTGACCAAGGAGCTCAATTTGCTTCAAATCTCATAGCTTCTTTGATGGAGGAATACAAAATTAGGCATGGTAAATCTTCTCCTTACCATCCACAAGCCAACAACCAGGTAGAGGTAACCAACAAAGAGCTAGAAGAAGTCCTTACCAAGATAGTGTCAGTCCATAAGAAAGATTGGGAAACCAAACTTCCTGAAGCACTCTGGGCTTATAGGACTACCTGGAAAACTACCATGAGATTCTCCCCCTTTGAACTTGTCTATGGTAAGTCAACAATGATGCCTATGGAATTTGAACATAAGACTTTAAGGAAAACATTGGAGCTTGATCTGGATCTTACCCATGCCCAAAAGGAGCATATTCTAACTTTGAATGGACTTGATGAATGGAGAAAATATGCCTTACATAACATAGAACTGGTGCAACAACAAAGGAAATAGTGGCATGATAAATTTATCAAGGATAAAAAATTTTCCGTTGGTGACTGGGCTCTCCTTTATGATTCTAGGTATCAGCATACTCCTGGGAAGTTTCAAACCCACTGGTTGGGACTGTATGAGATAGTTTTTGTTTTCCCAAATGGTGCTATTCAATTATCAACTGTTGATCATGTACACTTCAAATTAATGGTAAATGGACAAAGGCTTCAGCTGTATCACAAGCCTCAAAGAAAAGAAGCTTTCCTAAAGAACTTTCAATCAGACACTGACAACGTTTCTCCTGCAACATCTAGAAATGAGCCTTCCACTCATTTTAGTTCTTCTCTTTAAACACTCCAATCACCTCATAATAAATACTTTCTTTATGAAAGTATTTTCTCTATAATAAATTCCACTTTTTCACTTCATCACTTCTAGTCTATCCACCCATCCACCTCATTTTCTCCACCAACAGATGACGTGTTCATGCTTCCATTAGCCCCTTGTCAGGTTCATATACACTATCCAAGGTATTAATTTTCTAAATTTGTTTTTCTAAATGGGCTGCGCTCTTGTCACGTGTGCAATTGTGGGACTAATTGCTCAATTAAGTTGGGGGGGGGGAGATATCATTTTTTGTTTTATGTGCCTATGAAATTATTATATGTTATTATTTTAAACCATACTTGCACTTTTGCACGCTCTTGCCAAATTTAGCAATGCATGATGTGACAACTTTGAAAGAACTATTGATTTTGCACATAATTCGCAAAGGTGGCAGGTACAAGATGTTTGAAGAAGTGATTATGAATAGTTAATTTGTGATATGTTTTATATTTTCACTCATGTTTCCTTAAGGGCCTAAAATTTATAAAACTCCAGGAATTTCTGCATTTGAAATTTCTTGTAACTACTACCTTTGTTGCCTTCACATTTCAAGCATTCTCTCAAAATCCTTATTGTAGTTTGTCTTGAATTGCTGCGAATTGTTTTGTGTGATTTGGTACTCTAAAATATGGGAGGAGATTTGATTCAGTGTGAGCCCAAAATCCATGATCTCTTATTAAATGACCAAGCATGCATGCCATATTTTCAAGCCAAGGGTTGGCTTGATTACATTTGGAAGCTCACTAGCTGGGATGGTGAAGTCACTTCATAGTTTCTAAGCACACTGAATGGCACAATAACCACTGTCAAATAATTAAGGGTTCTGTTTACTCATGAAATTATGGTCAAGGTCATGGGGTTGCCATAGGAAGGTGAGGAATTTTTGGAAAGTCTTGATCTGATGACTGCCAGAGCTTAGTTTACCTTGCATTCAGACCCTCCACTGGATATTGATAAAAAGAAAGGTATGGGAAAATTATCATTGCCAGAACCTTATAAGCAATGTGCAGTCTACATCATAAAATATGTCACTTGTGAAGGTCAACATATATTTCTACATTCTATCCATTTCAAGTTCTTGAGCTGCTTGTGGCATGACAACAGGCCAGTGAATGTACCTAGTTTCTTATTCCATATCTTAAAGAAAAGAGATTCACTTGTGTAGGAAGGTAAGCCCAACACTATCTCTCACCATTGTTTAATCAAGTTAATTATGAAAAAAGTGTTAAGAGAGCAGTCAGATATGTCATGGGAGGATTTTATTTTGGGAGAATTTGACAAACAAACCCTAAGTCCTATAGGACAAAGAGTAGGGAAGAGGGTTCAAAATGAGCATGGGGTAACTAAAATTATTGAAGATTTAGAACCAATGTCTTCTTCAGGAAGAAGGTCTAGGTGTAGGAACCTTGAAAGTTCTCCTAAAGCCTCTACCTCTGGATCAGTCCAAAATAAAGATAAGAAGAAAATCTCTGTAGAAAAGACTAGTCCCCTGTCTGTGAAAACTAGGGCTCCTATGAGAAAAGAACAGGAAGGAAGAAATTTGGCCTCTAGTTCTTGTCAGAAGACAAAATAAAAAGTTTCTATAGCTTCAACCACTCGAAGGAAGCTATTGATCCCGGTTAGGAGAATTTGTAAAAGAAATTTTTTTTAATCTAAAAATATACTGCAAATTAGGTCAGCTATTGATCCTAAAACTTTTGAGCCAAGAATGGATGAACCTAGAGATAATCAACAAGAATTGCCTGATTCATTTCCTGAAACTGAAAAAGAACAACCCTCTATGGGTAAAATGGGTGAAGAATGCATAGTAATTGGGGATGATTCTAGTTTTGATGATCAGGCCTATAGGTTTCAGAGGAAGGGTTCATCCTCCAAAGGACCTCAAATAGTTGATGAGCTCATTGACTCAGAAAATGACTTTATGTCAGAAGAATGTTTCCAAGTGGAAGAAGACGTATCAAAATCACCTCCTACAACAACAAGATGAAATTTTTTTGAATAAGATTATGAGGTTAATATGAGTTTTGTGAACAAAGTGGTTGAATAGATATTTAATCAGGGTTTAGATGCATTGGCTACAACTGATCAGTAGTGTGGTAATTCAGAGAGGTCTATGATAGTGTGGATAGATCCTACAAAGGAAAAGAATCCAAGTAATAATAAGTCTATTGTTCCACATTCAACAGGGGAAAACCCTAGTGCAAATACTATGTTAGATGCTTCTTGTCCCGTGTCATTATTTTTCATTATTTTTTAGCTATCTAACCAGTTAATCATGGAAAGAGAACAATGGAGACAACAAAAGAAAGATTTGAATTAAGTCATTGATAGGCATTATCAAGAACTTTTGGAAAAGGAAGAGGAAGTGGAGAAACTTCATGCAAAGCTTACTAAGGTAACATCAATTATACTTGAACTAATGAGCTGCCGATCTCCATCTCCTGTGTATCCAATGTTCCTTAAGGAATTTTTTTTAAATTATCAAATGACTTGTATAATGAGAGATAAGTCTTCATCATTAAATGAACCCCTTGATTTTTTTCAAGCTTTCCATAATTATCCCGCAATAATACAAAATTTGTTATGTAACCTTTTCCTCCATAATCTTGCAGTACCCAATGATAGGGACTATAATCCCTTGTTGTATGTTGGGGATATCCAATTAAGAGCCCTTATGTCATGGATCCAAAATGAAATAAGTAGGGAATCCCAAGATAAAAATTATAGGGAGTTGGAGGAAGAAATTCCTCTCTACCTAAGACCAGAAGCCAAAGATCCTAAAACTTATTACAATGACTGGTTGAAAATTGCTCCTTCAGATTCAGGAAGTCAAGTCATTTACCCCCTCAGAAATAAAATTTTTGATGAGTATATTAGAATGACTAAAGCTAAGTTGCTTGAGGCTGTGAACCCAATATAGTGGCATTGGATCAGCATGACTGAAGAATTAAGGAACAAGGATCCACATTCACCCCTTAATTTCAATATGGAAAGCAAAAGAACTCCATGGTATATCACATTGGGAAGAGTGAGATAGAGTTTATGGATTCCTCTCACCTTTCAGCCGCCCTTGCTTATTTATCCTTTATTGGGAAATTTAGAGAACTTGGATGATTATGATATGGCAGGGGAAGTAAGGAGGTGGGAGAAACACAGGGAAACAAAAGGATTCTAATGGAGCTTTGTAGAGGGAGGTATAGGGCAGAAAATAACTACAGACTATAGGATGACAGTGAGGATAAAGAACTTCATGTTTGCTAGAGGACCAACAAAAGGCAAAGTTGGGGGGAAATGATGAGGATAATTTAAGGCCTATTTGGTTTATGATTTTATATGTTTTTATGGTTAAGACTTGGGAAATTTATGAGTTTTTCATAAACTTATTTAGACTGTTTATGTTTAAAATAGCTATGTGTGTGTGTGCACTTGGATGCTATTAAATTTAAATGAATATGCTAAATATATATGTTACATGGTTACGTGGAATGAAATCTTGTATCTTTCCATCTTGCATTGATTGGGTAGTGTTTCCTGTAGCCATGTGATGAGAGAAAAGCTAATGTAGAAAAACTTATTATGAATTCTATCTTGGATATGTATTTGATGCAGGAGCATCCTGGGTGTAAGAGAAATCTTGCATCACCCAAAAATATTTTTATTTTTGAATTCAATAAGGGATATCTTGTGTAGAGCAACTATTTATGGAAACTTGCTATTTTTAGTAAGTTGGTCATCTGATCTTAGAATGTTTTGATTTCTTCCCTCGAGGTTCATTTTGGTCATATCAGCCTACCAGTAAAGTTTCATTGACATATCAAGTCTAGCTTTGTAGATATTGAAGATTTTCAGTATTGGCAACAGGGTACAAAAACTTTGAACTCAGTTTTGAAAGCTTTAGAGGCCCTAGATGAGGTCAAAAATTTGGGTTATATGCACTTGCACGAGTCAAGCCTATAGAGTGCTTGGTGGCCTTTCCAGAATGGGGTTATAATAGTCAATCAGGTCAACTAGCGATGACTTATGGTCTTCGAAAGTTGGGTCACCTAAAATGGTGGAAAATGATTTTCCTTCAAAATTTTTGTTTGGGTTTCAAAAGTTATTTTGAGCTGACTATGATGTAATAAATTGTAAAATAAAATAATTCTAAGTTTGGTCGGCCTTGTTGGCTAAAATTTTGGAACCTTCCCAGGCAGTGGAAAATTCCCTATATAAGGAAGGCTGTAGTGTTGTCTTACGCAGTTCTGGGTGGTAGATCTGGGTATTGATTCAAGGCTTTGTCCTACATAATATTGTAAGGGAATGCCCATGTGGCTTTGCATATTGTAATTCTAAAAGTTTTTAATTCCACATTTGTGGAGATAATAAGAAGCCCATTTTCTATTCTTGCATATTGTTGTTGTTTCTCTATTTTTGTTATGTGTTTATGGTATTAAGGGGAGCACCCTTCATCAAGTGGTATCAAAGTAGGAGTTCCTAAGTGTGTAAATAGATCACCGACTATGAGGTAGTTTGCACCAGGACCGTGGTTAGGGTTTTAGCGCGCATCGTGAAAATGCCTCCACGAAGGGAATGTGGTGGAAGAGCTAGTTTTGTAACACCTGAGGTTAGAGCATTCCAGAGACAAGTGCGAGCATTACAAGAAGAGATTCATAGAGGAAATAATCTTAATGTTAGAGATGAAAGCGAGGATGAAGTTGAAGAAGAAGATCAAGAAGGAGAAGTTAAAGTTGTGAACCAGAAGGAAGAAATACTTTTTCGAGCCATTTCCAAGATCAGAAAAAGACCTAAGATTGAGGTTCCTGCATTTTCAAGAAATCTTAACCCAGAGGAGTTGATCAAATGGATCAATGAATGTGAATAATATTTTGAGTATGAAGATATTGAGGATCTTGATATGGTCAAATTCACGAAGGCTAGACTCAAAGGTCATGCAAAGATCTGGTGGCAAGAGATTCAATTGGAGTGAAATAGAAGAGGGAAAGATAAAATCACAAGATGGGATCAGATGGTGGATAAATTGAAGTGACAGTTCATCCCTATTGATTATGAGCTTGACCTATTGAAGAAAATGCAAAGTTTGAAGCAAGTGGGATGATCTATTCAGGAGTATATAGAGGAGTTCTATCGAATCCTCATCAGAATAGGCCATGCAGAAGCTGATAAGGAGAAAGTTTCCCGTTACTTTAATGGGTTGAGGCAAAGCATTTAGTAGGAGCTGAATCTGGTTGGAATGAACATTATTAAAGAGGCATACTAGTTTTCCCTAAAAGTAGAGGAAAAGATGAACAAGAAGTTCAAGAATAGACAAAATGGAAGAGGTCACGATGGACGATCTGATGGACAGTCATATGGAGGCTGAAATGAAGATCTGAAAAAGAAGGATGAGGCCAGTAGCAGTAAAAATTAGAGAGGAAACAATTCCAATCCTTTCCAAGATCAGAACAATAGGGATCAGAGAGGAAGAGGAAGAGGATAAGGTTCAGGAAGAGGCAGCTTTCGTGGAACATGTTTTCACTATGGAGAAGAAGGTCATAGGGCATTTGAATGTCCTTAATGCCAAGGAAGGATAGATAGGAGGAATGAAGGCTAGGCTAGAGTGGCACATGTAGATGGAGATGCCAGATCATCAAATTTTGAAGATGCTAAAAGAGGAGAAACACTGATTAATAGAAGAGTCCTGTTGAGTGGTGAGAATGAACCTCAACAAAGGAGGAGCCTGTTTCCCACCAGGTGCAAGTGTGAAGGTAAATGCTGTGATGTGATTCTTGATAGTGGAAGCACTAACAATTTGGTGTCAGAAGAGATGGTAACAAAGTTGAAGCTCAAGAGACAAAAACACCCACATCCATATCGGATTGCCTGGGTACAGGATGACCACAAGGTCATGGTCAGTGAATAGTGCCTAGTAAAGTTCAAGATTGGTGGGTACCATGATGAGGTACTATGTGATATCATAGCTATGGATGCATGTCACATGTTGTTGGGTAGGCCATGGTAGTTTGATAGGTGTGCTATACATGATGGTCATGCAAATACCTATTCCCTAACAAAGGATAGAGTGCGATATAAGCTAAAGCCATTGAATGACATAGAAGAAAAGGTATGTGGTAGTGCAAGAATAACTTTTTTTGATGGAAGAAAATTTCTAGATGGTATGAGGTCTGAGCATGTGTGTTTTTCTTTAATTGCAAAATCTGGTAAAGAGGAAGTAGAAGATGTACTTGTAGAAGTTGCAAATTTGTTGAATGAATTTCAGGATATTGTGTTCGATAATGTTCCTGATGGATTACCACAAGTAAGGAAGATTAGTCATCAGATGGACCTAATTCTAGGAGCTAATTTGCCAAATAAGGCAGCACACAGAATGACACCAGCAAAAAACAAGATCACAATCAAGTATAGGTTTCCATTGCCATGAATGGATGATATTATGGATTGTTTGAGTGGAGCTATGTATTTCTCAAAGATAGATCTGAAGAGTGGATATCACCAGATTCAGATTAGAGAAGGAGAGGAATGGAAGACTACCTTCAAGATAAAGGAAGGACTATATGAGTGGTTAGTCATGCCTTTTGGGCTAACCAATGCATCAAGTACTGTCATTGTTTATGTAGATGATATTTTGATCTTTAGCAAGACATTGGAGGAACATATGATGCATATTCGTATGGTGTTTGAGAAGGTGAGACATGAGAAATTATTGATTAATTTGAAGAAGTGAAGTTTTGTGAAGAAAGAGTTAGTGTATTTGGGATTTGTAGTTTTAGCAGAAGGTCTAAAAATGGACCCAAAGAAAGTACAGGCTATCCTTGACTGGCCTATTCCAAGGAGTGCTACTGAGGTAAGATATTTTCATGGATTGGCTAGCTTTTACAAAAAGTTTATCAAAAATTTTAGCAGTATTTGTGGATCCTTGATTGAAACAATGAGAGGGGATAGAAAAGAGTTCAAGTGGACTAATGGAGCAGATAATAGTTTTAAATTGTTGAAATAGAAAGTTACAGAACAACCTATTTTAGCACTTCCAGATTTTAATAAGGTGTTTCAAGTAGACTGTGATGCTAGTGGTACTGCAATAGGAGCTATTATGATCCAAGAAGGTAAATCTATTCCTTATTTTAGTGAGAAGTTAAATGATGCCAAGAGAAAATATTTTATTTATGATTAGGAATTTTATGCTATAGTTCAGGCATTGAAGAAGTGGAGACACTATCTGCTTCCTAAGGAGTTTTTTTTGTATACTGATCATCAAGTTTTGCAATATTTGAATAGTCAAGGAAAGTTGAATCAAAGGCATTTGATTTGGGTTGAGTTTTTGCAGAGTTATACATTTATTTTAAAACATAGAAGTGGGAAGTTTAACAGGGTTGCAGACGCATTTAGCAAAAGGCAACTATTGCTGACAGAGATGCAGATTGAGGTGGTTGGGTTCAAGGAACTCAAGAATTTGTATCTAGAGGATCTTGATTTTGGTGAAGCTTGGAAAGCTTGTATAGAACCTGTTACTGTAGACAAGACAAAGTGGCTGGATTTTATCATTGAAGATGATATGCTATTCAGAGGGAGTTAGTTGTGCATTCCAAGAAGTTCTATGAGGGAGAATCTCATCAAGGAGAAGCATAGTGGAGGATTGGTTGGATATTTTAGTCATGATAAAACCCTTGCTTTGGTTAGTGAGAATTATTATTGGCCACAGTTGTAGCAAGATGTCAAGAAGTTTGTATAGAGTTGCATAGTATGTTAGATGGTGAAAGGAGTGAAGCAGAATACTAGGTTGTATCAGCCATTACTTGTACCAAAGAAGCCTTGGGAGGATATCAGTATGGACTTTATTCTTGGTTTACCAAGGACACAACAGGGACATGATTCAATTTTTGTGGTGGTTGACAGATTTTTAAAGATGGAACATTTTATTCCCTACAAGAAGACTAATGATGTTGTTCATGTAGAAAAATTATTTTTCAGAGAAGTGGTGAGACTACATGGTTTGCCAAAGAGTATAGTTTCAGATAGGAACACTAAGTTTGTTCGATATTTTTAGCATACATTGTGGAAGAAGTTGAAGACAAATTTGAAGTTCAGTTCATCACATCATCCAAAGATTGATGGACAGACAAAGGTGGTGAATATGAGTTTGAAAAATTCACTGAGATGTTTGGTTGGAGATAAGCCAACATGATGGGATTTGATTTTACCATAGGCAGAATTTGCATACAACAACTCTGTCAATAGGAGCATTGGTAAATCACCATTTTAGATTGTATATGAGAGTAGTCTAAGAAATGCATCTGGGTTGAGAAAGATACATACAGGAGAAATAAGTAGTGCTGAAGCTGAGGATTTTGCAAAACATTTGAAGAACATCCATGAGGAGGTGAGGAAGCATATTACCAAGATGAATGCACAATATAAGGCTAAGACAGATGAGAAAAGGAGGCATAAGGAATTTCAGGTTGGAGATGAAGTCATTGTTCATTTGTGGAAGGAAAGATTTCCGATTGGTACATATAACAAGTTGAAAATGAAGAAGTTTGGGCCATGTAAGATATTGAAGAAGCATGATTCAAGAAATGCATATGAGGTCGATTTGCCTGCTGAGTTGAATATTTCATTAGTATTTAATGTTTTAGATCTGACAGAGTATCATGAAGGAGGTGTTGAAGATGAGGTTATAATAGCACAATGGAGTATTCCAGCAATGGGTTCAGCTATCAAGGAGATTGAGGACATACTAGATAGTCATGTTGGCAGAAGCACAAGAACTATGACATATGAAGAATATCTGGTCAAGTGTAAAGGATGACCTATTGAAGATTCATCATGGCTAAAAAAGGAGGAGGTTAACTATCTTGGTTTTCCTCTGCACACCTGAGTCGTGATAGGTTCACTTCTCAAATTACCCTGGGTGTTTGATGTAGGAGCATCCTAGGTGTAAGAGCAATCTTGCATCACCCAAAAATGTATTCAATAAGAGCTATCTTATGCAGAGTAGCTATTTATGGAAACTTTCTATTTTTAGTAAGTTGGTCATCCCATCTCAAAATGTTTTGATTTCTTCCTTGGAGGTTCATTTTGGTCATATCAGCCTGCTAGTAAAGTATCATTGATAGAACAAGTCTAGCTTTGTAGATATTGAAGATTTTCGGTATTGGCAACAGGGTACAAAAACTTTGAACTCAGTTTTGAAGGCTTTAGAGGCCCCAAATGAGATTGAAAATTTGGGTGACAAGCGCTTGCACAATTTAAGCCTATAGAGCACTTTGTGGTCTTTCTGGAATGGGGTTATAATAGTTAATCGGGTCAATCGGGTCAACTGGCAATGACTTATGGTCTTTAGAAGTTGGGTCACCTAAAATGGCAAAAAATGATTTTACTTCAAAATTTATTTTGAGCCAACTTTGATGTAATAAATTGTAAAATAAAATAATTCTAAGTTTGCTCGGCCTTGTTGGCTAAAATTTTGGAACCTTCCCAAGCGGTGGAAAATTGCCTATATAAGGAAGACTGCAGTGTTGTCTTAGGCAGTTTTGGGTGGTAGATCTAGGTATTGATTCAAGGCTTTGTCCTATATAATATTGTAAGGGAATGCCCATGTGGCTTTGCATATTGTAATTCTGAAAGTTTGTAATTTCACATTTGTGGAGATAATAAGAAGCCCATTTTCTGTTCTTGCATATTGTTGTTGTTTCTCTATTTTTGTTATGTGTTTATGGTATTAAGGGGAGCACCCTTCATCAAGTGGTATCAAAGTAGGAGTTCCTGAGTGTGTAAATAGATCATTGATTGTGAGGTAGTTTGCACCAGGATCATGGTTATTGTTTCAGCGTGCATCATGAAAATGCCTCCAAGAAGGGAATGTGGTGGAAGAGCTGGTGTTGTAACACCTAAGGCTGGAGTGCTCCAGAGACAAGTGTGAGAATTGCAAGAAGAGATTCACAGAGGAATGAATCTTAATGTCAAAGATGAAAGCGAGGATGAAGCCGAAGAAGAAGATCAAGAAGGAGAAGTCAAAGTTGTGAACTAGGAGGAAGAAAGAATTTTTCGGGCCATTTCCAAGATCGAAAAAAGACCAAAGATTGAGGTTCCTGCATTTTCATGAAATATTAACCCAGAAGAGTTGATGAAATGGATCAATGAATGTGAAAAATATTTTGAGTATGAAGATATTGAGGATCCTGATACAGTCAAATTTGCGAAGGCTAGACTGAAAGGTCATGCGAAGATCTGGTGGCAAGAGATTCCATTGGAGTGAAATAGAAGAGGGAAAGATAAAATCACAAGATGGGATCAGATGGTGGATAAATTGAAGTGATAGTTCATCCCTATTGATTATGAGCTTGACCTATTGAAGAAAATGCAAAGTTTGAAGCAAGCGGGATGATCTGTTTAGGAGTATACATAGGAGTTCATTGAATCCTCATCAGAACAGGCCATGCAGAAGCTGATAAGGAGAAAGTTTCCCGTTACCTAAATGGGTTTAGGCCAAGAATTCAGGAGGAGTTGAATCTGGTTTGAATGAACAATATTGAAGAGGCATACCAGTTTGCCCTAAAAGTAGAAGAAAAGTTAAACAAGAAGTTCAAGAGCAGACAAAATGGAAGAGGTCGCGGTGGACGATCTGGTGGATGGTCATATGGAGGCTGAAATGAAGATTCGAAAAAGAAGGATGAGGCTAGTGGTAGTCAAAATTAGAGAGGAAATAACTCCAATCATTTCCAAGATCAGAACAATAGAGATCAAAGAGGAAGAGGAAGAGGACAAGGTTCAGGAAGAGGAGGATTTCATGGAACATGTTTTCACTATGGAGAAGAAGGTCATAGGTCATTTGAATGTCCTCAACACCAAGGAAGGATAGATAGGAGGAATGAAGGCCAGGCCAGAGTGGCACATGTAGATGAAGATGCCAGATCATCAAATTCTGAAGATGCTGAAAGAGGAGAAATGCTGATTAACAAAAGAGTCCTGTTGAGTGGTGAGAATGAACCTCAGCAAAGGAGGAGCTTGTTTCCCACCAGGTGCAAGTGTGAAGGTAAATGCTATGATGTGATTATTGATAGTGGAATAAATGAAAATTTGGTGTCAGAAGAGATGGTAACAAAGTTGAAGCTCAAGAGACAGAAACACCCACATCCATATTGGATTTCCTGGGTATAGGATGACCACAAGGTCATGGTCAGTGAAGAGTGCCTAGTAAAGTTCAAGATTGGTGGGTACCATGATGAGGTACTATGTGATAGCATAGCTATGGATGCATGTCACATGTTGTTGGGTAGGCCGTGGCAGTTTGACAGGTGTGCTGTACATGATGGTCGTGGGAATACCTATTCCCTGACAAAGGATGGAGTGTGACATAAGCTAAATCCATTGAATGACATAGAAGAAAAGGTATGTGGTAGTGCAAGAATAAATTTTGTTGATGGAAGAAAATTCCTAGATGGTATGAGGCATGAGCATGTGTGTTTTTCTTTAATTCTAAAAGCTGGTAAAGAGGAAGTAGAAGATGTACCTATAGTAGTTACAGATTTGTTGAATGAATTTTAGGATATTGTGTCCGATAATGTTCTTGATGGATTACCACCAGTAAGGAACATAAGTCATCAGATGGACTTGATTCCAGGAGCTAGTTTGCCAAATAAGGTAGCACACAGAATGACACTAGCAGAAAGTGAAGAGCTTAACATACAAGTACATGAGTTATTGCAGAAGGGGTTGATTCAAGAGAGTCCGAGTCCTTGTGCTATACCAGTGGTATTAGCACCAAAGAAGAATGGAGAATGGAGGATGTGTATAGACTCTAGGGCAATAAACAAGATCACAATCAAGTATAGGTTTCCATTGCCATGAATGGATGATATTATGGATTGTTTGAGTGGAGCTATGTATTTCTCAAAGATAGATATAAAGAGTGGATATCACCAGATTTAGATCAGAGAAGGAGATGAATGGAAGACTACCTTCAAGACAAAGGAAGGACTGTATGAGTGGTTAGTCATGCCTTTTGGGCTAACCAATGCATCGAGTACTTTCATGCGGCTCATGAATGAGGTTCTAAAATTTTTTTTGGGTAAGTTTGTCATTGTTTATGTAGATGATATTTTGATCTTTAGCAAGACATTGGAGGAACATATGATGCATATTCATATGGTGTTTGAGAAGGTGAGAGATGAGAAATTATTGATTAATTTGAAGAAGTGCAATTTTGTGAAGAAAGAGTTAGTGTCTTTGGGATTTGTAGTTTCAGCGGAAGGTCTAAAAATAGACCCAGAGAAAGTATAGGCTATCCTTGAATAGCCTACTCCAAAGAGTGCTGTTGAGGTAAGATCTTTTCATGGTTTGGCTAGCTTTTACAAAAAGTTTATCAAAAATTTTAGCAGTATTTGTGGACCCTTGATTGAAATAATGAGAGGGGATAGAAAAGAGTTCAAGTGGACTAATGGGGTAGATAAGAGTTTTAAACTGTTGAAACATAAAGTTACAAAAAAACTTGTTTTAGCACTTCCAAATTTTAATAAGGTGTTTCAAAGAGACTGTGATGCTAGTGGTACTGCAATAGGAGCTATTATGAGCCAAGAAGGTAAACCTATTGCTTATTTCAGTGAGAAGTTAAATGATGCCAAGAGAAAATATTCTATTTATGATCAGGAATTTTATACTATAGTTCAGACATTGAAGAAGTGGAGACACTATCTGCTTCCTAAAGAGTTTTTTTTGTATACTGATCATCAAACTTTGCAATATTTGAATAGTCAAGGAAAGTTGAATCAAAGGCATTTGAAATAGGTTGAGTTTTTGTAGAGTTATACATTTGTTTTGAAACACAAAAGTGGAAAGTTTAACAAGGTTGCAGACACACTTAGCAGAAGGAAACTATTGCTAATAGAGATGTAGATTGAGGTGGTTGGGTTCAAGGAACTCAAGAATTTGTATCTAGAGGATCCCGATTTTGGTGAAGCTTGGAGAGCTTGTATAGAACCTATTACTCTGGACAGGATGAAGTGGCTGGATTTCATCATTGAAGATGATATGCTATTCAGAGGGAGTTAGTTGTGCATTCCAAGAAGTTCTATGAGGGAGAATCTCATCAAGGAGAAGCATAGCGGAGGATTGGCTGGACATTTTGGTCATGATAAAACCCTTGCTTTGGTTAGTGAGAATTATTATTGGCCATAGTTATAGCAAGATGTCAAGAAGTTTGTACAAAGTTGCAGAGTATGTCAGATGGTGAAAGGAGTGAAGCAGAATACTAGGTTGTATCAGCCATTACCTGTACCAGAGAAGCCTTGGGAGGATATCAATATGGAATTTTTTCTTGGCTTACCAAGGACACATCGGGGACATGATTCAATTTTTGTGGTGGTTGACAGATTTTCAAAGATGGAACATTTTATTCCCTGCAAGAAGACTAATGATGCTGTTCATGAAGCAGAATTATTTTTCAGAGAAGTGGTGAGACTACATGGTTTGCCAAAGAGTATAGTTTCAGATAGGGACACTAATTTTGTTGGATATTTTTGGCATACATCGTGGAAGAAGTTGAAGATAGATTTGAAGTTCAGTTCATCACATCATCCATAGAATGATGGATAGACAGAGGTGGTGAATAGGAGTTTGGGAAATTTGTTGAGATGTTTGGTTGGAGATAAGCCAACAGGATGGGATTTGATTTTACCATAGGCAAAATTTACATACAATAACTCTGTCAACAAGAGCACTGGTAAATCACCATTCCAGATTGTATATGGGAGTAGTCCATGAAATGCATCTGAGTTGAGAAAGATATATAAAGGAGAACTAAGTAGTGCTGAAGCTGAAGATTTTGTAGAACATTTGAAGAACATCCATGAGGAGGTGAGGAAGCATATTACCAAGATGAATGTGCAGTATAAGGCTAAGATAGATGAGAAAAGGAGGTATAAGGAATTTCAGGTTGGAGATGAAGTCATGGTTCATTTGCGGAAGGAAAGATTTTTGGTTGATACATATAACAAGTTGAAAATGAAGAAGTTTGGGCCATGTAAGATACTGAAGAAGCATGATTCAGGAAATGCATATGAGGTCGATTTGCCTACTGAGCTGAATATTTCACCACTATTTAATGTTTCAGATCTGACAGAGTATCATGAAGGAGGTGTTGAAGATGAGGTTACAACAACACAGTGGAGTATTCCAGCAACCAGTTTAGCTATCAAGGAGATTGAGGATATACTAGATAGTCATGTTGGCAGAAGCACAAGGAACATGACATATGCAGAATATCTGGTCAAGTGTAAAGGATGACTTGTTGAAGATTCATCAGGGCTAACAAAGGAGGAGGTTAACCATCTTGGTTTTCCTCTGCACACCTAAGCCGTGATAGGATCACTTCTCAAATTACTCTAGGTGTCTGATGCAGGAGCATCCTGGGTGTAAGAGCAATCTTCCATGACCCAAAAATATTTCTATTTTTGTATTTAATAAGGGCTATCTTGTGCAGAGTAGCTATTTATGGAAAATTTCTATTTTTAGTAAGTTGGTCATCTAATCTCAAAATGTTCTGATTTCTTCCCTGGAGGTTCATTTTGGTCATATCAGCCTGCTAGTAAAGTTTCATTAACAGATCAAGTCTAGCTTTGTAGATATTGAAGATTTTCGATATTGGCAATAGGGTACAAAAACTTTGAACTCAGTTTTGAAGGCTTTAGAGGCCTCGAATGAGGTCAAAAATTTGGGTGATAGGCACTTGCATGAGTCAAGCCTGGAGAGTGCTTCATGGCCTTTCCAGAATGGGGTTATAATAGTCAATTGGGTCAACTGGCGATGACTTATGGTCTTCGAAAGTTGGGTCACCTGAAATGGTAGAAAATGATTTTCCTTCAAAATTTTTGTTTTGGTTTCAAAAGTTATTTTGAGCCGATTTTGATGTAATAAATTGGAAAATAAAATAATTCTAAGTTTGGTCAGCCTTTTTGGCTAAAATTTTGGAACCTTCCCAGGCGGTGGAATATTGCCTATATAAGGAAGGCTGTAGTGTTGTCTTAGGCAGTTCTAGGTGGTAGATCTGGGTATTGATTCGAGGCTTTGTCCTAAATAATATTGTAAGTGAATGCCCATGTGGCTTTGCATGTTATAATTCTGAAAGTTTATAATTCCACATTTGTGGAGATAATAAGAAGCCCATTTTCTATTCTTGCATATTGTTGTTGTTTCTCTATTTTTGTTATGTGTTTATGGTATTAAGGGGAGCACCCTTCATCAGTATTGCAATTTTTTCTTGTGCACACTAATCTCTTGTAGGGAATGGAAAGTCAACAAGAGAAGAAGAATTCAACATCAAAAGAAAAAGTGGTGACATAAAGTTGAAAAACTATTTTGGGACTCATTGATTCCATCACTTTCAATCGGTAGCAGTTGTCATTGTGGACTAGGTCAATACTGTTAGCAACCATTAAGGATTAAATCTAGAGGTCACAAGTTCCTAAATTCATGATCAACTAAACACAACTTACTCCTACATTAAATGATGTTGTTCTTGTATCTTCAAAGTCATCATATCCCCGATGTTGGAGAATCCTAGTTTTAGGGAGTTGTATTTTAAGTTGTTGATAAATAAGCTGGAGTTTCAGATTCCTGAGTTAGCTAGTTTTTGTGGAATCCTTTTGTAATCCAGTAGTAGTGAAATAAAATTCTGTTGCTAAACTTTGTACTTATTCTTTATGAATGAATGAAATAATATCTTCAGTTCTTAACCTCTGATTTTTTATTCATTCAATCTTCCATGGGGGTCCACGCGGGAGGTGAAATCAATTCATAGTTAGGTAGGAGTTAGTTTTGAGTTTCATTGAAGTATTTAGAACTTTTTTGCTCCTACAACCTTCCGGTAATAGAATTGTTGGTTGTTTCCCGCAACATAAGTAAATAGCTAGTTTACTGTTTGTAGCTTGTTTCCAAAGGTCTAGATTAAATTGTTATTCCACTTCTTAACTTAGTATTTCCTTCAACAATTTTCATTACATAAGTTAAGATGACACCTAAGATGGATTAGAGCATATACTTTGTGGGCATTGTTTCAAGCTTACGTCCTTGGTTGATAATTCAATGAGCTCAGTATGTTATTTTAAGTATGATATTTGATATTGTTTAATCACAGTCACTATAAAAAGGATGTCCAATCCTTAGTTAAATAGGTATTATACTAACCAGTCAACATAGTAAATAATACAATCAAACAAATAAAAAAGAATTTTCGGGGAAAAAAAGGGTGACAAAAGATAGGTTGTGTGATTCGTTTGAATTGAATGAAATTATTAGAGATGTTTTTGGGAAGCTCAAAGAGAACTTTGAGAAGAATAATTTTTTTTGTCAGAGATAGAATACTACAAAATAGGTTTTGCAGAAAATCAATAGAACCAGTGACAGACATTTGGCAAGCAAGGGAATTCATGACCGCATTCGTGCATCAATAAAGGCAAACTCTATCTTTCAAAAATGTCAAAAACTAATGGAATGTGAGGAAACTCTGGCCTTATTTAGGACAAAGCTCACCAAGATGAATTAAAAAAAAACCAAAATGATAGGTCTTAGTTTTTCAAGTCTTGGTCCTAATGACTCATCAATGAATTTCGTAAGAAGAGAAGCTTACCAAAAAAAGTTGGAGGACACAATGACGTATGATTTAGGAAAGCTTCCTCAGGACACAACTCATGAAGGAATTGCAAAGTGCATCAAACCATTGACAAAATTGAATGCATTATTGGAAGGATCATTTCTTTCAAGTCACTCTTCCAAGTATGGATGGTTGACAAGGTTGTAGGTCATTTACTATAACTTGACAAATATTAACCTTCCAACTGACGCAGAATGTAGCATAGTAAATAAACTGGTAGAATCATCTCATCAATCATAGTATGTGCAAGTAATTTCAGTTTCAATCATCTCTATATTTTTTTCTAATTGCTTGAATTGAGTTAAAAGTAACAAGTTTGAACTTTGTTTTTTGAACAGGGTTAATTTAGCAGATGCTATTGCTAATTTACTAAACCGACCTATCAAATGTAAAAATGTATAGTTGTAGATATGTTGTAGTTGTCTTACTGATTTTGATTTTGAGACTTCACATTAGGAAAATTGACCTGAAGCAATTATTGCTCCCTTGTTTTTATAAAAGGGAAGTCAGGGTCATTGGCTAAGGGTAATGAAATTGAAATTGGGTATTGAGTCATTGACTTTTGTAAACAAAATCACAAAGTTTTGTTCTTACAACTATTAATGAATGAATTGTTATATTGTATGAGTATCATATTTATAAATAAATTAATGAGAATCTCTATTTATAAGAATTGTAACATATGAATTTCTATGTTGTCAAAAAAAATAATGAAAATCTACAAGAATTGTACCATATGAGTTGAATAATGAAAATGAAAACCATTATTAATTGTAGAATTGAATCTTGATGACATTATAAACCACATTCATGTTTTTGACATTAGAATATGCTATTATGCATGATTGCTGATGAGATACAGAAACTAACAGTAGACTACACTTACAGGAAAAAGTTTAATAAATAGCTAGGACCTGCTACTTCTACAATGGTTCAAGTTTCCACATCATATCATTATCAAGATGCTCAAATTCAACACCATCAACTTCATATCTTCCTTGGTTCTTCGATATGTTTTCTTCACTCTGAATACCTCCACTTAATTGATGTTCAATGCTAGTAGTACCAATACTAGTACATGAGTCAATGACATCATTGTCTTTGGCACTCCCACTTTGGTTTGAAATGTTGCCCAAACCTCTTCTCTGACATTTCTTCCTCCATAATTTCAATGCCCTTTCGTAAGGAAAAGTATTGACTTCATACCTAAATGTATAGAGCCTCAAGCAATTTTCCAAATTCTTGTCTAGTTTATTTCTTAGCTTTGACTTTAGGAATCCCAAAGCACTAAAAAATCTCTCATCATCCACCAACCCCAATATCATGGTCAGACATAAATCAAAAATCTTGAAAAATTCCGATATTGAATCAAACAACATTTGACTCTCAGCTAGATTTTTCCAAAGCCTTGTTACCGATCCATCTTCATGGGGGTTCCACATAATATTATATTGATCCCTCATTGTTTGTGAAAAATGACCTGATTTCTCTCTCAAATGAGATTCATCTAAAATTCCA
Organism: Chamaecyparis obtusa; assembly: GCA_027943335.1. Taxonomy (NCBI): domain Eukaryota; kingdom Viridiplantae; phylum Streptophyta; class Pinopsida; order Cupressales; family Cupressaceae; genus Chamaecyparis; species Chamaecyparis obtusa. Next base: position 185,262 of record BSBK01000040.1, read on the forward strand.
TTTAGAGTTACTCCATTTAACTCTTTGGTTTTGCAAAAATGATCTATCAAAGTTAGTAGCCTAGTTTGATAATCTTTTGAATTGTTGCTACTCCAATATTGAGGAAACAAAATAGCCATGGATTCAATTAGTTTGACTGGAGGGAATCTTTCTCTAATCTATGAGGAAAGATCATAGGCAATGTGCTTCATAGAAGTAGTTATAGACTCAACAATCTTGGTAAAGTCTTCCCTTTTAACACTTGATAGTTGCTTCCTAGAGTTCTTTCCTATTTCCTCGAACTCAAACTTGGAAAAGTAGTGCATTGGTATCTCAACTCCATGAACTTCTACACATAACTCCCTATTTGCACTGATCTTTAAAAAGTTATCAGGATTGTCTAAATCTGTAATTTTCAGCCAGCTGACAAATTCTACATCATCACATGATTGATAGCGATTATCGAGCATCATGCATGCCAATTTACACAACACATAATATTTTTCAATATACATGGCTCTTTGTTAGGACTTTTTCATTATATTTCTCATTTCCTCAAGCATGGGGAGGAGACCTGCTAACGTTAAGAGTGTCTCTACATTACTTAATATTCATACAATAAAAGAAATTTTGGTAGACATGCTTCTTCACGACTTGAGTTAATTAGACCAAGAAATCATTGATATTATGAAAAAACTCGATGTGCTGGTCCATCTAAAGAGATCCACCTAGTATCATTATCCTTACGAAGCTTGTTCCCATCGGTTAGTCCTTCGGTAAATTGTTAAATTACCTCAATCATTTTGGACTTCGACAAAAGTATTGGTAGAGCTCTTTCATTAAAATTTCAATTTTTTGTACTGGAGCATTCGTGCTGACAACTCTGAAAGCTAGATTCATTTTGTGGGCCATGTAGTGAATGGGAGTAACGTAGGGTGCACAAGAAGATTGTATCTTTGTGCAAAGATTGCCCTTGTGGCCTTGCATTACTGAAGCTCCATCCTCTCCAACACACACCAACTTTTTGGCAATCATCATGTCATTTATACCTCCATATTCAATTAGAGAACTGTTTACTAGTTCAAATAAATTTTCTGTTGTCACATTATCCTTCATTTTAGCAAAAGTTAGTAGATGAGGTTGGTGGACAAAATTGTTTACAGTATAAACATGCATGCATACCCAAGAAGTATTATCTACTATTGTAACTGTTGCCCAAAACTTCCCTATCATTCATTTTTGGCCATGGTCCTTTTTTTCAAAGAAGTGCTTAAGTGTCGAAAACCCTCTGTGTTTTCTACCTTTTAGTGTCAAAAAGTCCAGTGTGTTTTCTACCTTTTTGGCCTGAAAACCTAGTGTGTTTTCGACCTTCTCTTTGAAGGCTCAGGATGTTTTTGACTTTTGGTCCAAAATTTCTTTGTGTTTTTGACCTGCGCTCGAAAACCCTCTGTGTTTTCAACCCTTTCTGTGTTTCAGACTTCTTCTCTGGCGTTGTCATTTCCCTAAGTGCGCAACTCTGACCTGGTAGGGCCCGGTGGTTGGCTTTCCTCATAATCTTGTAGTTGTCACATGTTCACAAGGAATATTCCTTGCCCTTATGATCATGCAACAAGATGACACCTATCGGTGGGCCCATTCTCTATCTATAAAAGTTAACGCTCGGCGAGATCTTGTGGCTGTCACTACACTGCTAAAAAAAGTTGATGCCTTTTTAAGCTGGCGGTATAGCGACAACTGTCTGATGCTCTTTTTTGCAGATGGGCTGATGTGTCAGTGGGGTCCTAGTTGAAAGGAGATCTGTGGTTGGTGTAAAAGTGTAAGGTATATTCTTCGGCCATGCGATCTTACACCCACCGTTAGATGGGAATCTGGAAGTTGCAGTGGGTCCATTGTTAAAGGGTTGCTGAGGTGTTGATGACTGAGCGACTGGGACGAACAACAAAATGCCAAGTGGCATCAGTGGGCCCAATTGATGGTTTTCAAAGAACCACTAGCAGTCTATTGCATGATCACATAGCCCTTTTTTAGGCTATGCGAACATGCGACAAATCGTTAGCCGCGCTGATAGAGCTTGTAGTTTGGTGGCGATGGAAAGAGATCTACGGTGGTCGCAAGATCTCATGAGATCTTCCGATTCCATGAGATCTTGTGCCCACCGTCTGATTGGAGTCTCAGTTTGCAGATGCACGGTTGAGAGTTTTTGAGTGGTCACTGGATGTGGCCGGGGTTAAAGAAAAGGTTAAGCAACTTAGCGACTAAGAAGGAAAATGAACCCGGGGTTAACTTAATGTTAAATTTGCAGTAAGGCTCGAGATGGTTCCATGGATGCTGACATGTCGGTATGCTTGCTTCCAATTGGCTCTTGACTGGCGATGTGGACTTTGACCTTTCATAGGGGCTTGTGACTATTTTGGGGATGATCTAGATTGTCTGATTTGCTGGGAAAAATGTGATCAACACCCGAGTTTTAAATGAAGAACTAGTAACCGTTGGGGCCCAAGTTTGAAGTCTTTTGCAGGGGTTTTCACCAGTGTTGGATCTGGTTGATGTGTGTGAAGTAGAGACAGGTTCTAAGAGGCTTGTCGCATGATCGCATGAGGCTTTTTGAGTTCATGCGATCATGCGACTAGTACTATTTCAAGGCAGTGTGACTATTTTTCACGGGCTTTCTTCTGGCGGAATGTTGTAGGTGCGGGTAGCTCAAGAAATTGATGTCACCAGGATGGTTGTAGGTTGCAGAGTTGATGAGGGAGGTCTAGGTGGCCGTTAGGGGTCATTTCTTGTCCTGGCAGGGTACTAGTGTGCATTCATGGCATGACTTTGTGTAGAAAAGAATGACGAATCCAGGTTGTTTATCTACAAGTTGATTGTAGTGCAGAGGTGGGCACGCAAGGAGAAATATCTGTTCGGTCGAGATATTTGTAGAATTATATTTATGATCAGATTTTGACTGCTAGGGATGATTATTATATTGTAAAATCTGTAACCCTGGTTAATTCTGAGACTCCTACCTGCATGCAGTTGAGTGATGTATATAATGTTTTTTTGGAGCCTTAGTGCTCAGAATTTGCATTTTGTAAAAAAGAAAGACTCTTTCTTGGGAAGCTATTTGTGGCATTTCTTCTTGCCCTCTAGTTTTCCACATTCTGTAAATTCCAATTGATAATACAAGTATTGCAGAGGTAGTTTGTGACAATCCTTCATATCCTTGTGCTTCCCTGTTTGCATTATCTCTTATTGGATTGAGGTTTATGAATGCTGTTAATGGAAATTGGGGTTCCTAGTCCCTCTCACTTTTTGTGATTTTGTGTGTTACTATGTCTAATCTAATTTAGATGTTTTGTGGGTATACTACAGCCCCTAGTAGTCTTGTCTCATTCCTACACCTAGTTGCAGAGGAGGATGTTTGTTTGTAGGTCATAGGTTGAGTCTTCTGTTCAAGCCTTCCTATGAAATACTTATGCAAACCTATCTAGTGAGTGGTGACTTATTAGACCTGATTCCTCCATTGATCTCATCCCTCTATACTGAGATCCAAACCCTAGTTTCAGTGCATCACCTAGTAGGATAGATTTGCTTTCAATTATTTCCTTTTCCATGCATTCCTTCTATCCCTTTCCCCTCAAGTTTACTTTCCTGTTAAGAGAAAATCAGGGTGATTATCCAAGAGGAACCAGCCTAGAATCTGGAGGTCTCATCTTGGTTAGCAAAAGGTCCCACAACCTTGGTATGATTCCCATGTTATACTGGATTATCAAGACTACGAGAGCTTGAGATCAGAGGCACAATTTCAGTGTATAACAGTAACCTGGTCTAAAGAAAATGCAATAAAATTTGACTCTTTAATTTTTTCCTTTAGATCCTCTTTTTCAACCTCGGCAAGACAAATTTCCCATTCCCATCCACTATTTACTGACCAGTGACTATTAGGATAGTTACAAACTTTGATAAAGTGTAATAGAGAACTCGATGATGGGTAGTTTTTTATAGGATTCCCTCTGCTCAAAATATTAAAGACAACACTTAACTAAACAACTTTTCCCATTAGTTCTACTTCCAATGCTTTTCCAAAACAAGCTTCAATAGAGCCTTTAACTTCACCAGGCTTCATCTTTATATTGTGCTGAGATTCAAATAATTTTGCCTTCCTAACATGCCGAGATTCCTCCTTTGTTTTCCATCTTATCATTGATTTTTGAATTCCATCTAGATGGTTTTCTTTTCGTAAACTTTATCCATATGCTTCTCTATGGTGTCAATTTTTAGCCACAACCTCTTTTCCTTCTTATTTATCTTGGTACATATCTTACATCTGCATTCTACTGGAGGCTCACCTTCAATTGGATTGTTCAATGGTTTAATGAATGGATACTTTGACACCTATTCTACTTGAAAACTCCTCGACAGATCCCACATCTGATCTTTTTTTAATTCTCTATCATTCTTTGAATTGTATTTTCTTTTCTTCTTCCCTACACTATCATCTTCTCTGACATTCTTAGTCTCATCCAAGTCAATTATATCATTATGGCTACTCTGGGTATTTAACTAAAAATCTTCTTAAAGTTCATCGTGATCTGAGATATTAGGTTCGCTGACTTCTTCAATATGCCGTGTAGGTTCAAGTTGTGAATCTTGAAAATCTTCTTGTCATGAAGTAGCTTCCCGATTTTGGCCAGAAACATTTCCAACACCATGACCAAAGTTTGATGATAAGGTTCTATATTTTTCTAGCCTCTCTTGGATTTCCCCATATGCAT
>BSBK01000041.1:0-22500 GCA_027943335.1 Chamaecyparis obtusa
ATATATTTATTTATTTATTTATAATTTTTTTAAAATAAAGAACATCCATAATTTAATTTTTTTTAATATTTTTTAAAAAAACCAGTCAGAATTTTTCTGACACAAAAATCAACAAGCAATATATTTATTTATTTTTAAAAATTTTTCTAACCCTTCTTTCACTGGAATCCTCTCTATCATCATGAATGTTCTCCTGGGTATCTTGGGAAACATGCACATCGTGCCTCATACCAACAACAAAATCATCAAGAATGGGCACCTCCTCTTTTTGAAAATCTCTGTCAGAGTTATGCTTCTCAACATAGTGGATAGCAGTATCAACCAAATCTTCAAGGCTTTGAGATTTATGAGCCAAGACATCTTTAAAATTTAAAAAATCTATAGACTTACCTTCCAGATTGACTGTGTCCTCCATTTCCTTTCCATCCTTGTTCTCTTTCTTTGTGTTCTTAAAAGTAGAGTCAATCTCCCTATTTTGGGTGGTACTGACATCCTTCTGCTAGGAACCATCATCATTTTTATCTATAGTCTTAGTTTCTGGCTTGACTTTTTTAACAGACCCCTCACTATTATTTTCCTCATTCCCTCCCAAATCCTGAGAAATGGCATTATCTTCGTAATCTAGGGCTTTGCATATTCTGGGTATGACAATCTTCCTTCTCCTCAGAATCATTAGTCACATTTTCCTCATAGCTGCAATCAGAAGCATCCTTCTTCATAGTCCTAATTCTATTTGAACTGCTTCCTATATCTCCTTCAACATTCTATTTACCTTTCCCAAATATGGGAGTAGTAACATTTTGTTTACCCTTCCCCCATAATGGGAGTAGTGAGAGTAGGGTTAGGGATAGTATTTCTTATGTGTTCATAAATCAACATGATCAACCCCTCATGCCGAATGACTATAAAGATAATAAGGAATTTTGATAGTATCCTTATACCTGAAATGATTGAGGAACATGAAATGATGGGAATGTGCCCGAGTAAACCGCCCATCAAGGGTGAAATACTCCATAACCACAAGAAGAATATTACGCCAAATCTCTTTGATCTTATAAACATCAATGAATCCATTTGTACGAGCTTCAGAAAAAAGCCTCCTCCTTCTCAGAGTTAGGGAATTTCTTGGTCATCATGTTGGAAATATTTCAGTTTCTATAAAACTTTAGACCCTCATTAGGGATGCTAGTGACTTGAGCTATGAGCTCCACCGTAAGATTTATGTTCTTCCCTTCCATCGTGATGGTTACATTTTTCCATCCATCAAAAAAATTATGAGTGATGACTTTATCAAACCCACGGAGCCTATCCAAATACAGAGTGACTCCACCTTTCTGCAACTTATGCCAAACCATCGCCATATCTTCGCCTTTGAGCCTTCGGTAATTTTTAGGTTCCTCTCTTTTAAGATCACCTCCCATGATGAAAGAAGTTCAAACCAGACACCGGTTACTCTTTCCAATTTTTTGATAATACTTGTAGAGATTGTCTTTCTTGTTAATATAACCACAAATGGAAATAGTAACCCAAAAAGCATGGGAACTAATGATGATAATAATGTTGAGTACATAATTCCACTCTTTCCAATAAATACCCACATGCACCATGGTTCACTTGCATGTAATATTAAGCATATTAAATCTTTCCTTCCTTTTGAATGATTTAATCATAATTAATTTTTGATTTTGTGTCCTCATTTAGATTCGCAAAGCCTTCCCACATGATGACATCATCAGAGTTAACTCCCACATTGGCCAAGCTATCAGCCATACTATTGCTTTCATGGTACACATGAGTAATGTGAATTTTGGAACACTTAGGAATAATATCCTTCACCTTGGAAATGACATTATCAGTGGTCCACGAAGGTATAGTCTCTCCCTTAAGATACTTAATTATGTTCATAGAATCACCCTCTAGCCAAATATTATTAAAATTGAGAATATTGGCAAGTTGAAGACCATAGAAAGCTCTCATAACTTCATCAATGTGATTGGTATGAGTTCCCAAGGGGTTTGCGATAACAACAATAAAGTTACCATTGCAATCCCTAATTATACTTCCACACTCAGTCGGGCCTGGATTTCCCTTAGCCGCCTCATCAAAATTTATCTTTATCCAACCATCCAGAGGAGAGATCCAAACACTATTGTCACAATCATTCTTCTTAGAGTTAGAAGCATTAAGATTCCAGCAGAGTGGAGTGTTTCCCTTAGGAATTTTTTCATAGCTACCTCTTTTAGCTTTTTCAAACACACTAGTAGAATTACTATGCTTATCCTGAAAGATTCTATTATTCCTTTCTTTCCATATATTCCAACCCACATGAGGAGCCACCAAATTCCAAGTTTTTTTAGCCAAATCATTGGTACTAGGACAATGTCATTCCTAACAAAAATCTTGGATGGAGCAGGGGAAAATCTAGCATAATTTCCATTCTTGCAAGAAAAAAGACCAAACCTATTGAGAAAAAGGACAATGCAAGAAAAGATGATTAGTATCTTCCTCAGCAAAAAAGTAAAGACAACATCTATTAGGCATGTTGAAACCCCTTCTTTTGAGATTGTCTATCGTAAGGGTTTTATTTTGGATGCAAATCTAATATAGAAGATCTCAATCTTAGGAGTGAGAGCATTGTTCCAAGCCCTAGCCCAGAAAGGTTTCTCAGTAGACTGATCAAATTGAAGAAGGCCAACAATAGCAACTAAGAAAGAACCATTAGGAGAAGGACCCCAAATCACAAAGTCATCCTTGTTTTGACAACAACTCTAAGCCAGAAGGGCCTTGCCAATCTTGTCAAAAGTAGGGTTGATCCCTGCCAGGTTGACCCAACAATTGTTAATCCAATAGTCTTTAACCTTAGAGCCAAATCTTCTTTTGCACCAATTAACAACATCAAGGTAGTTAAAAATTTCAATCAAGGGCCTTTCCATCAACCATGAATCATCCCAAAACCTAATTTTATGACCACTTCCCAACTTCCATTTCTTCCCCTTGCTGGCAAGATTTCTAGCATAACTTTTGTTTCTCCAAAAAATAGAGACTTCAATTTTATCTGTATTGGAAATAAGGATATCAATGGAAGAGATATCATAAAGGTATTTGTGTCTGCATATAGTATTCCAATCCTTAGGATTTCCAAATATTCTCCATATCTGTTTGGCCAAAAGAGCATTATTAATAACCTTGATCGGTCTAAGCCCCAAGCCCCCCATGGTTTTGGGTTTACACACTTTATCCCAGGCAATCAAAGGAATGCGGTTTTTTTCCTTAGTTCCAAACTAGAGATTTAATAATGCTATCAATTGTTTTAGAGAATTTAGAATGAATCTTAAACAAGCTAAGGGAACAAACCACCAAACTTTGCAGAGAAGACTTAATGAGGGTAACCTTTCTCACTTGAGATAACACAGTACCTTTCTAGCCAACCAAAATTTTGAAGAATCTGTCTAAGAGCTGGTTCCAAAAAGAATTAGTAACATTCAGACCAAGGGGTAGGCCTAAATAAGAAGAAGGAAAACTATTGATCCCACAATCTAAGATTTTGACAATTCTGGCTTGCCTCTCCATAGGGGTATTCATGAAAAATAAGGAGCTTTTGTTCCAATCGATCAGTTGGCCAGTAGCTTTGGTATAAAGATTAAGGGTATCTTTAAAGGCTCTAGCTTCTTTGATAGTGAAAGTACCCATGGTGATCATATCATCCAAAAATTGGGCATGGGAGTAGGTAAGAGGATTGGAAGAAAGTCTAAGACCTTGAATACCACCCTTATTCATCAAAACCTAAAAATATATCCCCATGCTTTTAGCCAATAGAGTAAATAGAATGGGGGAGATAGGGTCCCCTTGCCTCATTCCTCTAGAGTTTTTAAAGAACTTGGAAGGAGAGTCATTAATGATAACAACAAAGCAAGCAATAGAGATCAATTGGGAGATAATCTAAATAAATCTCTCATTGAAACCAAACTTCTTAAGAACCAAACATTAAAATTCTAATCCATCTGGTCATAAGATTTAGCCAAGTCAAGTTTGAGAAGAAAACCATGTTTTCCCCCCTCAAAAGAAGAGTGAATGTTTTCATGGACCAAAATAACAGAGTCAAGGATTTGTCTACCAGGGATGAAACCATTTTGCTGAGGAGAAATCAGTAATGGGAGGATAGTCAACAATCTTGAAGTTAAGATTTTCAAAAAATCTTATAAAAAGAATTATAAAGACTGATAGGTTTGAACTGATCAAAGGACTGAGCTCCAACAATTTTGGGAATCAGAGATAAAAAAGTACCATTGATCTCTTTGAGTAGACATCTACTACCAAAAAATTCCTTCACAACATTAGAGACATCCTTCTCAACAATCAGCCAAAACTTATGAAAAAAGAACATGGGAAATCCATCCAGGCCAGGAGCTTTGTCTCCTTCAAAAGAAAAGACCACATCCTTTCTCTCCTTGGTGGAGGGGATAGCCTGTAACATCTTGTTCTGGTCTTGATTCACTAACCTCAAAATGGCTTCAAGCAAAGAAGCCTGGTTGTCATAATTAAGATTGTTATCCATAGAAAGTAGAGAAGTAAAGTAGTTAACCGTTTCCTTGTTAATATATTCTTCCTTGATGATCTCTTCATTCTCTCTAGAAATTTTAGAAATTCTATTGGATGCTCTATGTTTAAGAGTGGTTAAGTGGAAGAACTTAGTGTTTTTGTCATCTTCTTTGAGCCAAACCACCATCGATCTTTGACGCCAATAGGTTTCTTCCTTAGAGATGATGTCATGATAGTTGACAAGGGATTTCTACTCATCCTCTTTGAGAGAATCAGTCAGTCCTTGAAGTTGGATGATTTCCTGGATAGAGTTCAGATCTTGTTTAGCCTTATTATTCTACTAGAAAATGTCTCCAAAAACCTCCTTATTCTAGATTTTAACTATTTCCCTTATATTTCTGATCTTTTTAGTAACTTTGAACATTGCAGTCCCATCAATTCTAATATTACACAAATCACAGATTTTCCTTTCTAGATCAAGGTGGCTCAACCACATTTTTTCAAAATGGAAAGGATATTTTTTGTGAGCATTAATATGGTTAGCCTCCATAACTAGTGGATAATGATTAGAGCCTATTCTAACAAAAGAAGATAGAGTACAACTATACTTTGGGAGCCAATCTTGAGTAATGAGGGCTCTATCCAACTTACTTTGAATGTTGTGGTTGTCAACACACCTATTGGACCAAGTGTAGTTTAATCCTTGAAGATCTAAATCAATAAGACCTTGATCATTAATGAAGTCAAAAATATTAGTTCTACCTTCATTATAAGAAAGAATGCCCCCATATTTTTCCTTGTTAGTTAAAGGAGTATTGAAATCCCCCATTAGCAACCAACAATCATGATCCTTGAAGTCATGTCTTCTTTCCATAATTTTCTTCCAAAATTTAGCTCTATTCACTTTAGAATTAGGGGCATATATGTTCGTTATGACCCAACTAAAGTTGTCTTTGATGTTATACATTCTGACAAAAATCATATTGGGATCTTCAAAAATTATATCACCACGAATGGTTTTTTGAATCCAAAAGATGGCAGCACCAACAGAACTATAACTACTCACACCACCTTTCTGGAATAATCTAAGTTTTCCACTTTTTCCTTACACATTTTGGTTTCATGAATATGAAGAATATCTGGTTTCTAATCTCTTACCATATTTCTTAGAATGTCTTGTTTATGGGGTGCATTCAACCCTCTAATGTTCCATGAGATGATCTTCATAATCTTTTTGGGGAAAAGGCTTCCAGAATAGTCCTCTATTTTCCATCTGCAACCTCCCTCCAACTGTCTTGCTCATGTCCTACTTTAATTTGTTTTCTTCCTGGTCTAGTCTTAGATTTCCCTACATCTGCCTTCCTGCTTCTAGTTTTTATTCCTTCCAAGGTAAAAGGTGAGGCTTGGTTATTTCCTCTAGGGATATTTTTAGAGCTCTGACCAATGTCCTTAACCTTCTCTATTTCCTTATCCTTGGAACATTCTAGGGTGGGATGTTCCCCAGATCCACTAGAGTCGGCTAGTGAATTGGCCTCTTTGACCAATGATGAAATATTGTAGGATTTTGAGATACCCATCATAATACATTTTTGGGTTTCTTGTATCTCTTCCTGATTGAGGGTAGATTGATTATCAAAGGGCATTTATAAGTCATAGTTCTCAAGGTTTAGCACCTTAGTATCCTTCTCTTCACTCCCTATCTCACTTTGTAGGATAGATTGTTGTTCACCACTCTGACACACCTCCTTCAAAACTTCATTAGCACTCAAAAGGGGCATAAATTGATTTCCCCCCGAGAGCTTATCAAGAGTCTCCTCATTACTTGGATTGGGCTTAATAGCTTCAATCTGATCATTATCTTTGATCTCAGGGTCTATGAATAGGTCATTCCCTTGCTTGTTGTTGCATAAGCATATCATATCACTTTCCAAACCTTCAATCATAAGGGTTTGGTCATCCTTGTTTAAAGCCTCTTCATTAGCTAGTTTAATTGATTCTTTTGAAGAACCTTTAGAAGTTGAGGAATTAGGTTTCCAGACTGAGAGAATCATTTTCATCTTATTCTTCTTGTTCTCTATTGGTCCCTCTTTCTTTTTGATGACTTTCATCGGGCACTTCTTAGCTCATTGACCCCATTTTTTTATAGATGAAACAAACAAAAGGGACAGAATCATATTCAACTGGTTGTTTCCAAATACCCATTTTAGAAACTAATTCTATAGACAGAGGAAGGTCAGTAGACTTACAAATATTGACGCAAATTCTAGCATTCACCAATCTGGATTTGGACGCCGTGGCTGGATCCAAAGATAGAAGCTCTCTAAAAATATTGGCTATCCCTTTGAAAACACATTCATTCCAATATTCCAAGGGTAGACCCGATAATCTCACCCAGACAAGAGCTAAGTCCAGAAAAGACTCACTTAAATCCATATTAGGTTCCACTTTCTCAGAGCCAAAGATGACTTACCCATAACCCAAGGTCCACCACACAAAGCTTTGGTCAAATCCTCACCATTGGTGAACCAAATAGAGAAGAAACCTTTCGGCATATCAAATATATCAACTTGTCCCTTAAGGAACCATCTTCTCTTTGTGAACCTTCAAACATAGTTTATGTTCGGCCTCAACCCAACAAATTTACCCACCAGCATAAGATCCATCAGAGACATCGAATGATCAATAACCTAGTCTGGGATGAAAATAGAAAATTCACCCTTGCCTGGATCTGAAATATTGTTAGCTTTAGGAAAAGAGGACTTTCCCGAGGGTTTTTTTCCAAAGAGCGCAACACAGGGCTGCTCAGGTAGATCTGACTCGCCTTTATTATGGTCACTAAGAAGATTCTAATCTCCTCCCCCTGGGTCTAGGGAAGCATTATTTCTTTGTGGGACCCTACACCTCAAAAACCCACTATCATCCACAGGTTTCATTGACCCATCATCCTCTTCCTGATCTATTGACTCTTTCGAGATGCTAGCAGACTATCCCTCAGCACCAGTAGGTGCACCAATAGTGTTTCTAGTTTTCCCGCCCAAACCCCCATTCAAATTTTATCCTGCACCAGCACCATCTCCCGCTCTCGCTCCTCCTACCATTTTTTTTATTGAGAATTTAGTAGTACAATTTTTAAATGGTTGATTTCTACCATGAAGCATAAATTTTCATTAGATCTATTAAGTAATATATCCATGTGCAAAAAATAAATAAATATCTTAATTGGATTTAATTCCTAGGGTTTCAACAACAATTTAAAATAAACCCTAATCGATTCAAAACAAGCTCTTTATTCAAAGAATTTCAAACATAAATTACCAAGTATTCACAATACAAGAATTTCCTTCACCAAAAAGCTTCAAAATAGAAATCTAAGCAAGAGAATAATTCAGAAACAAGATCTAACAGGCACAAAACAAGCAAGCTTTCTTTAAACATAATTTAATCTATGAGTGTTTCAAACCCTACCTCTGACCACCAATTGATAGAAACCACGAAAAAATGAAAACTTGGAAATTTCTAAAGCTTTCACAATTTCCTAAAATTATATCCTTACATCCAAAACCTGCAAATCTGTGTGTAGAATAATGGTCAAATCCTGCTAATAAAGAAAAAGAGCTTAGAACTCTAACTCAACCATGCAAACCTCAAACTCAACTTAACTCCTTAAACTTTGATAATATCAATATTCATTTTGCATGATTTTCAATTTAATAATTAATAACTTAATGCACTTTCACTCAATTTCAAATTAAACTAATGTTTCTTGTTTTTATCAATTCACTTAACTATTAAAAATTACTTTATTCTTTTATTTGTTTTTAATTGATTGTGCAATTTAATTGCATATAAACTATAACTAAAAGATTATTATTTTAGTTATTAATCTAACTGATAATTTATCATCAATTAATAGATTTATCTAATTAATATTTTAAATTTAATAAATAATTAAATCTTAAAATTTCACAATTAGACTTTTAATATTAAGTCTTTTAATTAATAAATATATTTAATTAATTTGCATTAATTAAATATCCTCACATTTTATTTTCTTTTAAATTTAGTAAGATTTAATTAGCAAACCACATAATAAATCTCAATAATATATTTAACCATTTCACAACAATCACACCAACCACATAACTAACCAAAAAACAAAAAAATCAATTGAACCTAATAAAACGACAATCATGCTCAATAAAAAAGACTCATATATGTATATGTATATGTATATGTATATGTATATATATATATATGTATATATATATATATGTATATATATATATATATGTATATATATATATATATGTATATATATATGTATATATATATATATATATGTATATATATATATGTATATATGTATATATATATGTATAATATATATATATATATGTATATATATATATATATATATGTATATATATATATACATATATATGTATATATATATATACATATATATATATATATATATACATATATATATATATATATACATATATATATATATATATATATATACATATATATATATATGTATATACATATATATATATATGTATATATATATATATATATATATATATATATATGCAGGAGCATCCTGGGTGTAAGAGCAATCTTGCATTACCCAAAAATATTTCTGGTTTCTTTTCAATAAGGGCTATCTTGGTCAGAGCTGCTATGTTTGCAAATTTACTATTTTTAGTAAGTTTTCCGTTCGAGCTCAAAATGGTCTATTTTCTTCCTTGGAGGTTCATTTTGGTTGTATCAGCCTGCCAACAAAGTTTCATTGCCAGATCAAGTCTAGTTTTGAAGATATTGAAAATTTTCGGTATTGGCAGTAGGGGTAGAAGAGAAGAAGAGAAGAACTTTGAACTCAGTTTTGAATGCTTTAGAGGCCCCGTATTAGATCAAAACTTTGGCTAATTGGATTTTGGATGCATCAAGCACTGTAGAGCACCTCACACCCTTTCTAAAATGGGGTTATAATGGTCAATCGGGTCAATGAGTGATGACTTATGGTCTCTGGAAGTTGGGCCACCTAAAATGGTGAAAAATAAATTTCCTTCCAAATTTTTGTTTGGGTTTCAAAAGTTGTTTTGAGCTGACTTTGATGTAATAAATTGAAAAATAAAATAATTCTAAGGTTGGTTGGTCCTAATGGCTAAATTTTTGGAACCGTCCCAGGCGGTGGAAAATTGCCTATATAAGGAAGGCCCGTAGTGTTGTCTAGGATAGTTCGGAGTAGTTTAGAGTAGTTTTGGGTAATTATTCGAGGCTTTGTCCTACAAAATATTGTAAGGGAAATGCCCATGTGGCTTTGCATATTGTAATTCTGAAATTTGTAATTCCACATTTGTGGAGATAATAAGAAGTCAATTTTTTGTTCTTGCAAATTGTTGTTGTTTCTCTATTTCTGTTATATGTTTGTGGTATTAAGGGGAGCACCCTTCATCAAGTGGTATCAGAGTAGGAGTTCTTGAGTGCATAGACAGATCACCAACTGTGAGGTAGTTTGCACCAAGACTCTGGTTTAGGATTTCAGTGATAAGTGCAAAAATACCTCCATGAAGGGAACATGGCGGAAGAGCTGGTGTTGTGACACCTGAGGTTAGAGCGCTCCAGAGACAAGTGTGAGCATTGTAAGAGGAGATTCATAGAAGAATGAATCTTAATGTCAAAGATAAAAGTGAGGATGAAGTCGAAGAAGAAGGAAATTCTGATCAAGAAGGAGAAGGCAAAATTCTCAACCAAGAGGAAGAAAGGCTTTTTCAAGCCATTTCCAAGATTGGGAAAAGACCTAAGATTTAGGTTCCTGCATTTTCAGGAAACCTTAACCCAGAGGAATTGATTGACTAGATCAATGAATTAGAATAATATTTTGAGTATGAAGATATCGAGGATCCTGATCGGGTCAAGTTTGCAAAGGCTAGACTGAAGGGTCATGCAAAGATCTGGTGGCAAGAGATTCAATTGGAGAGAAATCAAAGAGGGAAAGGATAAAATCATAAGATGGGATCAGATGGTGGATAAATTGAAGTGATAGTTCATTCCTGTTGATTATGAGCTTGACCTACTGAAGAAAATGCAAGGTTTGAAGCAAGCATGAAGATCTGTTTAGGAGTATACAAAGGAGTTCTATCGAATCCTCATCAGAACATGCCATGTAGAAGCTGATAAGGAGAAAGTTGCCCGTTATCTTAATGGGTTAAGGCCAAGCATTCAGGAGGAGTTGAATTTGGTTCGAATGAACAGTATGACCAATTTGCCCTAAAAGTAGAGGAAAAGTTGAACAAGAAGTTTTAGAGCAGACAAAGCGGAAGAGGTCGTGGTGGACGATCTGGTGGATGGTCATATAGAGGCCGAAATGAAGATCCAAAAAAGAAGGATGAGGCCAGTAGAAGTCAAAATAAGAGAGGAAACAATTTCAATCATTTCCATGATCAGAATAATAGAGATCAAAGAGGAAGAGGAAGAGGACAAGGATTCGAAAGGGGAGGTTTCTGTGGAAAGTGTTTTCACTGTGGAGAGGAAGGTCATAGGGCATATGTCGAACATCCTCAATGCCAAGGAAGGACATATAGGAGAACTAAAGGCCAGACTAGAGTTGCACATGTAGATGAAGATGCCAGATCATCACATTCTAAAGATAATGAAATAGGAGAAATGCTAATTAACAGAAGAGTCATGCTGAGTGGTGAGAATGAACCTAAGCAAAGGAGGAGCTTGTTTTGCACCAGGTGCAAGTGTGAGGGTAAGTGTTGTGATGTGAATATTGATAGTGGAAGCACTAAAAATTTGGTGTCAGAAGAGATGGTGACAAAGTTGAAGATCAAGAGACAAAAACACCCACATCCATACCGGATTGCCTAGGTCCAGGATGACCACAAGGTCATGGTCAATGAACAGTGCCTAGTGAAGTTCAAGATTGGCAGATATCATGATGAGGTACTATGTGATATCATACCTATAGATGCATGCCATATGTTTAGTAGACCGTGGTAGTTTGACAGACGTGATGTACATGATGGTCATGCAAATACATATTCCATGACAAAGGATGGAGTGTGACATAAGCTAAAGACATTGAAGGAAACAAAAGAAAAGGTATGTGGTAATGCAAGAATAAATTTTGTTGATGGAAGAAAGTTCCTAGATGGTATGAGGCATGAGCATATGTGTTTTTCTTTAATTCCAAAAGATGGTAAAGAGGAAGTAGAAGATGTACCTATAAAAGTTGTAGATTTGTTGAATGAGTTTTAGGATATTGTATCCAATAATGTTCCTGATATATTACCACTAGTAAGGAAGATCAGTCATCAGATAGACCTGATTCTAGGAGCAAATTAGCCAAATAAGGCAGCACATAGAATGACACCAACATAAAGTGAAGAGTTGAACATACAAGTACATGAGTTGTTACAGAAGGGATTGATTCGAGAGAGCTTGAGTCCATGTGTTGTACCAGCGATATTAGCACCAAAGAAGAATGGAGAATGGAGGATGTGTACAGATTCTAGGGCAATAAACAAGATAAAAATCAAGTACATGTTTCCATTGCCACGAATGGACAATATTATGGATTGTTTGAGTGGACTTGTGTATTTCTCAAAGATAGATCTGAAGAGTGGATATCATCAGATTCAGATCAGAGAAGGAGATGAATGGAAGACTACTTTCAAGACAAAGGAAGGACTGTATGAGTGGTTAGTCATGCCTTTTGGGCTAACCAATGCACCGAGCACTTTCATGCGCCTCATGAATGAGGTTCTGAAGGAATTTCTGGTTAAGTTTATCATTGTTTACCTATATGATATTTTTGATCTTTAGTAAGACATTGGAGGAGCATATGATGCATATTCGTATGGTGTTTGAGAAGTTAAGGGAAGAGAAATTGTTGATTAATTTGAAGAAGTGCAGTTTTGTGAAGAAGGAGTTAGTGTATTTGGGATTTGTAGTTTCAGGAGAAGGTCTAAAAATAGACCTAGAGAAAGTGAAGGCTATCCTTGAATGGCCTACTCCTAGGAGTGATATTGAGGTAAGATCTTTTCATGGTTTGGCTAGATTTTATAGAAAAATTATTAGAAGTTTTAGTGATATTTGTGGACCCTTGACTGAAACAATGAGAGGGGATAGAAAAGAGTTTAAGTGGACTACTGGGGCAGATAAGAGTTTTAAACTGTTGAAACAAAAAGTTATAGAACAAACCTATTTTAACACTTCTAGATTTTAATAAGGTGTTTCAAGTAGACTGTGATGCTAGTGGTACTACAATAGGAGCTGTTATGAGCCAAGAAGGTAAACCTGTTGCTTATTTCAGTGAGAAGTTAAATGATGCCAAGAGAAAATACTCTATTTATGATCAGGAATTTTATGCTATAGTTCAAGCATTGAAGAAGTGGAGACACTATCTTCTTCCTAAGGAGTTTATTTTGTATACTGATCATCAAGCTTTGCAATATTTGAATAGTCAAGGAAAGTTGAATCAAAGGCATTTGAAATGGGTTGAGTTTTTGTAGAGTTATACATTTGTTTTGAAACATAGGAGTGGGAAGTCTAACAGGGTTGCAGATGTGCTTAACATAAGGAAACTATTGTTGACAAAGATGCAGATTGAGGTGATTGGGTTCAAGGAACTCAAGAATTTGTATCCAGAGGATCCTAATTTTGGAGAAGCTTGGAAAGCTTGTATAGAACCCATTACTCTAGATAGAATGAAGTGGTTGGTTTCATCATCTAGGATGGTATACTATTCAGAGGGAGTTAGTTCTACATTCCATGAAGTTCTATGAGGGAGAATCTCATCAAGGAGAAGTATAGCGAAGGATTGGCTGGACATTTAGTCGTGATAAAATCTTTGCTTTGGTTAGTGAGAATTATTATTGGCCACTGTTGCAGCCAGATGTCAAAAAGTTTGTACAGAGTTGCAAAGTATGTCAAATGGAAAAAGGAGTGAAGAAGAATACAAGGTTGTATCAGTCATTACCTATACCAGAGGATATCAGCATGGATTTCATTCTTGGCTTACCAAGGACTCAACGGGGACATGATTTAATATTTGTGGTGGTTGACAAATTTTCAAAGATGACACATTTCATTCCCTACAAGAAGACTAATGATGTTGTTCATATAGCAGAAATGTTTTTCAGAGAAGTGGTGAGACTACATGGTTTTCCAAAGAGCATAGTTTCAGATCAAGACACTAAGTTTGTTCGATATTTTTGGCATACATTATGGAAGAAGTTAAAGACATATTTGAAGTTCAACTCATCACATCATCCATAGACTGATGGATAGATAGAGGTGGTGAATAGGAGTTTGAGAAATTTGCTGAGATGTTTGGTTGGAGATAAGCCAACAGGATGGGATTTAATTTTACTACAGGAAGAATTTGCATACAATAATTCTGTCAACAGGAGCACTGGTAAATCACCATTCTAGATTGTATATGGTAGTAGTCCTAGAAATGCACTTGAGTTGAGAAAGATAGATAAAGGAGAGTTAAGCAGTGCTAAAGCTGAGGATTTTGCAGAACATTTGAACAACATCCATGAGGAGGTGAGGAAGCACATTACCAAAATGAATGCATAGTATAAGGCTAAGGCAGATGAGAAAAGGAGGCATAAGAAATTTCATGTTGGAGATGAAGTTATGGTTCATTTGCGGAAGGAGAGATTTCCAGTTGGTACATATAACAAGCTAAAAATGAAAAAGTTTGGGCCATGTAAGATATTGAAGAAGCATGATTCAAGAAATGCATATGAGGTCGAGTTGCCTACTGAGCTGAATATTTCACCAGTATTTAACATTTCAGATTTCATAGAGTATCATGAAGGGGGTGTTGAAGATGAGATCACAGAAGCATAGTGGAGTATTCTAGCAACTACTTTAGCTATCAAGGAGATTGAGGATATACTGGATAGTCATGTTGGCAGAAGCACAAGGAACATGACATATGAAGAATATCTGGTCAAATGGAAAAGATGACCTATTGAAGATTCATCATGGCTGACAAGGGAGGAGGTTAACCATCTTGGTTTTCCTCTACACACCTAAGACGTGACAGGGTCACTTCTCAAATTACCCCAGGTGTCTGATGCAGGAGCATTTTGGGTGTAAGAGCAATCTTGCATCACCCAAAAATATTTCTAGTTTCTTTTCAATAAGGGCTATCTTGTGCAAAGCTGCTATTTTTAGAAATTTACTATTTTTAGTAAGTTTTCTGTTCGAGCTCAAAATGGTCTATTTTCTTCCCTGGAGGCTCATTTTGGTCATATCAGCCTGCTGGTAAAGTTTCATTGCGAGATCAAGTCTATTTTGAACATATTGAATTTTTTTGGTATTGGCAGTAGGGTACAGAAACTTTGAACTCAATTTTGAAGGTTTTAGAGCCCCTGGATGAGGTCGAAACTTTGGCTAATTGGAGCTTGCGCAAGTTATGCACTATAGAAAACCTCGTGCCCTTTCCAAAATGGGGTCATAATAGTCAATCAGGTCAACGAGTGATGACTTATGGTCTCCAGAAGTTGGGCCACTTGAAATGGCAGAAAATAAATTTCCTTCAAAATTTCTGTTTGGGTTTCGAAAGTTGTTTTGAGCTGACTTTGATGTAATAAATTGAAAAATAAAATAATTCTAAGGTTGGTTGACCCTAATGGCTAAATTTCTAGAAGCTTCCCAGGTGGTGGAAAATTATGTTAGGAATGGGAACACTGAGAGGGGGGGGGGGGGGGGTGGGGGGTGAATTAGTGTTCACTATATCTTTAGATTTTCTTAACTCTTGAATCTTAATTTGATTGATTAAGTACTGATATGAACATCAATGTAAATAAGATAAACAATCACAATACATAACACCAATATGGTTACGGGGAAACCCAAATAGGTGAAAACCCTAGTGGGAATTGACACCCACTAAGAACTGCACTAGTGTTTTATGATCCTTGTTAGAAGATCTGCAACCCTGTTAGGAGTTATTCTTTATAATGCTTTTAGTACAGTGACCTGGTCAAAGGTCAGACCCTGTTAGGAGTCTTTTACAATAACCCTATTAGGGGTGGGGACACACTGTCCTAGAGCTCACTGCTCAAGTGGTGAAGGCTACAACCTTTTGATCTTAGATACACACTATATTTGCTAGATGAACTGGTGCTGTGACATTGCTTGTTTGATTAGTTCCTTTTGTGCGCTGATGCTTTAGCCCCTTGTAAATCTATAACTTATTCTATCTTCACTTTTCATGTCTCTACTCTACTTATCTTATCTCTATATCCACTTCCATACTTTTTTACAAAGGCACATCTTATATTTATATGCACTAACAAAACAATTAACTAGGTTGGCCTATAACCTATTACATACAACACTTCCAAGTAAATTGGCTCAAGCGTGTTTACAAAAAAATATGTTTACATGTCTACAACCTAATTACAATAGGCACATAACCTTTATAAAACATTATTATAACTGCTAATCAAAATACTAACAGTCGACTGCATACTTTGTTATGTTTTGGCGTTCACTGTTTGTACCACTTCAACTGACTGTATCTTCGTCATACTATCTCATGTGATCATGCGCTCTTAGAATTAGCATGAATACACACTTACCAGCTTACTTCAAGGGCGCATACCATAACTCATTCATACACACATGTGCTGATGCTCTAATCTTCTGGTGCTATGCTAAATGTCCAGTCTTCTATACTTAGCCATATTCTGACCTTATGATAATGTGCGTTGACTCCAAAAATCTATATGACTTTGTTGCCATAATCACAACACTATATCTAGTCATATGCAATAGTAAAGTCAACTTGCCAACAATCTCCCCCTTTGTCATTAATGGCAACAAAGGAATATGGCGAAGTTACTAATTGTACCCTTATACAAAATTCTTTAATATATACTCTAGCTTATATCTCCCTTATACTCTGTACTATACTTCTTCTTTACATCATATATAATACTCCATATTCTAAATACAATACTCCCCCTTTGACATTAATGACAAAGGTGCTCAAAAAAGTGTATCTACAAGTACTTACAAAGAAATTACATCCGGATAAGCAATCTACAAGTTCTAGATCTCTTGTTTCCAAAATGCTATCAGTACATCGATAGTCTATAGATGGGCGCATAAGGCATATGTTAGCTTCTCCATCTTTTCCAAGTCTGTACTTGGACCTTGATCATATGCCACCATAGTGACATCGATCTCCTTGATGTTCTGATTAAGTACATCTAGAGAGGGTGCAAGAACATTCCTGAGCTATGTTTGCCTTGCCCTTATCTTAGACATCTCTTTCTTAGCCTTTTCTATTTTGTCTATTTTCCCCTGGTACACATTGTTGCACATGTTTATATCGGTGGAGGGATCTTCCACTGATTTTCTTACATTATCAATCATTGCTTTTGTCTCCTAGATTTTCTTGTATAGATCTACAGTTAGTTTATCTTGGTTCATGCAGTCTACAATGATCTTCCTTCCCTTAGTTGCAAACTCCTTCAACGATGCTTGACCTATCTTCAATGAACTGAGGTCAAGTGAAAATTTTCCAACTAGTTCACTCAATCTCTTCTTCATATATTTCTCTTCTGCAACTTGGGATGCAGATTCTTCCAAGCTAGAATAGTTTGTCTTGAAGTTTGTAAGAATGGTGCTAAAGGTAACAAACTATTTAGAATGTTGACTGATTCAACAAACAGAGAGTTCCTCATCACTTGCTTCTCTTTTTCTTTCTCCATAGCAAGGACACTGATCTTGATCAAGTCTTCTTCTCCCCAAGAATCCAATCTTGTGGTGTCTAGTGTCAAACTTGATAACAATGATGCTGAGGGTATGGGAGTGATAGGAGTGTTTTCCATCACTTCTTTATTTATTCTAATTGGTATTTCGACAGATGGCTCATTTTTTGGTTCACTATCTTTCCCTTTCTCTTCTTCTACCTTTTCTTTTTCTATCTCTTTTTATGTCTCCTTTTATTCTTCTTCACCTATTAGATCCTCTATTAACACTTCTTCTTGTAGCTTAGATGAATTGTCACCACATAGAATTTCAACCTCTTGTGTGCTTGCAAAAGCTTCCTCAAATTTATCCAAGTCATTGTCTATGGCCGCCATTGTTATCTCTACATTATCAATAAACATTGTGTCATCTTTTTGTGTCTCAGTCATGGGTGCAGACTTCACTGCCTCTTTAGGTGTTATGATTGTAGGCATCGAATCTTGAGGACATATTACTGGTACATTGGTGGTCTCTAAATCCTTGGATTCCTTAGAGGGCACTTGAGTTGTGGGTGCAGTAGATGGGTACATGTGCCTATCTAGAAAAACTTTCTCAAAAGCTTTCTCGGTTTCTTTAGCTACCAACTCATAGTTCTTATCCATTAAGTGCAAAGTTCTTGACTTAGTTCTTAGCTGTGGCTTCACCAGATCTAACAATATTTTTTTCTCTTCTAGAGAACATATAGGGAGGCTTTCATCTAGAATCTTCTCTCTTATTCTTAGATCCTCCTCAATAGCCTGTCTTTTCAAGAATTCCAAGATGTTCCACACATTGTCCGAAATTACTGTCTTAAGTTCTAGGACTATCTTCTTGAACTTGAGCATGTGTTTTATTATCATTCCATGGATTTTTGATTTATCAATCTCATTGTATTTCTCATAGAATTTTCCTATCTGATCTATTATGCCTTCATCAATAATCCTTGTTCTCAAAACTTGAATACTAGGTCTGAAAACTACCCGCGGAGGTGCTTGAGTGTTCTTTTTCTGACTTCTGGTTGTCCGTAAGGATGGGTGTCTTACATCAGTCTCCTTATTCCTCTTGGTAATTGTCTTATACTCAGGAGGTGATGTTAGATCAATTGTAACTTTGGGTGCAGAATGGATAACATATGTTTTACCTTGTTTATCCTTTGGATTGTCAGTCTTCTTAATCTTGACTTTCTTCATTTTAGGATCATCAGTTTTAGCTTCCACTATGGATGCGCTCTCAATCTCCAAGGCTATCTTTTCTTCTCTTGCTTTGTCAAGATCTTCCTATGTTACACCATGAATTTTGAGTATCTCAGATGTAATCTTAGAGGCTTTCCTCTTAGTTGCTACATTATTCAGAACTGCATCAACTTCCCTTGTCTTTTCTTCATAAGTTCCCCATCTAGGTTCATTAGGGTCCTTAGGTGGTGAAAGTAGTACTTTTGCATAAGCTTCCAAGATTGGTTCTTCTACCTCATAACCAAGTGGATGGATCCACTTTTTTCTAGGCTCAACTGCTTCCATACATGTTATGTCAGTTTCTACCATGAAACAAATGTTGTCTTTGTATTTCTCAACAATACTTTCTGGTATCCTGTACCTCATCTGCATTTTGATCCTGAATGTCTTCAATTATAGCTCCATGTAATCTTTTAATAAGCTCTCAATAGATGCCTTAAGAGATATTTGAGGCATTGTAGGCATACTTTTGTTGAAGTAAAAATCTGAGACCTTTCCAAGTATATGGAAGTACATGTAAATGATTAGAGACCCAAACCTGAATATTTTGGTCTTATCATGCTTGATGGCTCTAATGTTATCAATCAATTGTGCGTGCAAGATCTCACATAGATTGTACTCTCTATTTTCTCTAACAAGTGGGATTGCTACAAGAATAGTGGCTATGGACACACTATTCACCCTGTTGGTGTGCTGAAACCTGTAACCTAGTATCATAAACATCAATTTGATGTCTTTCTCTCCAATAGGCTCAATTGTCATATGACACCTATCACTTCTAGACTTACATGCATGTTCAACTAATTTCCTCACATCCTTTCCCACTGGAAGAATGACTCCTGTCTTAGAGAGGCCTATCATTTCATGAATGAGTTCTCCTGTGATTCTAACTGGCACTTCACCTATCCAGAATAAATCATCATGAATCCTACTTAGTAATATCTTGATCCACTCAGATTCATAAAACTCATATGCCATAGCATAGTCAACAATGGGATGGTTTTCCAGATGTGCGAACTCATTTGGGAATGTTTTGTTTGGTTTCATCACGGACTCAAGCTGCGACCTTATCCTATCAAGTCCAACTAGTTCCTTCTTATAGTATATATACACATGAATGTCTTCAACATGTATGCCACCCATAGGAGTTCTTGAAAATGCACCTTCTAGGTCATGTAAGGTAGACTTAAAGGGTGCCTTTTAAAAACATATCTCTTCCTTTCCGCGACATCAAATACAACAGGTGTAGCTATGACTTACTTGTTTAACGCTTCAAATCAGTTTTCAAAGACTTTTGAATCATCGCATCAGACTAGGGCTTCATAAATGATCAATCACACTTCTTCACTGGTAAATAAAGCTCCAACACTTCACAATCCAACTACTAGGGCTTCTTTGGTCTCCAATCACTCTATCTCAAATGCAATGAGTGATCTGTAAGTCTCTGTATATTATAAAGTAAAATTTATGCCATTAATGCTTGCTGTGTAAACCAGAATTTGACTGAGAATTTCCAAATTCCATCTTGCAATCGATCAGGCAGTGCGCTCTTGCACATAGCATCAAATAGTCTCCAAAATGTTAACTCTAAAGGCGCATACTCTGAGGGTGAGTATACCAGCCGTGCAAGGGTCTAGAGCTAAATTAGCTCCCCCTATGACCCTGAGGGTCATCCATCTAGATGTAGAGGGTGCATCCATTGCAGATGCATCCAATAGATACTCATCAACCTGATCCTTCTTTGTCTCTAATCAAATCAAGCTCGCATCCTCTGTAGCTTTCACAAACTTGACTTCTTCTTTTTCATTCAATATTGATACTGCTAGCTTTTTAGGGCTTTCCTAACTTTGCGTTCTTGATCTACAAAACTTTGAGATGTGTCCAGCCTTGTTACAAGAGTGAAAAATAACTAGAGACCTTAAATTCCTTGACGCATTGATATGGGTTACTATTTTACACTGTCTAGTTGAGTGACCATTATAATTACATATCTAACTTGTAATACTCTGAGAACTTCTTGCATTTGGTTGATTCTGATTTCCCTGATTATGCTGAGTCTTGTTCTTCTGACTTGTTCTACAATTTTTAGCTCTATGACCAAATTTATTGCATGAATAACAGTAACCATTGAAAGGCCTTACCTCTTTACAATCCCTTGCTATATGCCCATGCTTGTTACATGCATAACAAGTTCGGTCTATTGGCTTGCGCTCATCCTTAGATGGTTCAACATTGTCTTTAGTCTGATTTCCAGTCTCCTTAGCATTTGAAGTGTCTTCTGGTGCTTTCATCTTTGCTCACATGTCGGCAATATGATTTTGTGCTTCATTGAATCCAATACCGCTAGTATCTCCTTTTAGCTTTTGTGCATATAACTGAGATTCTATCAAATCCTTGCTTGTGTGTAATTTGTCAATGTGATTTTATTGCCTCTTTCAACTCAAATTCCATCTTTTCTTTGATGTTTCTTAGTTTCAAGATTTCTATGTTTGTGTGCCTCAATTCTTCATTCAGTTGAAGGTTCTCTTTGATCTGTTCATCATAAAATTCTTTATTGTTAGTTAGATTTTCATCCAACTCTTCAATCTGATCTTTTAGAGATGTGTTCTCCTCATTCATCTTTTTAACCATTTTTCCCAAATCATTTTTTGTACAAATTTTTAGATCTTGTCTTAGTTTCTTGATGAATACTTGTGCGCCACTGACTTTCAATTTTAGTTCTTCAACTTCTTTCTCAGATCTGTCAAGGTCTTCAAGAGCTGCCATACGATTCTTCTTCATATTCTTTGCTTCTTCTGAACCCACTGATCTCCTCAAGTGGTTAAACTTTTCTTTAGAGGACTAGAGCTCTAATACCAATTGTTAGGAATGGGAACACTGAGAGGGGGGGGGGGTTGAATCAGTGTTCACTATAGCTTTAGATTTTCTTAACTCTTGAATCTTAATTTGATTGCTTAAGTACTGATATGAACATCAATGTAAACAAGATAAACAATCACAATACATAACACTAATATGGTTACGGGGAAACCCAAATAAGTAAAAACCCTATTGGGAATTGACACCCACTAAGAACTGCACTAGTGTTTTATGATCCTTGTTAGAAGATTTGCAACCCTGTTAGGAGTTGTTCTTTACAATTCTTTTAGTACAATGACTTGGTCAAAGGTCAGATCCTGTTAGGAGTCTTTTACAATAACCCTGTTAGGGGTGGGGACACACTGTCCTAGAGCTCACTGCTCAAGTGGTGAAGGCTACAACCTTATGATCTCAGATACACACTATATCTGCCGGATGAACTGGTGTTGTGACACTGCTTGTTTGATTACGTTGATGCTTTAGTCCCTTGTAAAGCTCTAACTTATTCTATCTTCACTTCGCATGTCTCTGCTCTACTTATCTTATCTCTATATCCACTTCCATGATTTTTTACAAAGGTGCATCTTATATTTATATGCGCTAACAAAATAATTAACTAGGTCGGCCTATAACTAATTACATATAATGCTTCCAAGTAAATTGGCTCAAGTGTGTTTACAAACAAAGATGTTTACATATCTACAACCTAATTACAATAGGCGCATAGCCTTTACAAAACATTATTATAACCGCTAATCAAAATACTAACAATCGGCTGCATACTCTATTCTAGTGTTCACTATCTGTACCACTACAACTAACTGTATCTTCTTCATATTGTCTCATGTGATCATGCGCTCTTAGACTTAGCATGAATACACACTTACCAGCTTAACGTCAAGGGCACATACCATAACTTGATCATATGCACGTGCGTTGATGCTCTGATCTTCTGGTGCTCTGCTAACTGTCCAATCTTCTATACTTAGCCATATTTTGACCTTATGATAATGTGCACTGACTCCAAAACTCTATATGAATTTGTTGCCATAATGACAACACTATATCTAGTCATATACAATAGTAAAGTCAACTTGCC
>BSBK01000041.1:27500-227500 GCA_027943335.1 Chamaecyparis obtusa
CTTGTAATCTAGAAATGAGTCGCATTATGAGTATGTATGGTCTTATGTTATATTGCTTCCAAATTTTTATTCATTATTGATTTTAAACTCTTAAGAAAAAATATTATTCGATAAACTTAGTAACATGTTTTAGGTTAATTTCTCTTGAGTTCCCTGGTAGGGCATTACAAGAGGGAATTGAAATTAAGGAGAGACTTATTCTCTCCTAGGACATAATGAAGATCCTATTGTGGAATGTCAAGGGTTGCAATGCCCCTAACAAGTGTCATTTTATCAAGTGGTGTTTTGATCAAACAAAACTAGATGTGATTTGCTTGTAGGAAACCAAACTCAAGTGGGAAGAAGTTGTGATTCTTTTAGGAGTTAGAAGATTTTGGTTTGGGGCCTATGTTAGTGCAATAGGGGATTTGTGTGGCTTAGGCACTCTTTGTAATCCAAGATCAGTCAAGGTCAAGCTCATATTGCATGCAAAAAATTAGTAGTTAAATAAGGCAAATAGGTTGTATTTGTAGGATAACCTTTTCCTTTTTAACATATATGGACTGACCAATACTGAATAGAAGATGGAATTCTAGAATGTAATCTCTCATGTCTTAAGGAGTATGGATAAGGAATTTTTTATCATCAAGGGGGATTTTAATGCCACTCATGAGTTGGCTGATAAGAAGAGAGGTAAGGGTTTATTGGGTAGAGTACAAAAGGATTTCCAAAATTTTGTGATGGGAAATGGCTCGTGGGAAGTTCAAGCTCAAAATGGTGAATAGTCTCACAATAGGTAGAGATAATCATGCCATTGTCTTGCTTAAGGGTAAGATATCTATGCTATGGATTACCTATCCCCATCATGAAATGCATTTAGATTGTCAACCTAGGGACATAGACTTGAAATGGGACAACACAGTTTGTGCACTAAGTTCCTTTAGGAGTCATAACACCTATGTTGCAGGAAGATAAAATGCATGAAAGAAATCTATGCTATTGCTGCAGGAAGTAAACACACTTGAATATTGAATGGAATTACTACAAAAAATTTATGAAATGAATCTAAGCCTGCCTAACAACTCAAAACATTCACTATACCCATTTTTGTAAATGCTGCAGGAACAAACACAGTGGCAATGTTGCAGGAATAAAATAGTAACTCTATTTGAAAACAAGAAAAGTACATGAAGCAAATCTATTCTACCTTAATCTAATCCACCTTCCAAGTGGGCCCCCTTGGTTGGCT
Organism: Chamaecyparis obtusa; assembly: GCA_027943335.1. Lineage (NCBI taxonomy): Eukaryota > Viridiplantae > Streptophyta > Pinopsida > Cupressales > Cupressaceae > Chamaecyparis > Chamaecyparis obtusa. The sequence continues at coordinate 28,729 of BSBK01000041.1, forward strand.
TCTGCTAACTACTCAACACAAGAGATAATCCAAAATCACTCTTCCATTAAATTATTCTTAACTGGTTACATAACAACTGAATAACTCATGAAGAACAAAAACAGAGCAACTTCCACTATACTAAATACAAAATTCTATCTTCCTTCATTTTTTCTACTAAATCAGTCAAAATCCCTTTATATCAAGGATTGACACTTACTAAAAACATAACAGAAAAGTCTCATTAAACCTCGCCAAATATGGAGGAGATAAAACAACTGTGACATAATACAATTACTGCTGGCAACAGAATAATAGTTCTGAGGAAATATAGCAGAACTAATTCCCTGTATTCTCTGGAACAATAGATCCTTCAAAGCTTGACATATCCATCAGAATCATGCTAGATTCTCCTGCCATGGTTGGTCTTCTAACGCTCCTTCTTTAATGCAGATGTACCACTCTTCATACCACTTCCTGTTTACCTGAAAGGTTAGTAACATTTGGTACACATATGCAAGTCAACATTTTCAACTCCTACTTAAATGTTAGAACATAGCTTGAAATAATTATATGAAGTACTACATTATATTTATAATAGTCAGCAAAACATATCACTCAAGCTACCCATAGATTTTTTGGCTTTAGCTGTACTTGGCATAGGTTCACATAAGTATTGTATACACCTAAAAATGGTCACCTAGACTATTAGCCCCCTTTTGCTAAATCATAAATTGCTTATTCTTGATCAAATCCTAGTTCTATCATTTATTCGATTATTTTCTATGGGCTAACCATCTTATCCTAAGTCTTTATTTATTTAAAAGGAATATTTCCTCCCCTTTTAATAAATAAAAAGCCTCCACTTTTCCTCTTATCCTAAGTTGCACAAATAAAGCATTATTCTTATTTTATAAAAAGGGAAAAAAACACTTTTTGTCTCATATGGACACAAAAGTCAACTCTTATTTTCCTATTGGAGGATACTTGTGCACATAGATTGCTCCTCTTTTAAGCTCCACCGTTGATTAAATCTTTTGCCTCTTAATCTCCATGGTCCATTTCTCCTCATTTCCTATAAAAGAAGAGCTCTCTTCTTCATTCTAGATCCCCAACTTTTTATGCTATTGTTATGCTACAGGTTTTCTAGGTCATCTTGGAGCTTTTGGAGATATTCTTGCATCTAGGGTTTGAAGATTTGGAGCATTGTTGGCATTCATCTTGGATCTTCATCAACACTCTATCTTCTTGTCTTCATTCTTGCATCATCATGGCTTTCTTGCTTCATAGTTAGATTTCATTTCTTGCATAGTAGTTTCATTTTCATGGCATTCTTAGCTTAGATTTCCTTTTATGCAATAGATTAACTTGCATTGTCATATAGATTTGCTTTGCATTGCATACATTTGGCTTCATTGGAGATATTGGCATTCTTGCCCTTGTCTTCATTGAATCTCCCATTGCATGGTTTACTAGCAAGGTTATAGGCTAAATAGCTCTAGCTGAGAGCATTCTTAAAAACCCTTGCACTCCATGCCTAGGGAGCTATGGATCGATTTAGTGAGGGCTCATTCTTGAGTTTCCTTGCATGTACAGACACAGTATCACCCCAAGACACTCACCATATGTGTTCCTTTGGTTGTGTTTTTGACACTTCCATGACAATGCCAATATCTCTTGTGGGCAACCACTTGGTGTGAGGCAAGGGAGCATCAAGTTGTGGGCCATGTTGCTAAGTAATGAGCCTTGTCCTTCTAGGTAGTAATTGCTTGAATTGTCTTCGATTGTGCTATACCAATGTAAACGTTCTCAACATTCAAACAAACGGTAGCATTCATAAGGTTCCCTATTTTGATATCACAAGTGCTTGTCTTGGCAAGGTTGCTTTTTCCCTTGTTTCAAGTGTTCTATGACATGTTTGATCCCATACTATTTGCAAACCTATCTTTTATCTATTGCTACTGCTTGTCAAACTGAGAAATTGCACTGTTCAATCTACAAATTTGGTCCAAGCACTTCAAAACTAAGTTTTTCATGTTCACTGGTCAAGAGTCATATGATATTGAAGTATCCTTGCATACCCTCAACCAAGAATCCTGAGTCATTTCTACTGTCTTGTCATTGCTGCAATTCGGAGTGGCTAAACTTGCACTTTAACCTGTCGTGGAATGTCTTTTTCTATTCTTACCTGAAACTGGTCTGTTATCTACATGCTTAGATTTGTTCTAGACTGAAACAAATGAGTTAAAACTATTGGGTTTGAGTTTAACGAATGCTACTCTTGATCACTTTTTGCATCACGGTTACCTCTCTAGCTACTTGCTTATTGAGCTTCTTGCTCGCTGCTCGGCTTTAGTCAATTGATTGCTGTAAGTGCTTGAGCACTTTTGACGGGCCATCTCTCTATTTGTTCTAATTTGACAAGTGATCTTTATTATCTTTTCTTATCTCAAATCTAAGAAACTTTGTCTCATTCTATTAGTCAACCAACATCTCTTTTCATGCCGGTTACAACTCGGTCTCAATTTGAGCAGGAGAGTCATCCTTCGTTCAATTATACATAGTTACCTTCTCCAACTAGATGTTCAAAAGCACCCATTAGCAACAATAGTTCTAGTTCTGACCAATCTGAGAATTCTAAGGCTACACCGTGGTATAAAGGAGGTTTCCTCTTTTCCGCATTCAAGACCCCCCAAAAACACAGACAGTGTCTCACTCACTTTGACTGAACAAGAAAAGTTTCAACTCTTGCAAGAACACTTTGAGCGTAAGGATAATCAAGCGCGCTTAGAAAAAGAACACAATCAACAAAGGATGGATGCTACTAGGCGCATGGCTTATAGAGGGACATTTCATGAGCAACCTGAGACTAGTAATCATGAGCATAGACCTCTTTTTAACAATGGCAACAATGACAACAACATGCCACCAAGATCTCCTCCAAGGCCAACTTTTGCTATGCCTTCTTCACCACCTAGACCTCCTCCCTCTCAACATGAGGCAGAGGCTAATGATGAGATTTCTAGTGAGGATCTTATGAGATGTGAACAAGATGTGGATTTCCAACGAATGATGCATAAGCTTTTAGAGCGTAATGGTGATCAATATTTTCAATATATGACTTCTAGAGGATACAAGCTTCCTCCCGGCTATGATGTCAAAAAAATTGTCCAACAAGAAGAATTACGTCGGACAAATCAACGCCTTACCCAAATGGCATTAGAAAGAGAGCCTCCAAAGGTCTCTTTTGTAGAATCAATTTGTGCTCTTCCTTTTGATAAAAGTCTATACATGGTCCCATTTCCTAGGGATATTGAGGTTCCCAAATACGACAAGTATGATGGAAATGGTGATCCCCATGACCATGTGCATCACTTTTATGCTCTTAGCATGGACTTTCTTCATGAAGACACATTTCTGCTATAATTATTCCCTTGAAGCTTAAGAGGACAAGCTTTAGAATGGTTTGCAAAGTTGACACCTCCTTTGAAGACTTTTGATGAGTTGGCTATGCGCTTCACATAGCATTATTCTTACAACATCCAACAACCTGTCACTGTGATAGATCTCGGTAATCTAAGACAATATCAAGGTGAGCCATTTGCAACTTACTTACAACGTTGGAGGTCATTGTATTCTCGATATCCTCGTCAGCTACCCGAAAGAGAAAAGATTGACATTTTTGTCAACACACTTGTGCCTGAGCTATTTTATGATCTAAGGAAGCAACTGTTCTCCTCCTTCCATGACATGGTTGAAAGTGCATATCGAATTGAGGATGTAGCTATAAGAAAAGGGCATATTGTTATTAATAAAGATGCTAAAGGCAATGGTAAAGACAAGAACAAACCTTGGAATAAAAACAAGTATGTTGTTAATGATGGGGTTGTTGATGCTCCTAAAGTTAAAGAGCCCACTTTCAATCTCTCCAATGCTATCTATGCAGCAAAACAACAAGAAGCTAGCAACACTCACAATGCTCCTAAACCTCAATATGCAGATAAGCCTAAGAAGTCATTTCGAAAGCGAGTCTATACCAAGTTGGCAGAACCTTACGATGTGATCCTTAAGACTTTGGTTGACAATGGATATCTTACGCTTCCTGATAAACCTGGTAACTGGGATCCAATAAATAAGCCTGATTGGTGGAGAGAGGATCATTACTGCCATTATCATAGAAACAAGGGACATCCAACAGACAATTGTTTTAGGCTTAAGGATGATATTCAAGATCTTATTGAGAACGACACAATCTCCACTGATGGCTTAACTAAAAATTCTGATCACACAGCTTTCAAAGATCCTCTACCTAAGCATGATAAGGGGGAAACCTCTCAAACACATAAGAAGAATCATGATGCAAAGATCAATTATACATATCCTTCTAATGCACTTGTGATTAACATGGTAGAGCCCGTTGAGAGCGTTCTAATGATGAGGTCTCAAGATGATAATAAAGCCAATCATGGTAAGCCAAAGTTGATCTTGCAAACACGTGATAGTTCATCTTCCCAAAGTGAGACACTGAATGCTGTTACTAGGGGGCAAGCCAAGATTGTCCTTAAAACTGCGCAAGATCCCAAGCAAGCTTTGCCTTCCAAACAAGTGGCTCCTTCAGCCACCCCTAGCTATGATCTTGTCCAACATTTGCAAAAGACACCAGCACAGATATCTATCCTTGAGTTGCTTTGGTTATCCTCTTTGCATAGAGAAATTCTTGATGAGGCTCTACGTACAACACGTGTTCCCAATGACATTGATTCAAATCAATTTCAGGCTATGGTCAATCACATTTCATCTCCGCTATCTCTCTCCTTTTCTGCAGAAGATGACATATCTATTGCTCACCCTCATAATCTAGCTTTACACATTGAAATTCTAGTCTACAATACCCGAGTCCGCTGAGTCCTAATAGACAATGGTGCAGGGTTAAATATTGTTTCTTTCAATGTCATACAACAATTGGGTTTGTCAGAATTGGCTGTGGATTCCAAGAAGAAGATTACTATAAAAGCTTACGATGAAGTGGAAAGATCTTCCAAAGGTCTTGTCACGCTACCTGTCCAAGTGGGCCCTGTCACGAAAGATATTAGCTTCCAAGTATTGGACATCCCACTTGCATATAACATTCTTTTGGGTCGTCCTTGGATCCATGACATGCAAGCTGTTCCTTCCACTTATCATCAATGTGTCAAATTTCCATACAATGGCACTGAGGTTGTGATTCCTAGAGACCATACTATTGCTATCAATGCTCTTGCTGCTACTGAAAAATTTGTTCCTCATAATGAACCTTTTGTTGATCCTAGTACGTCTCTAGTTGCTGCTGAGAAATCATTTAAGATGATGAGCCTTGGTATGGGTGAATATAAACTGGGTTCCTTTGCTTCTATACCTGTTTCTCCTAGGTCATATGGGAAACCTTTTGATCACATGAAGCCTTCCACTTCTGCTATGGTGATCTTTGATACTTTTGTTCCTTCATTCATTCCTTTAGAAGCAGATAGAGAAGAACAAGCTGTCCAAGAGTGGATCTATAGAGATGATTCGAGAAATACTCCCATGCTTAGTAATTCAGACACAGATACAGATGAGTCACCGCTACACACTATGGTTCAAATGGGAGATGATCTTCCCTCTACTTCACTTCTTTGGGGAGAAAAATGTATATCTATTGATGATATGGATGTTGATATGGTTCATTCTTGTAGTAACCATCCCAACGTGGTTGATGGGTCTTGTGTGGGGTCCGATGAGTTTGTTCCTCGTATTGCCTTAGTGGACCACACTGGTTCTTCTATGACAATTCTAGATCTAGCTACTTTTGGAGCTTACCCTATAGGCTCAACCTCTCTTGTTACCAGAGATGACACCCCTCACATAAATGCTATTGAACCGATCACTTCATTTCATCTTGCATCAACACCTGTTACTTCTTCCACTAGCGAACTAGCCACAAAAAAGATTGAATCAACAATCAAGTATCATAGTCATCACGTCAAAAGAAAAGAGCAATGGTCAGATGGCAAAAACCACATTGTGGTGGTATCCGCACCTAAGAAAAGTAAAAATAAAAATCTGCTCAAAAATAATGATTCTCAAATAAAAGATGACAAGCTGATTCTCTACAAAAAAATGGTGCACTACTTCAAGCATGATCTCATATTTGTTACACTTCAGCCCATTCCTAGAGCTGAGAACAAAGTTGGTAATGCCTTGGTTACTTCAACATCCATCTTACAAATGAAAAAGCATAAATTTCGCTTCAAGTTCCTGGTGGATGAATTACGCTATCCTGCTCACAAATCTTACAATCCTACCATCTTTTCATATCTTCCACCTCATATTCCTCTTGCAAATCCACCACGCCATTCCTTCTGCCATCCCTTACACTTTGCCTTTGTCTCTGGTGACTTGTATAGGAAGGGTCTAGACGGAACTCTCCTTAAGTGTCTAGAAATAGAGCAGTCAGAAAAAGTGCTAGCTGAAATCCACGATGGCATATGTGGATCACATTCTAATGATCCTCCGCTAGCTCAGACATTGCTTAGGGCTGGTTATTATTGGTCGAACTGGTTGAGACCTCCTATTGTCACAGTTGTAGCATTTAAGCCTGGGGCCTATCAGTTCTCTACATCAGAGGAAGCAGATTCTTGATGCCCATTTCTGTTTGGGGCATCCTTTGTACATATTTTATGATCCTGAAAAAATACCAAAAAAATTCATATATGATGCTGAAAAAATCCTAAAAAGCATATAAAGTCTTGGAAAAATACAAAAAAATCAAAAAATTCAAAAAATCAAAAAAATTGAAAAAGTGCCTTGGTGAAAACCTGGAAACAGGCGCCTTGGTAGCAAAAATACAAAAAAAATTATAAAAAGTCCTGAAAAAAATTGCAAAAAAATCTATCAAGTGGTGAAAACTTGGAAACAGGCGCTACTTGAGACCCTCTGCACCTATGTCTATCAGTCTTGCGTGGCGCTCTTTCACTCCACTTCTCTCTTTGCCTCTCCTAGCCTGGAATTGATTCTTGTCTTAGTCTAGGGGGCATATGTTGCTTTAAGCTTATCTTGGGTCTCTTTGTGCGTCTGGGTTTCTTGGGCAACTTGGTTCCAATGGTGTTTTTCAACACCACCCCAATGGTGTTTTTCAACACTACCCTTGTGTCGAGTGTTTCTGAACACTTATCAGATGTCCTACCTTGCAGTCTAGATGATGCAATATTTCTCACTGGCAGATGCGATACTCAAAGTTTGACTCTATGACCTACACACACGCACTTGACTTGCTAAGATTTGTTTGAATTTATTTCTTTGCATGCTGTCTATGATGATTTCTTTGCTGAGTGGTCTCTCCCTGAGAAGTTTTCGATGATGCATAGCTAGAAGACTGAGGGTATGAGAACATGTTTTATTGCTTTTTCTGCTTGTGGGTATATCTTGTTGGTCCTCACTGTCATGAGCATTTATGTTGGTCTTACTTGACACTATGGACCTACAAGGTATTATCCTTGACTATTTCACGAGTGCATGCTTCTAGTCATCTTGACTTTCTTGTGTCTTGATGCGAGCATAATCTTGCTATATCAAACTTAGGTGATCTCACTGCACTAGTCATCTTGACCTGCATGTCTTTGATGCCTAGGTGGGATTTCCACATTTCTATCTAATATAGATCATATTTAGATCCACATAGTTATGCTAGTGTGTATTGTATGATCTTGCGACGCTACCAATAACGCTCAATGATGAATATTAGATGTCTATTGGCTTCGTAACCTTGCAAGTAAACCACTTTTCATGTAGCTTGCATTCTTAAGTTCATGTTAGTTAGTTTTGCATTTTGCATATGGAGAGAGCTTTCCTTTCATCTTTCATGGACTTGTTAATCAACTGCGCTCACCTTTCACTTTTTCCTGATCAGGTCTTTCGCTTCTTGTCTTTCATATCACATCATTTTCCTTTCATTTCGGGATCGAAACCAAAATCTGAGTTCACCTTGATCATCCAAATCACCTTTTCCCCCTCTTTCGTGCGGTTGGCTAACCTTTTGAGGCCTGATCCTTTGATCTTCGCTGGGCCATTCTTCACCTCTTCATCCCCATCTCTTTAAAACTTCTAGTCTTTCATTCACTTTCAAATCCCAAGTTCAAATTCTTCCCCTCCATGGTGTTTTCGGGTTGAGGGACCGCTTGGTTCGTGCCCTGAGTCCCATGTGTGGGGCATCTCTTCACTGCTTGATGGTTATTCTGTTCTCTTCATCTTCGATTATGATTTCTAGTGATTTGATCATGCTGCTCTTGCTTCTGTGTTCCCTCTACCTGGATTTCACTTTCGATCCCGAGGGGGCAGACACATCATATCTTATTGGCTATCTTTTTCCTAAGTGTTCAGTACTGTCGCTACCAGGCTGACCATGCAGGATTTTCTATCTCTCTGCACTTCATTCTTTGGAGTCAGATCGCTATTTGCTTGCCTTCTTGGCTATTTGCTTGCTTTGTTGGCTGATCTAAGTTGCTTTGTGATCCCAAATCGATCTCACATTTCAACTTCATTCTTTGACTGCATGTGTTCCCAGATCGATCACACATCAGTCAAAGAGGGGCAAATGTATACACCTAAAAATGGTCACCTAGACTATTAGCCCCCTTTTGCTAAATCATAAATTGCTTATTCTTGATCAAATCCTAGTTCTATCATTTATTCGATTATTTTCTATGGGCTAACCATCTTATCCTAAGTCTTTATTTATTTAAAAGGAATATTTCCTCCCTTTTTAATAAATAAAAAGCCTCCACTTTTCCTCTTATCCTAAGTTGCACAAATAAAGCATTATTCTTATTTTATAAAAAGGGAAAAAACACTTTTTGTCTCATATGGACACAAAAGTCAACTCTTATTTTCCTATTGGAGGATACTTGTGCACATAGATTGCTCCTCTTTTAAGCTCCACCGTTGATTAAATCTTTTGCCTCTTAATCTCCATGGTCCATTTCTCCTCATTTCCTATAAAAGAAGAGCTCTCTTCTTCATTCTAGATCCCCAACTTTTTATGCTATTATTATGCTACAGGTTTTCTAGGTCATCTTGGAGCTTTTGGAGATATTCTTGCATCTAGGGTTTGAAGATTTGGAGCATTGTTGGCATTCATCTTGGATCTTCATCAACACTCTATCTTCTTGTCTTCATTCTTGCATCATCATGGCTTTCTTGCTTCATAGTTAGATTTCATTTCTTGCATAGTAGTTTCATTTTCATGGCATTCTTAGCTTAGATTTCTTTTTATGCAATAGATTAACTTGCATTGTCATATAGATTTTCTTTGCATTGCATACATTTGGCTTCATTGGAGATATTGGCATTCTTGCCCTTGTCTTCATTGAATCTCCCATTGCATGGTTTACTAGCAAGGTTATAGGCTAAATAGCTCTAGCTGAGAGCATTCTTAAAAACCCTTGCACTCCATGCCTAGGGAGCTATGGATCGATTTAGTGAGGGCTCATTCTTGAGTTTCCTTGCATGTAATGATCCATAGAAGTGTGACACATTTATAGCACACAAGTATAAGCAATAAAATGTCTTGGAAATGTTTGTCAAAGTATCAACAAAATATAAAGATCATAACAAAATTGAGGCAATAATTAGACTCATCATCTACCCCCTACTATCAGAATGCTTGTCCTCAAGCATTATATTTCCTTGCTATGGTCCTGAAATCACCAACGGTCATCTTTCCTTTCTTTCCATTTTTGAAAGTGTAGTAGAACCCCCTTGTGCATTCCAAGTAATCTTCCTGATGCTCCTCAACCAAATAATCCAGTCTAGTGGAACTGATGTCATATAGGGGCCAAAATAGTGTAGGTGGCTGGAAAGATAAAGGCATCCATAATTCTCTTCTGGGATGCCTTCCCAACTTCATGTAATTAGCCACCTTGTGGACAGCTGCTTCATAATTAATCGGGCTATGTGGTTCTGCTTTTCTGAAAGCTTCAAGCAACCTATTCCACCTACTTCTGACTCCTGAAAGAGCTCTTTGGGTTGTAAAATTGGGCAATGTCTGATAATCTCTGTAAACCTTATCCCTTAATGCAAATAATTTTTCCCTGATTTCTGGCTTTGGTCTCCCATAAGTCAAATTGAGCCAATCCTTCAAAAGAACATCAGGCTTATGTGACTCAGCCCTTAATGGAAAAGGTTCAGATTTCTCCAAATCCCTGTAGGTGTTCAAGTATCTATCATAGTTTGTCTCATTATGCATCCATGTCATCAAGGCCATTAAGTGAATGTCCCCTATATAGAGCAGAGGATTCCACTCTGTTTCATGTAGGATAATAAAATTGTGCAAATAAAGCTCACATAATAGATTTTGTTGCCATGATGGTAGAGTCTGATACAAACCATAAAATTCTTGGGATGACTTGAATTCACAATCAATGTCTTTCATTGTCATCATAAGTTGGAACAAAAGAAATTGCTCCTTTAAGAAAATAGCATATACCCTAGGTGGTGGTCTACAAGCTATCACTTGGTCAGCTAGTTTTAAGGCCTTGTTCATTTTCTCTTTCTATTTCCTTAGCTTCTCTTTGAGAGATTCAATCTCCTCATCCTTCTCAAACATATCCCTTTGCATTTGATTTCTTTCCTGCTTCCACCATGTTTTCTAAAAGATAAAATGGTTGTATAGATGAAAGAGGATAGACTGAATTGTTGATGAAGGGAACTCTTACATTTGAACCTTCTTTTTTTTCTCCTTAACAGTCTGCTGGAAGAAGTCAATGAACCATGTTGACTAATAAGGTATAATGGATACATTAGAGTATACAGGATGTTGAGGAGGAGTAGATTGAACATTCGTAGGAATTTTCTCTTGCATTACTTCAGGGTTTGGTTCAGGCATTCCTTGATCATTATGTGGAATGCTACTGCTAGGTTCTTGCTCATTAGGAGGCTCCTCCATATGATAGGATTCTGCTTGCGTAGGAGAGTCATCAAGAATATATTCAACAGAGGGCTCTTTATCAGGTTTTGGTGTTGGGACTTCTAGGTGTTGAGGAGAAGGTGGAGACACCTATCCTCTCATGCGAGGGCTTCTACACACAGTTGCCTCTTCAACCACTGTAATTTTAGGTTGGCAAGACCTTTTAGGTTTATGTGCTACAGGAGTAGATGTTGTAGGAGTAGTTACTGCAGGACTTGACCGTTTTCTTTTATTAACTTGAATTGCAAGGTTTGAAATTTATCCTTCTAAGTTAGGGATTTCTTTTCTAACTTTCTACTTTCCTTTTCTTGAGGAAGAAGTGGGTACATTACTCTCTGGAAAAGGTCCAGGAGGTTGGTTTTCTGGCAGTAATTCTGGTTCTTTCTCTTTCACAGCTGCTTCCTCAGTAGGGTTAGAAGATTCTACTGCATATTCTAAAGGTTGGGCCATATGATTTGCTTGGGGTTGCAAAGTTTTGGTTTGGAAAAATTCAGCCCATGACATGCGGGAAACATCTCTAAGAGATTTTTCAACCAAAAGCTTGATCAGGGCATGGTGACTAATAGAGTTTGCATTGCCTTTTTGAGTTTCCTCGGCACTAATACTTAGCATATTGTAAAGAAAATTGGGAATATTAACCTGAAGATTATGCCTGATATAGCTAAGCAACTTAAAGTGATGAGCATGCAGATTTGAAAACCTTCCCTCACAAGTTAAATACCTGATGATGTGCGTAGCTAGTTCTGGAAATGGTTGTGGAAGGGATAATCTACTACACCCCTGATTAGTAATTTCAAGTGAAGGATCACTCGGCTTGGAGAACTAAGCTCGAGATGACTTGACATCATGCTCATTTGGATAATGTTCTCCCACAACTGGTAACCCTGTAACTTCTACAATTCTCTCTTCAGTAGCAACTACTATCAATCCCCATATGATTGCTTGTCCTTCTTCAAATGTACTCATGAATTCTGTAGCAACCTCCTCATTAAACTCTGTCAGCTGAAGAAAATAGCCAAGCTAGCCACATGCATTGAACCTGTAGACTGCCTCAACATCCGCAAGCAAAATACCATGAACAACGGGTTCATGTCTCTGTAATTGTCTGCCCATCTTAATAATGCCCACTCTCTAATATCAATATTTTTGCTTGCATTACCTTTGTTTTACTTGACATGAACTATAATAATGGCATTGATTTCAGAGGTCATCAATACCTTAAGTGTGAGTTACCTCACAAATTAATTATGATCCTTTTGAAGTCATTTCAAGTTCAGGAAATCAGAATTTGAAAGTACGGGAAATGTGTGAAGGATTTAAAAATTAATGGAACACAACCTAAGTACAACAATGATGTGATAGGGGTATGATAAGGGTAGTTTAGGAATGACACTTGGAAGTTAGTACACTTCCCCTGCCCCCTACGAAAGTTCAACAAGTGTCTGCACTTGTTAAATTTATCACGAGGTTGAGAAATTGGCTTAAGGCTTATATTATACATTTAATGCAGTACTAAATATAATTAATTAAACCTGTGTGCTAAAAGTAAGTAAGAAGTTAGAAATTTGTACCGGGCGATTAGTTCCCGTACATGAATGTGAGCTAAGGAGAGTGTTGATTCCAACGGCCTTATTAGATTGTTGACGTGGCATTTTATTGAAAGCATTTGAAAATAGAAATTGTGGGTGACATGGAATTTGAGTGGGTGGTAGAAATAGGAATGAGATGAGTTGATGAGAAGAAATGAGAAAAGTGAATGAAGAAGTATACTTCATTAAATGAATTTTTATTATGATTGCTATCGAACATATGTCATGGTGATGCTGCAGGAGGAAGGCTTTCACCTTCTGTTGTAGGAACTATTTCCTGAGGGGTTGTTGAATTGTGCATGTTGAACTGTTTCAAGAATTCTTCTTTGGTTTGAGGCTTGTGATACAGGCACAAGAGGCGTCCATTTACTAGTAGCTTAAATTATACTGGATCAAGTGTTATTAGCTGAACTACTCCATTATCAAAGACATGTTGAATTTTATAGGGTCTGAGCCATCTGGTTTGCAGTTTTCCTAGGTTCTCCTTGAATCTGGAATCATATAGTAAAGCCCAATCTCCTACTTGAAATTTCTTGTTCTTTATGTGTGAATCATGCCATCTTTTCCATTGGTTCTAGATTAGTTCTATTCTTTCCAATGCTGACTTGTGCATTTCATCCAATGAGTTGAGATGGAGGAGATGTTCTATTTGTGCTGCAGGAAGATTAATGTTTAGCTCAAGTGTTGTGCACATTGTTTTGTGTTCAAACTCTATGGGTAACATTGCTACTTTTCCATAGACCAATTAAAATGGTGTGAACCCTATTGTTGTCTTCCATGTGGTACAGTAAGCCTAGACTTCCTCTGTCAATCGACTACTCGAATCCTTGTGATACAATTGTACTATCTTGGTTAATATGGCCTCTATTTCTCTGTTGGTCACCTCTGCCTATCTGTTTGCTTGCAAATGATAAGGACTAGCCTTTTGATGCCTTATGCTATACTCCTTCATCATCTCTGTAATCAAGTTTGATGTGAATTGTGCGCCCTGGTCTGTGACTAGCTCTCTGGGAACTCCATACCTTGTAAAGATTTCTTCATACAAGAATTTTGCTACTTTTTCATCCCTTGCATTCTGCATAGCTTTCACTTCAACCCATTTTGTTAGGTAATCTATACAAACCAAGATGTAGGATTTTCCATTTGATGGTGGATCAATTGGTCCAATGAAGTCCATACCGCACTTATCAAAGGGTGTTATTACTACTTGTGGATTAAGTGGCATCTCATTTAATCTCATTGGTCGACCCATCCTCTGACATTTATCACATTTTTTTATATAACTGGCTGCATCTTTGTGTAATTGAGGCCAATAATATCCTGTTGTTAAGATTTTCAGGGCTGTTCGCTTTGATGCAAAATGACCTCCACAAGGCTCATCATGACAAGCATGGAGTATATCATATACTTCATCTTCTCTCACACATCATTTCATAATCTGATTTGGACCAGTGTAAAATAGATTGTTATCTATCCATGAAAACTGAAAGCTCTTTTCTACAAGATTTTTCTTGTCTTTCTGAGAAAAATGTGGGGGCATCTTATTTGCTACAAGATAATTGGCTATGTCCACATACCATGGGTTTTTTATTGCTATATGGAATAGGTTTTCATTTGGAAATGTATCTTCAACTTGAGTAGTGTCTTCATCAACATTTTGTAGTCTAGCTAAGTAGTCAGCAACTACATTGGTCTTTCCTAGCTTATCAACAATTGTGATGTCAAACTCTTGTAGTAGTAAGAGCCATCTTGCCAATCTGCCTGTTATAGCAGGTTTGTTCATCAGATATTTTATTGCAGAGTGATCAGTGTGAATGAAAATGGGATAGCTTGTGACATAGTATCATAATTTGTTCAATGCATAAACTACAACTAGGAGTTCCTTTTCAGTGACTATGTAGTTCAATTCAGGGCCATGGAGGCTTTTACTAATATAGTGTTAGGATAATAAGTAGAAAATGAAAATATTAACAAACAAGAGAGAGCACAATAACATAGAATTTAACGTGGTTCACCCAATCCTTGGGCTACATCCACCAACAGCGAGTCCAATATCTTTATTATTATCCAGTGGTTACAATTTGAAACCTGTAACTCAATCCCACCGCAGGAAGCTACAATAATCCCTCATACAATGAATCTCAAACCCTAAGCCCTTTTACAAGTATTTTTGACATAACATAATTAGGGCAAAAATACTCTGACTAAATAGAAAATAGATGGCCGACACTTTACAATATTATTAAGTCATTCTTAGCATTGAGGGGTGCTACCCCTCGACCTCGCCTTGGGGCACTGCCCCTCAGGGGGCCCCGTAAGGGGTGCTGCCCCTTGACCCCATGGATAAGTCTGATTAGGCTCCACATACATAACAATCTCCCACTTGGAGACTGATCAGACTCCACAACAATATCCTCCCACTTGGAGATTGATCGACCAAAACCTGTAGCTCCCACTGAAATAATGAAAGCACCCTGGACTCAGCTATTCTTTTATTCTGTTCAGTCTAGAAGACCAACCGAAGCTGAACAGGAATTCAGCTTCTCCCTTGTCACTGCCTTTGTAAACATATCTACTAGATTATCATCTGTATGTATCTTCTCCAACCTTAACTATCCATCATCCAATACTGACCAAATGAAATGATATTGCAACTATATGTGCTTTGTTTTTGAGTGCAAAGCAGAATTCTTTGCAAGATGAATGGCACTCTGACTATCTGAATACAAATAATTATCTGCCTATGGATGTCCCAATTCTTCCATGAAGAATTGAAGCCATATCATCTCCTTGGATACCTTTTTAGTAGCAACATACTCTACCTCTGTAGTAGATAAAGCATTCACCTTTTGTAACCGAGAAATCCAACTCATTGCTATCCCACCAACAGTAAATACATAACCTGTAGTACTCCATCTGGTATCAATATCTCTTGCCAAATCTGAGTCAACATAGCCATGAACAGTAGTAGAAGAGCCCCCAAAGTGTAAACACTTATTGGATGTTCCTCTCAAATATCTAAGAATCCATTTGACTGCATTCCAATGCTCAATCCCAGGGTGACTCATATACCGGCTAATGACTCCCATGCATGTGCAATATCTGGCCTAGTACATACCATAGAATACATTAAGCTCCCTACAACTGAAGCATAAGGTATCTTGGACATTCTTGCCTCTTCTTCTGGTGTCTTTGGACACATTTCTTTAGTCAATTTGAAATGACCAGGCAAAGGTGTAGTGACAGCTTTGGCATCCTTCATGTAGAATCTCTGCAACACCTTCTCAACATAATCAGCCTGAGATAGAGTTAATTTTCTATTCTTCCTATCTTTGCAAATTTTCATGCCAAGGATTTGTTTTGCTACCCCCAAATCCTTCATAGAAAAAGATTTTGCTAACCGTTGTTTCAACCCCTTAATATGATCCATGTTAGACCCAGCTACAAGCATATCATCAACATATAAACATAGAATAATGTAGCTGTCATTATTTAACCTCTTGAAATAAACACAATAGTCAAAATTACATCAAGTGTATCCATTCTCATGCATAAAAGTATCAAATTTAATATACCATTGCCGAGGTGCTTGCTTCAAGCCATATAAACTTTTCTACAATTTGCACACTAAACTCTCGTTACCCTTGACCTCATATCCCTGTGGGTGTACCATATATATTTCTTCATTCAAATCACCATGAAGAAAGGTTGTTTTAACATCAAGCTGCTCTAAATGCAAATCTTCAGTAGCCACAATACTTAAAACAATATGAATAAAAGTCATTTTAACAACTGGAGAGAAAATCTCATCAAAATCAATACCATGTTTCTGTGCAAATCCTTTTACGACTAATCTGGCTTTAAATCTTTTCTTACCTCCATCTTCTTCTTTCAACCTGTAAACCCATTTATTTTGCAAAGCCCATTTTCCTGCAAGTAACTGACATAAATCCCATGTTTGATTTTTTAGTAAAGAGTCAATTTCATCTGTCATTGCAGACTCCCACTGAAGTTTTGTATCCACTTGCATAACTTCATTATAACATTCATGTTCACCAACATCAGTTAATAAGATAGAATACAAAGAAGGTGAAAATCTATCTGGAGGTCTACTTAGCCTTGTTAACCATCTAACATTCACTGGGGTGTGTGGTATTTGTTGTTGCAGAGCATAAGGAACTACTAGAACATTATCATTTGGAATATCATCCAGCACAACATAATCATTTTCTTTCTTCTCATGCTACTGCAACAAATCTTTGTACAATACTTTCTCATTGAATATGGCATCCCTGCTTCTTACAATTTTAAGATTTTCAAAATCCCAAAGCCTATAACCAAATTCATCAATGCCATATCCAATAAATACACATTTCTTTAACTTAGCTTCCAACTTGGTTCTATTTTCAGAATCTATAAGTGAAAAAGCTTCACAACCAAAGGTTTTGAGAAAAGAATAACTCACCTTCTTACCACTCCATGCTTCCTCTAGAATACCACAGTCCAAAGGAGTACAGGGGCCTCTATTGATTAAATAAATTGCAGTGTTCACAGCCTCTGCCCACATATTTTTGGGCAGCCTAGCATGCAACCTCATACTCCTTGCACACTCCATTATTGTCCTGTTCATGTGTTCAGCCACTCCATTTTCTTGTGGAGTCCTTGGTACAGTTTTTTGTCTACAAATACCAATAGAGGCATAATAATCTTCAAATTCTTTGCTGCAATAATCACCACCATTATCAGATTTGAGACATTTTAATCTTTTTCCAGTCTCATTTTCAACCAAGCTTTTCCATTTCTTAAAAGTTTCAAATACATCAGATTTCTGTCTAATGAAATATATCCATACTTTCTTAGTTGCATCATCAATGAATGTAACATAATACTGAGAGCCACCAAGGGAAGATACTTGAGCTGGACCCCCTACATCTGTATGCACAAGCTCTAATTTTTCATCTTTCTTTTTCTTCCCACTCTTTACAAAACTGACTCTCTTTTGCTTTCCATACACACAACTTTCATAGAAATCCATATTAACACATTTCAAACCTGGTAGAGCTTTCTTTGAATGAAGTAATTTCATACCTTTTTCACTCATGTGCCCAAGTTTGTTGTGCCACAATGCTATTTCAGAATCTCTAGCTATTGTCTCTTGTTCTACCTGCTCAACTACAACAACTGTTCCTAAACATTCATTTTTCTCTGAAACAATTAAAGTAGAGGGAACAGTATGACCTGTACAAAGATATAAGGTGCCTACTTTCACACCTTTTGAAACCTTCCAATTTTTATCATTAAAAGTAACTGTGCAACCCTCATCAGCGAGTTGCCCTGCTGAAATTAAATTTCTAGTTAGCCTTGGAACATGTCTTACCTCTTGTAGTAGCCAATGATTCCCATTATGCAACTTAATCTTGATTTTTCCTTTTCCAACAATTTGACAGGGTTCATTATCTCCCAAATAAACTAGCCCAAAATCCCCTTGGACATAATCAACAAAATAACTTCTATGGGGTGTAGCATGAAATGAAGCCCCCGAATCTAACACCCATGAATCATCAACATTTTCTAAAGACAAAAGCAAAGAATCCTCTTCAAATTTGTTACTTACCACATTTGCCTCCTTGTTTCCATCATTTTTGTCTCCTTGATCTTTCTTCCAAGACCAAAAATCTTTCTTCTTATGATTTGGTTTTCCACAGTACCAGCAATCATTTGGCCCTTTGGATTCAGACCTCTTTCCCTTTAATTTGCCTCTTGATTTCCCATGATTTCTAAAGTTGTTTCCTCTATCTCTTGTTCTACCTCTGCTTTCTGCGTTCAATACACGACCCGATGTGGATGCCCCTGAGATTTTCCTATGAATTTCCTCACTCAATATAACACCAACAACATCATCAAAATTTAGGGTATTTGAACCAGAAATAGAATTACTAACAACCATTACCAAGCCATTCCAGCTTTCTAGCAAAGAACAAAAAATCAAGAGAGCCCTAACCTCATCATCGAAAGTAATTTTAACTGAGGTTAACTAACTTGTAACTATATTAAACTCATTCAAATGATCAGTGACTGATCCACCTTCTACCATTTTCATATTAAATAAACACTTCATAAGAAATACCTTGTTTGAAGCTGAAGGCTTTTCATACAACTTCGCTAGGGTGTCCATTAGATCTTTATCTTTTGTTGCTATAGTAATATTGAATGCCACTGATTGTGCTAGGCATAGATGAATACTCCCTAGTGCCTTCCTATCCAAAATATCCCAATCTTCCTGAGACATTGCTGCCTCTTTCTTGGCTATTCCCTCTAATGGCCGCCATAGATCCTTCTGATAGAGATAGTCCTCCATTTGCATCTTCCATAACTGGAAGTTCTGCCCATTAAACTTATCAACCTTCAACCTACCCTTATTTTCCATTTCTCCCACTTAACTAAGAGACTCTCCCACTAACTCATGAGACCTACTTCAGAGAATAGATGAAAGAATGAATGAAGCAACCTCGCTCTGATACCACTTGTTAGGATAATAAGCAGAAAATGCAAATATTAACAAATAAGAGAGAACACAATAACACAAAATTTAACATGGTTCACCCAATCCCTGGGCTACATCCACCAACAATGAGTCCAATATCTTTATTATTATCCAGCGATTACAATCTAAAATCTGCAACTCAATCCCGCCGCAGGAAGCTACAATAATCCCTCATACAATGAATCTCAAACCCTAAGCCCTTTTACAAGTATTTTTGACATAACATAATTAGGGAAAAAATACTCCAACTAAATAGAAAATAGATGGCTGACACTTTACAATATTATTAAGTCCCCCTTGACCCCATCAAGGGCTCTGCCCCTTGACCCCGTGGATAAGTCTGATTAGGCTCCACATACATAACATATAGTAAATTTCATTCTCAAGGTTAGTAGGTTTTTGTCCTAGCACAACACCTATGGCATAATCTGATGCATCTGTATGGATGTGGAATGGAATAGACCAATCTGGTCCTTTTAGGACTGGTGCAGTTGTTAGGAGGTTCTTTAGCTGCAGGAAGGACTCATCACATGCTTGTGTCCACATAAATTTAGCTTCTTTGGTAAGCAATGTATATAGAGGACTAGAAATTTGACTAAAATTTTGAATAAAGCGTCTATAGTATCCAGCATGTCCAAGAAAAGATCTTACATCTTTTTGTTTAGTAGGATTAGGTAGTGTAAGTATTGCCTCTACTTTAGTTGGGTCCACTTGAATTCCTGGTGCTGAAATGAAATGCCCAAGTACCACTCCTTCCTGCATAATCATAAAGCATTTCTCACTATTAAGGGATAGATTATGCTCCTTACACTGGATTAGTACCTTTTCAAGATTTCTCAAAGCCTCATCAAATGTCACTCCAAATCTTGTAAAGTCATCCATATATATCTCCATACAATCATGTGAAATGTTAGCAAAAATACTGATCACAGCTCTTTGAAACATTGCTGGAGCATTACACAATCCAAAAGGTAGAACTGAATAGGTGTATGTCCCCCATGGACATGTGAATTTAGTCTTCTCCTGGTCCTCTGGAGCAATAGTTATTTGATTATATCCACTATATCCATCAAGAAAGGAAAAATACTTCTTACCGACCAAAGTATCAAGTACTTGGTCAATGAATGGTAATGGGAAGTGATCTTTCTTGGTAGCTTTATTTAACTCCATGTAATCCACACAAATCCTTCATTTTCCCCTCTTTTTAGGTACTATTACCAAATGTGATACCCACTTACTGTCAGATATAGGATATATAAAGCCAACATCTAATAACTTTTGCAATTCTATTTTAACTATCTCCCTTAATGCTGGGTTAATCCTTCTTTGAGGTTGCCGAAGGGGTAGGCTACCTTCATTGATATATATCCTATGAGTACATAATGTTGGGCTTAATTCCTTGATGTCCCCATAATCCCATGCAAAGGCTTTCTCATGTGTTTGCAATAGTTTAGTGAGTTGTTCCATTCGTTGTGGAGGCAACTTATTATTCACATGGAGATTATGACCTTTAGAAAGCTCAACAGTAGTTGTAAGGTCAAGCATGGATACTTTAGGTATATGACTTGTGTTTAATTCACTAGGTAGTAACTGGTGGATAATATTGGGTTTTGAAGGTAATACACAATCCTCAAGATTATCTTTGTATGCACTTAACTCTAACACAAAACTCTTAGATACATCTTTGATTACAACACAATCATTATTAAGAATGCTCCAAATGACTTCATCCTCCTCTTGCAGCTTTAGAAAGGATTCCCTATGTAACATCATGAGCTGAACCACAAAATTCAGTTCTTCTTCCCCATTTCCTAAGTCTAGCCATATAGGTGTACTCAAATCTAGCTGCGGTTGAGCTGGAGGATACAATGCTAATTTCTTAGTGGCTTTCCATCTAAAACTATCATGTTCCCTAATCTACAACTTATGTTTGCATCAACTATTGCTAGCCATGGATGTCCTAGAATAACAGGGTAACCAGCAAGGTTTACTTTTGGTGAAAGGATCATGAAATCAACAGGGTACTCCCAAGAATCTAAGGCAACTATTATATCTTCAATCATTCCATTAGGAGTAATAGTAGAGCTATCTACTAATTGCAATATTGTTGGAGTAGCTCTCAACCCTTCAATACTCAACTTATTCATAGTATCCTTAGTCATTAAATTAATGGCAACACCTAGGTCTATTAATGCATTTTTGACAGAGTGGCCATTAATGATGATATTCACAACTAGACTCCTTGGATTTGAATATTTTGGTATGACCAATTTTCCTAGCATGATATCAGCTAATTGTCCTATAACATGAACTATTGTAGGATCCTTTTTCTTTCTCCCAAGATTTTTAAGACAAGCTTCTTTTATTTCTTTTCCATAAATTGGAACATCTTTTATTTCTTGAAACAGGGGAATCTGGACATGCATGTTTTTAAGCTAGTCAATGATATCAAATGGTTGATCTTCTTTTGGTATGGGCTTCTCCATGCTGAGCTCTGAGGAAAAGGTGGTTTAACTAATGTATGAACATTAGCTGATTTGGAAACATTTTCTGATGCAAAAATATTTGGCAAATCATTCTCTGAAATCGGTACTGCTGCTGCAGGAAGGTCTGACACTTCAGTGATAAGGGGTGGTTCAGGTGCTGGCAAGGTAGTACATGATCTTATATGTATATCAGCTATATCAAGTGCATAGGTAGGGTACTTCTGAGCATCAATAACATACATTTGTTTCTATGATTGTTGATTGTTGGGATTCAGTTGAGGTTGAGCAGGTAATTGTGTCTGCTTTTGAGGATTTGTATTTGGAGGTGGTGGCATTATTGTAGGCATGTTTGTTGGAGGTGGTAGAGGTGGATATCCAAGATTTGGATTAGGCCATTGCTGAGGTCCTCTCCACTGGTTAGTGGGCTGCCAATTTCCTTATGGTTGTTGCCATTGGTTTGGAAATTGTGACCATTGGGGTTGCTGTGGAGGATACCATTGATTTTGTTGATTATTTGGCCAAGCATTATTCCAAGTGGGTTGATTATACTATGGAGGACTTTGGACATTCTAGTTTTGCCATTGACTATTATATGGTCTTGAAGTTTGTAATGGGTCTTGAGGCATACCTTGTCTCATGGCCCATGGACAGCGCTGAGCAACAAAGAATACTTGATCATCCTCTCCATCTATCTTGAAGTATTCTATTGGAAGATGTTGATTCTCCAAGTTTGCGACCAATTTGCACTAGCAATTCTTCTTTTGTTTGTAGTAATGAGGACAATATTCTGCCAGCTGCGCTTTTGCATCTTCATGTTTCTTCTTGGCGGTCATCATGTCCAGGTGTGTAGCAACATCATTGCTGATGTCTTTCTTGAAGTCTGATAATGGGTTTGAAATCTCCATCTTTGAAATACCAGAGCCACTCCTTTGGTCAACACTAAGCGAAATCCTCTTCCTTTCTTGACCACTTCTCTAGAATATCTCATACATATCTTCTGAAGGTCATCCCAGGAGGACTAAGATATATCACCTCTGGCCATGAGGTCCAAAGCTTCAAGACAATTTTCATTCACTCCTCTTAGAAAAATCAGCTTCTATGAATCCTCCTGCAGTGCATGTTGCAGGTTCTTTTGTAGACTAAATAAGAAGCGTGATATGTAGTCCTCTAATGTCTCTTCTTCCCTTTGTGACATATGGAATATGTCATCTCCTTTTGAATCACTTCCCTTGTAGTAGTCTCTATACTTCCTTAGAAACAAATCTCTCATTCTATCCCAATTAGCTATTGCATTCGCTCCTAAGCCCATGAACCATCTGAGGGATGACTCCTTTAGTGTTGTTGGGAACAACTTAAGCTTATAAATATCAATATTGTAGTCAAAAATTTGACACAGTATGTCAAAATCGAACAAAAAGGTGTCAAGATCTTCTGTAACAAGTCCATAGAAATTTGGAAGTGTTGAAGCAGGTATGTTCTTGAGGTTAGGATTTTTAATAAGACTTGGAATTGGAAATGGAAATGTAGGAGCTACTATTACTGGAGGTGTTGGATATTGAAACTGTGGTGGGAAAGTATTGTTGACTGGAGGGTTTTGAACAATAGGTGGTCTTGGAGTAGGATTATTATTATGAAAACTGGCTAATATTTATGCAAAAGGACAGAGGTCAAATGTTTTTTGGGTTTCTTCTTCTTCTATAAAGATGATGCAACAAACTCATGACCGACATCAAGAAATGGTAATTCAAGTTCTTCAAACTCTTCTTTCAGTTTAACAGGCTCCTTTGGAAGAAATCTTCCATGAGCATCTCACCTTCTTTGATGCATGCAAGTAATTTGATGACTTGTGAAGCAAGCTCACAACTTATTGTATTAACTAAAAATAAGAAACTAATCTGAAAAATAAATGACTCATTTGAGGTTCCTAGTTTGACACCATCCTTGACAACGATGCCAAAAATGAACAGTCTCACAATAGGTAGAGATAATCATGTCATTATCTTACTTAAGGGTAAGATATCTATGCTACGGATTACGTATCTCCATCATGAAATGCATTTAGATTGTCAACCCAGGGATGTAGACTTGAAATGGGACAGCACAGTTTGTGCACTAAGTTCCTTTAGGAGTCATAGCACTTATGCTGCAAGAAGATAAAATGCATGAAAGGAATTTATGCTATTGTTGTAGGAAGTAAACACACTTTAATATTGAATGGAATTACTGCATAAAACTTATGAAATGAATCTAAGCTTGCCTAACAGCTCAAAACATTCACTATACCCATTTCTGCAAATGCTGCAGGACCAAACATAGTGGCAATGCTGTAGGAATAAAATAGTAACTCTATTTGAAAACAAGAAAAGTACAGGAAGCAAATCTATTCTACCTTAATCTAATCCACCTTCCAAGTGGTCCCCCTTGGTTGGATTTTGCTAACTACTCAACACAAGAGATAATCCAAAATCACTCTTCCATTAAATTCTTCTTAACTGGTTACATAACAACTGAATAACTCATGAAGAACAAAAACAAAGCAACTTCCACTATACTAAATACAAAATTCTATCTTCCTTCATTTTTTCTACTAAATCAGTCAAAATCCCTTTATATCAAGGATTGACACTTATTGGAAACATAACATAAAAGTCTCATTAAACCTCACCAAATATGGAGGAGATAAAACAACCATGACATAATACAATTATTGGTGGCAACAGAATAACAGTTCTGAGGAAATATATCAGAACTAATTCCCTGTATTCTTTGGAACAACAGCTCCTTCAAAGCTCGACATATCCATCAGAATTGTGTTGGATTCTCCCGCCATGGTTGGTCTTCTAACACTCCTTTAATGTAGATGCGCCACTCTTCATACCACTCCGTGTTTACCTGAAAGGTTAGTAACATTCGGTACACATATGCAAGTCAACATTTTCAACTCCTACTTAAATGTTAGAACATAGCTTGAAATAATTATATGAAGTACCGCATTATATTTATAATAGTCAAAAAAACATATCACTCAAGCTACCCATAGATTTTGTGGCTTTAGTTGTACTTGGCATAGGTTCACATAAGTATAAGAAATAAAATGTCTTGGAAATGTTTGTCAAAGTATCAACAAAATATAAAGATCATAAGAAAATTGAGGCAATAATTAGACTCATCAAATGGTCTATTCACATGGACTATTAGAAGGAAAGGTTTATATATATATATTGTTAAAAAGATAGATCATTTATTTCTAGCTAGTGGTTGGGATTCTCTCCTTGTGGTTTTTTAAGCCTTAATATTGCCTATCACAAGGTCGAATCACTTTCTAGTGGCCTTGACGATGTAGAAGGGTTCATATCATTGAGATACCCTTTCAAGTTTGAAAGGATGTGGTTCTGAGATGAAGGTTTTATGGAGATGGTAGCTAAGTGGTAGCATAACTCTCCTCCTTGGTATGGCAACAAGGGGTTTCAACTTTTCAAGAAATTGCTATACATCAAGAGTTTCTTGAAAGTTTTGAATAGGGCCCACTTCAAAGATATTTTTCTAGAAAAGAAGATCAATGAAGGTTAGCTTCAAGCTCTAAATAATAAAGTGATCTTAGGAAGTATGGATAGAATGGACTTTTTTAACCGAAAGGGAGATTAATGAACAATATAACAAGATCTTAGCAAGAGAGGAAACTTACTAGAGGTAGAAGTTGTGAGAGAGATGGTTGAAAGAGGGTGATAGCAATATGAAGTTTTTTCCACAATTCAGTGAAAGCTAAAAGGTCAAATACTAGAATTTCTTCACTTATAAATGCTGGTGGATGTAGATATTTTGAGGTTGATGAAATTAATGAAGAGGTTGTATCATTTGTTTCTTCACTTTGGTTTTCTAATGATCATGCTTCCAAAGAGGATTTGGAAGATGTGCTCGGGATTATTCCAAGTTAGTGATAGATTTAGATAATGTAATGTTAATGGCACTTGTCTAACTCAAGGAGGTCAAATATGAATTATTTTCCTTAGAGGGACATAAGTCACCTAGACCAGATGGTTTTAAAGTGTTATTTTACAAAAGATTTTGGGAGGTTATTAAGAATTATTTGTGGGATGTGGTGGAAGATGTGGAAAGGGTTTGTGTTAAAGGATTTTAATAATACTTTGGTGGCCTCAATTAAAAAGAAAGAGGTTGCAGAGTCATTTGAGGAATTTCATCCCATATCTTTGTGTAGTGTAATTTATAAAGTGATTATGGAGGTGGTATAAAATAGACTTAAGAAGATTTTGGGCTCATTGATATCTAAGGAGAAAAGTGGTTTAACTCCTAATAGATCCATAGTGGAAGGAATGATTACATCTCATGAGGCCATTCACTCATTTAGATTGAAAAAATAGAGGAAGATGTTTGTGAAATTAGATATCTAAAAATCTTATGATAGAGTAAATAGAGCCTTTTTGTATAGATTTCTTGATAAATTTGGCTTTAGTGATCAATGGATATCTTGGATAAAAGGCATGATAATTGAGTATTGTGTCTTGATTCTAGTCAATGGGAATCCTCAAGGATTCTTCGAGCCATGTACCAAGGGTTAATACAAGGATATCCTATCTCCCCCTTTCTCTTCATTATTATGGTAGAAGTGATATACAAATTGATTACCAAACGTAGGGTCAACAACAATGGAAGGGAGTTTCAGTTGCAAGAGGAGTGGACCCAATCTCTCCTCTCCAATTTGTTGATGACACTATCTTGATGGGTGAGGCATCCTTAAGGGAGGAAAGGGTTATGAAAGGCATATTGGATAAATATAGTAAGGTATCAGGTAATATGATTAAGTAGATGAAGTTCAATATCTTATTTAATACAAACCAAGATGCTTAGATAGAACTTTCTAGAATTTTCAACATCTAGCTAGGTAGACTTCTAGGTAAATTTTTAGGAATGTGTAAGGATTCTCTTTGCAACGAGTTTCTAGATGAGGACATTGGAAAATTAGAGGGCTAGAAAAGTAAGTGGCCTAATCTAGCTGGTAGGATTTTAGTGTAAAAATTAGTCATCTTGGCAATGCCTCTTTTCTCTATGATGTGCTTAAAAATCCTAGGGAAAGTAATTCATTTAATAGAATAGAGGATGAGAAAATTATTTAGGAATGGAACTCAATACTATGATAAAATTATTATCTTGGCATGGGAAAACATTTTTAGTCCAAAAGACTCAAGAGGTGTTGGATTGCAGAATTGGAAAACCCTTAATGAGGCAATGGGTTCTAAACTTGTGTGGCATATGTATAAGTCTCTAGATAAAAAATGGGTGAGAATTTTAAGAGCCAAGTACCTAGAAAACAATGATAAGATGAGAATATTGATGATTCAGGACCCTTCACGAGGCTCTTTACTATGGAACTTCATAGTTGGGTGTAGAAAGGTGATAACATATCATATTACTTGGCAATTAGGAAATGAAACAAGGGCTAAATTTTGGATAGATTCATGGGATGAAAAGGTAATGTTGCTTGATCAAGGGAACATTGATAGAATAAAGATAGTAAACAAGAAACGATGGGGAGTGAAGGTCAGTGAATTTGATAAATTTAAGAATAAATATTTAGGGGGTGAATGGGATTAGAAAGATATAAGTGAGTTGGTCATGAATGAAATCAACACTAACACTATTGGCCTCCTCTAATGATTCAATAACTAGGCCCTAAATCTATAACTTAGAGATTAGATCTTTGCACTTAGTAGTTATCTCACTCATCATGAAGGTTCATTTCTTTATAAACCCAAGGGCATGAACTTGGAATGGTTCTACATTGTATGTGCACTAAGACTCATTTGTAGCCATTCTATCTTATTACTAGAAAGGAAAGAGTATTGAAAATAAAATGCTTGAAAGAAAATGGCTTAAATACTAAGCATGAATCAACAACTAAATTAAACTAGAATATGTAACAGAAACATAAGTCTCAACAAGTAGATAGGAAGTTAATTTATTCTTCCTTAGCTACAAGAATAGTCACAGAATAGAATTCTAACGGCTGTAGGAGTAGATAACTGCTAAGACTGTAACTAATTGTTGAATAGAAAAGTAACTACTAAACCAAATGGGTGAAATTATCACCAAGTAGGCCCCCATGGATGAGTCTTCTTGGAACTTATCTCAAATGTAGAAAATTAAAGTACCATTTTATCCACTAAAAATGTTGTTACAACATAACAGTAATATTATTATATTTATTGAAACTAAAAATGAGAGTACAGTATCAAAAATTCCAACCTCTAAAAAAGGGACACCTAATAATTATTTATAAAAGGAAAGCTTACAACTCTAACTAACTAGGTAGTAAACTCAAATAAGCTAGGAGGAAATCATTTACTAAAAACATGAAAAATAGGAAGGAGGTTATGCATGCACAAGATTTAGTCAAACAAGTCCTACCTCAGCAAGGATCTAGCATAAAAAATCCTCCTAAATCTACTCAACGAACATGCATGGACATTTAAAGTTGAGCTACAACTTCCACATGATCTATGAGTTTTCAACTGTTGACCTTAATGTCCATATCATCTTGTCTCCTTCAGCAACTGGGCAGTTGGAATGAACTTCTTCCACCTTGCAAGATCTATTTATATCTGCATCTTCATCTAGACCTGGATTATGATATTATCATGCACAAGACAATTAAAAATCCATAATCACCTTAGAATAATATTCATTCAATCACATGAAAAAATATAGATATACCACATATTAGTTTAATACTAACAAAAAGGTACAAGGATAAGTTCATGACCATAGTTCATAATTTTAGGAGAACAACATAAAAAGTATTAGTAATCAAGTGCTAAATATCATAGTAACAACAACAAAAATATGAGAAATCTCAAAAAAAATTATCCATTATTTGTACTCATCATCTCCCCCCAACCTAATGATCTATTGGTGCTCCAATAGGTATAACTTGATTCCTCTATCTAGCTAATGCCTTGAAGTCACCAACATGTCTTTTCATTTTATCTGTCTCTATAGTCTTTGAGTTTGGATTACAATGGAAACCTTATTTGTTTTCCAATCTACCCCACATATTCTACTTTGGCATTGGCCATAACAAAATAGGTGGTTGAAAGATCAATGAGAGCCAATATTCTTGCATTGGTATCTATAGACTATATAATTGGTGCTTTGTTTTTAAGCTACATAATAGTTTTGCAAGGAATGTGGTTCAACTTTATTTAACTAATCTGGCAAGTCATTCCATCTTTGCGCCAAGTACCCTGATACTATCTTTTGTAAAGTGGTAGGTACCTATTCATATTCTAAGTACACTTCCTAACTAGAAGACATGATCCTCCTTTTATGCTCGGGACTGTAAAGAAGTATGTATCAAGTGTAGTAGATATTTGCAGGGTTGCCTGATTCAACTCTTAAAAATAAGGGTTATGGATTCTTTATCTTTGTATGTTTTGAATTGTTTCCCCCAACTGATTTCATTCTGAATCATGACATCAATGCACTCAAGTGAACATCTCCAACATGTAACAATGGATTCCATCCATGGTCATTGGACAATGTATTTGTGCAAATATAATTCACACTATAAATTCTTAGTTTTAGGAGGAGAGAATTGATGGGATTTGAAAAATTCTTGTGGGGGTTCAATGGAAGGGTTTAAACCATAAATTATCCTTGACAATTTAAAAGAAAGGCTTCACTCCCTTAAGTGTAGTACATATATCCTTGGGGGATTCCTACATTCCAAAATTTGTGGGACTAAAGTAACCACGTTGTCCACCTTATCTTTGAATGTAGCAATTTCCACATTCTTCTCCTCAATTTCCTCATTTTTCTTATTGATCACTTTTTGGAGATTGACTTTATCTTTGTTCCATTATTCTTTTTCTTTTATATCTTCCCATAAGTATAGGGCTACTGATGCCCATGAGATTGCAAATAGTATGTGAATACCTACAAGAATTTTCCTCTTCTCTGGTTCCTTGTGTGCAACTTTCTCTACATGATAATAAAGTTATTCCAACCCTATGTTTACCTGTTCTTGACCTTCATCTACTAACAACTCTTGTTCACCCTAGAAAATTTCCTTTCATGTTCCATATGCTCATATATCTCCTCCCCAGACTCATATGTAGGCATTATTACTCTATTTTGTTACTCATATAAGGAAGATAATTTTGGGCTTTCCCTAGGAGAACGATTGCGGATTAGTCTTTCCTCTACGCTAGAGAAGGTGTGAATGGAGTTTGATAACTCAATTTGTATGTTTATTGTCTTCTTCCCCACTTTTCCTCTAAGCCTATGGCTCCTTCTTAGAGGCATACTAGTAGTAGATTTTGTCAATTTTGATTTCTTTGAAGGGCTTTTATTTTTCTCAGGAGTTACACAATGCTCTAATTCCTCAATTTTCCAT
This sequence comes from Chamaecyparis obtusa, assembly GCA_027943335.1. NCBI lineage: Eukaryota > Viridiplantae > Streptophyta > Pinopsida > Cupressales > Cupressaceae > Chamaecyparis > Chamaecyparis obtusa. The sequence continues at coordinate 58,715 of BSBK01000041.1, forward strand.
TTCTTAGGAATTGGGTTTACCCTTTCAGGTTTTTGCTTCTTAGCTTTCCCTTTGCTACTTTTTTCTTTTGTCATCTCTCCTTTCTCCTTTCTAACATCTTCCCTAGTGTGAATTATTGTTTTGGGGGAAGCATCCAAATTAGGGTCCAATGAAGAACTATCTACATATTCATGCTTAGATTCATAGGGATTGGTTTCTACTGCAGGAGGGTTTGTGCTAGGACCTACCCTAGAATTTGAATATCTAGAAAAGAATTTGATAACCCCTTCTTCCCTACTAAACCTAATAGTTATGGGTTCACCTCTAGGACATATGTTGCTTTAAACATCTAAATTTTTAAGAATTCATCCCATGACATAGTAGACACATCTTGTTAAGATATTTCTACTAGCAACTTAATTAAACAGTGATAGGAAATAGAGTTTTCCCTACCTTTTTGTGTCTCACCAGCCATGATTTCTATAAGATTGTATAACACATTTGGTATGTTCATCCTCCTTCCATGTCTCACGTGGTTTAGAAGCTTAAAATGAAAATAATGTAGATAGGATTGTCAACCCTTGTAGGTAATGTATTTGATGATATAAACAACAAAACTTTTCCATGTTTCTGGCAAAGAAAGTCTTTGTGTGCTATACTTGTCCACAACTAGTGGATGATCCTTAGGCTTAGTAAATTTTTCTCTAGTTGATCCGGCATCCCTAGAAGTAGGGTAGGGTTCTCCTTCAACAAGAAGACCTATCACTTTTGTAATTCTTCCTTCGGTGGCTATAACCTTTAGTCCTTTTACCATTACCTCACCAATGGAAAATGTTTGTGCAAATTCTAAGGAATCTTCATTATTGAAACCATTAAGGTTCAAAAAGTAGTCGAATGGGCCACAATTTCTAAATTATGGTTCGTAGAGTACATCCTATAGAATTACCTGATGGACTATCGGTTCACTTATAATTGGTTGATCCCCCATTACCTCTACTCACACTCTTGCAAATACCTTTGCAAAAACCTCCTTTCTACAATCCTTTAGTTTCATACCCTATTTCAATCATTGTTTACTTCAATTTTATTGTAACACCAATACCAACACCAATGTCAAATAACCTTTTATTTTCCCCATTTTAGTTGCATCGTGATTCTGACTAAGGAAGTAAACAAGAAATTAAAGAGGAGCATCATCAAATAGAATGGTGGTGGTTTTAGTATATATAGGTTTAGTACAAGAAAGACTCAAATCAACTTAATGTCATAACATACATGCAAAAAACTATTTCATGATTTAAAAAATTCATGTTTAAAATTTGACAAGCTGGGTATTAAGTATGACTAATGACATATATGACATGTGGAATCACACTTAGTAATGCAGTCAAGCTTGGTGGATCTAGTTAAGGACTGACCGACCTTGCAGCCAAACCAATATGCAGCGGAAATACACAACACAAACAATAGATCTCATATGAAACAGAAGTCTTTATTCATGAAAACACCGATTACATGCAATGTGCCAGGCTGTAAGGCCTTCCCAGTTATGACCAATTACAATGCAAGTAACAATCTACAAGATCTTGCAGGATCTCCATCAACATCCTGCTAGTCCAGGTCTATAACACACAACACACTGGTAGGCACCCAGGAAAGATCTAAAATTGTACTCCAACTTCCAAGAAATCTTCCTGCTCCTAAGCTCGCAGGATACTAACCTTATTTTTCCATAATCTCCCCCTAAACAACTACCCAAGCATCCTATAAATACTGATTCCCAGCCACAAGTCAATTGATGGAAAAATAAAACTCTTTAAACAAATATTAAATGCTAAAACATTAGTCGGCTCTCACATAGCCTTACAAAATAAATAAACTCTCAAAGATGGCCCCAAATGGTCATCAGATCCTCATAGGAGAATGCCACATGCCAGATATAGGTCCCCACATGTCCAATGGTCAATCCATAACATGAGGGGTGTGACCCAAATTAAATGCACCAGTTGGCCAAGCCAATCTAACAAAACAATCCAGTCGGTAAGCAAGAACACTGAGTAACAAAAGAAATAACCGAGCACCAGTCAACCGACCATGCCAAGCATGACCAAGGAACACAGTTATTGCCGAGCGCTAGTGAACTAATGCCTTTAGTCACCGAGCATTCTTCAGAGACCGAGCACCCTAGTAACCACATAAACCGAGCAACCAGTCTCCCAAACCAAGCAAGAACTCCACCAAACCAAGATCAAAACTAACAATCTACCATTCAAAGACAAACATGTTTTGGTTGATACAGGAAATCAAGAATGCCTCAAGGGAATCAGAATAGGTATGCCGAATATGTTCTTCACCCACATTTCTTCTTGTCCTTCATCCCAAGTAGTCTTCACTTCATTCACTGTCTCATGCAGAAAGTCCTTCTGCTTTTCACTTTGTTTACCCCTTCGGTCAGCAATTGATAGCAACCGACTCTGACCACTATCGATCACCTCAGTGCTTCGGTAAGGTTCATCCTCTCCATACTCCTCAATCAAATTAGTATCATCTGTATCTCTCTATATCATAATTGTCACCATCTGTTGAACCATCTCTACCAGCAATACCATCTATTTCTTAATCTCAACAAACTCTTTAGAGATATCGTTCTCCCTCTCCTTCAAACTAGACTTAACAGGAATAGGTTCATCAACCCTCTACTCCTGAGGTTTGTCACAAGGACAACATTGATAACTCCACATCCTATAATCCCTGTCTCCTGTAAAGGTATCATCTTATGCTGAGATGCTTCATGCCTAACCGCATAGGTATTAGCACGACCATCAAACAAAACATTTTTGTCAAATTGCCAGGGTCTATCGAGCAATAGATGACAAGCATCCATAGGAAATACATCACACAATATCTCATCATGGTAAGATCCAATCTGAAAGTTAACCAAGCATTATTCTTCAACTCTAACCTTAGAAACATCTTGTATCCAACTAATCTAATAAGGATTAGGATGTTTCCTTCTTTCCAAATTCAACTTACTAACCATTTCATTTGAAACAAAGTTATCAGAACTGCCACCATCAACTATGACGTTACATACCTTATCCTTGAACTTACATTTAGTTCTAAATAAATTCCTTCTTTGTACTAGTTCAGGAACACATGTAGCTAATCTCCTAGTGACAAGACATTCACCTTTCTCAGGAACATTCTCAATGTCTTCTTCAGCAGCTAATGCAACTCTTTTCTTAGGACACTGCCAACTTCTATGATCAACTTCTCCACAGTTATAACAAGTGCTAGTGAACTCATTCTTCTACTTTCCTCTCTATTCAACATTCTTAGTAACTTGACCACTACCAGATCCTACATCAGGCTTAGGATTCTTTGTCACATTAATCTCAACAACTGTCTCCCCAGTTTTACCACCTCAGTTCCTATTGTTCTATTTTCCTTCATACTTCCTATTCAGCTTCTCTTCAATCTTTAATGCCATCTAATAAGCATCACTGATTGTTTTCATTTGTACAATAAGTAACTCTTCCTGAATACTAGGTCTCAAACCATATACATACCTAGCAACCTTTTCTTTATCAGCTTCAGAATGACCAGTCCTAATCAGGATTCTATAAAACTCCTCGGTATACTCTTGTACCAATTTGTTAGTCTGCTTCAAAGCTTGCATCTTCCTAAACTTGTCCAATTCATAATCCACCATAATGAATTGCTTCTTCAACTTGTCAACAATTTAGTTCCACTTAGTGATCTTCTCTTTTCCTTTTCTACCTCTTTCCAACTAAACTTATCTCCACTAGATATTTGCATGACCCTTCAACTTAGTCTTTGCAAATCTAACCCTATCAAGATCTTCTATTTCTTCATACTCAAAGTATTCATCAATCTCATTGATCCAATCAATCAATTCTTCAAGCCTAAGGCTTCCAAAAAATGCAAAAACTTCAATCTTAGGTCTTTTCCCAATCTTAGACATAGCTTTCAAAATTTGATTCTCCTCAGAATCTCTAGCTTCTTCCACAACTTCTTCAAAATGATCTTCCTCAGATTCATCATCACTATCCCCTTTCAAGGTAGGCTTCTTCTTTCTCAATTCCTCTTGTAGGTCTTGCACTTGTTTTTGCAAGGCTCTAAAATCATCAAGACATAATTGACCGGTAGCTTCTTCTTCCTCAGGGATCTCATGATTTCTCCTCGGAGGCATCTTCAAATCAAGATCTAGATACACAAGATCCACTTGAATCCAACAGGAATAGACTTGACTCAAACAGTGTAGTACCCCACCCATAGTTTGCTTTTAGGTTTCTTTATGTTTCAATGGTTTGACCAAATTATTTTAGGTCACTTTTGATGTGATCGATTATTATGTTAATAAATGATGGTTATGGATTTTTGTTCATTGAATGTGTTTCAGGTTATTGCATAGATTAGATGTTGATATCTTTTGATGATATGTTTATGTTTTATATTGATTTATGGTACTGATCCCATACTGGCATGTGTATGGTTATCTTGTGTTTGCATCTGTTTGACGTGTTTATTTGGTAGAGGATGGAGGCGTAGTTACTCGCATAGTCGAGATCCACATGACTGACCATACCCTATCATTGTTTGATATATATTATTGTATGTACATGCTTCATCTTGTGGTGATAGGTTCGTAGGTACAGGGCATCTTCTTCCCTGAATTGGCAGGAGTGAGCGTGCCCACAAAAATTCATCTCAATGGTAAAGAGGGGAGATAATACATAGACCCAAAACCCTAAACCTAAGCCTTATTGTCCTAGGATTGGACAAGTGTCAGTCTTACTACCCTACCTGAATTCACCTGGTTGGCATGAATTCGTGGGTCCTTCTTCCTATGTTTGTTTGATTTATTGTGTTTGATTTTTACTCTGCATGATTCAGTTGATTTATGATTATGTGGGTGAATATTAATTTATTGATTATAGTTGAACTATGTTAATTTAGATTATTTTATGTGAATATTAATGTTAGGTGCATAGTTGAATTTAATGTTTAATTATGCTTCTAGGATTTAATTGAGGAAATTAAATTAAAGTTAATTATTTTAGTATTGGAAATTAATATTGATTATGTCATAAGTTTATTATGATGAAATTTTAATTAAAATCAAATAACTGATTATTTGGATTTAATTGAGTATTTTATTGAGAATTAGATTTTATTATGTTTGTGAGTATTATTAAATGATTAAATAATTATTTGCATGAATTTGTGATGCATTAAGTATTTAATTTATTTAATAATAGATTTTATTATTAACATGTGCATAATTGAAAATGATTTGTTTGAAAATAGTGTCAACTAGTCTTTAGGAGATTATGTTGAGTTGTGCACAATTATATTTATTTTTAATTAATAATTGGTATTTTCTCTCAACAAAGTGGGAGAGTTGGATTAGGAGTTCTTTGTGTGAGTCATCTAGGGTTTTGTATGTTTAGTGGAGTTGAATCCCTAATAGGGGGATTTTGCATTCATTTGGAGTTAATCAGGTTGTTGGAGCATTTTTTTTGGAGAGAGAGAGCTTTTTGAGTTTTGTGTGCTTTCTTGTGTTCTTGAGCTTTTGGTGTGTGTGCTTGAATTCTAGGTGAAGGTTGCTTGCACTTGGATTTGGGATTGTATGTACTGTGATTCAGATCTGCAGGTGGAGCTTTTCTATTGTCAAATCTGAGGGTTTCAGCATTCTACAGGCCTTCTTATTTAGTATTTATCATTGGAATTGAGGTAGGGATTTGTGGAGTTTTCTTGTGAATTCATCAGTAGTTCTTTCTGCAATTTCTCTATGTTTGTTTCAGTTTGCAGATATAGATCTATTTTCTGTATATGCTTTCAATTTGGGGTATAGAAAACTCATAGGATTGTTATTTTATATTTTTATGTAAACTTGGCACAGTAGGGTTATGCTACCCGATTTTGGTTTAAAAATTCATCCTAGAACTCTTTGAAAATGAAAAATCAATCTCTAAATAGTTAGTTCTATAGTTTGAATAAATTAATTTAGTGGGTTGTTGTCAAAAACCCAACTTGAGTGAAAATTCCTTATTCTGGAAAAAAATCATTTTCTCTGTAAAAAAAATTATAGTTAAAACAAAATATTGGTAAAGGACAAAAAATAGCTTTCCTTATTTTTAATTGGTTGAGTGTTTATTCAATAATGTTAAGAGGAAAAGATTGATTAAAAAAAAAAAAAAATGCTGTCAAAGAAATTTGTGATTTACCCCTATTTCCATTTCTAGAAAAAAAGAGACAGTCTGTTATTTCCATTTTAAAAAATAAACAGACTTGTCAAAATAAATCTTTGATATATATATTGTGTTAGCTTTTCATTTTATTAAAATGGATTTAAAAAAAAATAAAATCTTACTAAATAAAATTTCTATGTAAAAAAAAATGGCAAACAAATTATAAATTGAAGAGTTTTTATATAAAAAAATTTGCAAAAGTGAGTGGGAGGTGGGGGCCACCACCTCTCCCCACCTCCCTAGGCGACAGGGCACGGCAGGCCAAGCCTGTCGACGGCATTGTTAGTATCGCGCGACAGGGGGTGTGGGGACCAACCCCCCCCCCCCCCTACACATTGTTATTTTTTTTTAATATTATTTTATTTAATTTTATAACAGTCATTTTTAAAAAAAATTTATTTTAATATAAATAAATTTTATTGTTATGTTTTATTTGTTTATTAATAAATTTTATTTTAATATTAATGAAATTTATTAATATGTTTTGTTTAATTATTATAAAATTTTATTTTAATATTAGTTAATTTTATTAATTGTTTTATTTAAATATTAATAAAGTTTTATTAATAGATTTTGATAATATGATTTATTTAAATATTAGTAAAATTTTATTATTAGGTTTTACTTAAACATTGGGAATGGAATCCCATTAAACATTGTTAAATTTTCTTTTGTTAATGAATTTCTTATTTATCATATGCACAATATTATTAGAGAATTTTATTGATGATCTTTAGTAAATTGTTCTCATAATTTTGTTTAAATCAATCGATCATAAGAATGTCATTTATAGGGAACTTAGACTTTTAACCTTGTAACTTAATTATTGCCATTCATAGAATAATATTTTGATTATTTTCTATCGAGATTGGGTATTTACGTTAAGATGGATTCAATGACATTTCGTAGGTATTTCTATTTACTTATGATATTAATGGAACATGATTATTGTGAGAATTCTCTAGTAGACCCTTTTCTTGAACTCATTTATGATGATTATGAAACGTATTGGATTATGGTTTTTATTTAAGTTCAAATTGATATGATTGTGTATTCTTCGTGTCTTCTTTTACATTATGGGTTGTCGAGTTCTAGATGACCTAGGGGAATACAGAGGCTGGGGTATGAGTCAGATGTTCATGTTATCAGTTATGTTTGGTGTGAGTGTACTCTATCTGATTATCTTTCCTTTTTGACCATTGGGCTCATGTTATACTGTATTCTTTTTGTGGTATCTCTGTAACCATATCTAGTTCTTTTGTGTGAAAATGGATATGAGGTTATGTAGTTGTATACCTGATTAGATCTAGGAGAGATCTGTGAGCCTAGGGTAGTTTACCTAGACATGTAATAGGAGGTGGCTTGCAATAAGCGCTGGGGCCCACAAGTGGCTGCCAGGATCACTTATTGTAAAGTTTCAGTAATCAAATGATAACCTAATATAATTAAGGGGTATTTAATTGAACCTAATAAGATATAAGTCCTCACCCATGCTTGAGTGCTAGTATAGGCTAAGATGGTGTTGAGAAGATGACTAGCCCCCTTTTAAGGGATGAGTTGGCATAGTTGATGATTTTGTCAGTACAAGAGGTCATTGATACCGTGTATGGTCACTTGGGTGCCAGAATCCAAAGAGATTACTAGGACAAAACTCAAGGGTTAGACGTACATGATGACACCTTCCTATGCATAGTCTGGTTATTCTACATGTGTCAGTTGCCTCTGGATTAGTGAGTTGTACCTTTATCTTTATCATGTGTATCTTGAGTTAGAGTGCTTTTCAGGATCCTTCTGCTTAGAGTTTTATCCTTGTTTTGTTTGGTTATCCGATTGGGGTTTGTGATTATCTCCTCAGCACGGTGGGGTAGGCCTTTGTGGTTCTACACGGATGGGTGGTAGTGATTCTTTACCATTTGAGATTCGACGTCCTGGTGCCGGTGCTTGATGGTGATTTCGCAGATGGATTCTTTATGATGCTTCATTGATTTTTCTTTCTTATCTTCATTATTTGTAATCTTGTATTAGTGTATCGCATGTGATACCTAATCTGGACATAGTATTATCATAGTTAGATTTATTACTACATACCCTGCGGCATGTGCAGTGGATGTTAGTTTATTTGGATATCATGGAAGTCCATGAGAATTGTATTTATTATTATCATGTAATTGCAATTTATAAGTTATGGAATCTTTTATTGATGTTAGTTCTAGTTGTGTTTTATTCTTACGTAATTCTACATCATGGGACCCTCAAGATTTATAATCTGTGTTGAATGTTGTTTCAATGTGAGTAAATGGTATTTTCTTCCACACTATTGTTTATCTTGTTTGTTAACTTTAGAAAAAAAAATGTTCACCAAACTTAGTAGCATGTTTAGGTCAACTTCTCTTGGGTTCCCTAGCGGGGTGTTACAAACAAGAACAAAATTTTCTCTGATACCACTTAATGTAGTCAAGCTCGGTGGATCCAATTAAGGACTGTCTGACCTTGTAGCCAAACCAATATGCAGTGGAAATACACAACACAAACAATAGATTTGATATAAAACATAATTATTTATTAATGAAAACACCTATTACATGTAATGTGCCGAGCTGTAAGGCCTTCCCAGTTATGACCAATTACAATGCAAGTACCAATCTACAAGATCTCACAGGATCTCAATCTTTTCCCCAACATCAGCATCCAGCTAGTCCAGGTCTGTAACACACAACACACTGGTAGGCACCCAGGAAAGATCTAAACTTGTACTCCAACTTCCAAGAAATCTTCCTGCTCCTAAGCTCATAGGCTACTAACCTTCTTTTTCCACAATATCCCCCTAAACAACTACCCAAGCATCCTATAAATACTGATTCCCAGCCACAAGTTGGCTGATGGAACAATAAAACTCTTTAAACAAATATTAAATGCTAAAACATCAATCGACTCTCACATAGCCTTACAAAATAAATAAACTCTCAAAGATGGCCCCAAACGGTCATCAGATCCTCATAGGAGAATGCCACACGCTAGATCTAGGTCCCCACATGTCTAATGGTCAATCCATAACATGAGGGGCGCAACCCAAATTAAATGCACCAGTCAGCCAAGCTGATCTAACAAAATAATCTAGTTGGTAAGCAAGAACACTGAGCAATAGAAGAAATAACTAAGCACTAGTCGACCGACCATGCCAGGCATGACCAAGGAACATAGTTATTGTTGAGCACTAGTGAACCGATGCCTTCAGTCACCGAGCATTCTTCAGAGATCGAGCACCTCGGTAACCACATAAACTAAGCAACCAGTCTCCCAAATCGAGCAAGAACTCCACCAAAACAAGATCAAAACTAACAATCTACCATTCAAAGATAGACATATTTTGGTTGATATAGGATTGCCAAGAATCCTAGGATGCTCTTGCATCACTTACTCCCCAACCTATATAAAAGTATGTGTTTGCATAGGCTTGGATGGAAGCATGATGCAATAGGGCATTTAAAAAGATATGCTATGCAAAATATCAATATTAACGTACAATAATCAAATAAATGCATCTAAAGTAAATAATATATATACATTATTATACATATACCTAAAAACTTGGAATGATATGAAATGTCTTTTTTGAAAAGTGTGGAAGAAAGTACCATCTCATCAAAAAATTACACTTGATAACTTAAGAGAAGTGGAAGTGGAATGACGTGGAAGAGAGAAAGAGCTGAGATGAATAGGTGGTTAATTTATTGATGGAGAAATTAATTCCCACAAAAAGTGGAAATTTTTATTATGGTCACATGCTTACTTCTTATTGGTCAAAAGGTAGGACACTAGATCTGCCCACTTTGGCTGTAGTAACTTCAGAGTTCATAGTAACTGTGAAGTTCCAGTATTCAATCAATTGTTATAGGAATTCATGTTTACTAGATGGTTTATGGTATATCTTGAATCTACAACCATTGACTAGGGGCTTGGACTTGATAGGATCAGTTGTGGCAAGTTGAACAACACTATTGGGAAAGATCAATCCTTGTTTTCCTTATACCTGATAGCATAAAGAAGTGCCCAGTAACATAGTCGAGACTTCTTTTCCTTGATGTATTTATCATGCCATTTAATTCTCTATTTTTGTACTATTTTAGTATGTTGCAGGACTAATCTCCTCATCTCATCCAAGGCATTCAACTGCATAAGTGTTATTATAAGTGTTGTGTTCAAACTATATAGGCATCATTGTTATTTTGTCATATAAAAATTTAAAGAGGGTAAAACCAATGGTGGTTTCCAGGTGGTTCTATATGCCTAAACAACTTCTAGAAACCTATTTGCCCAATCTTTCCAGTGAATTTCTATTGTTTAAGTTAGAATAGATTATATCTCCCTATTTTTTAAACTCTGATTGGCCATTATCTTGGGGGTTATGAGGTGTAGTTTTTCCATGCCTAACATTATATTCATTCACTAATGTTGTTATAAGAGTGGAGGTGAATTGAGCCCCTTGATATCTAACTATCTCTCTAGGAACCCCATAGTGTGTATAGATTTATTCATAGAGGAATTTTACAACTTTATTGTCCCTAAGATGTTTCATGGATTTGACCTCAACCCATTTAGTCACATAATCAGTGCAGACCAAGACATAATATTTTCCATTTGATGGTGGATATATTGGGCATACAAAATCAAGCCCCAACTTATCAAATGGTGTGACAACTACTTGAGGGTATAGAGGCATTTCATTTGATTTTGTTGGTCTTCTCATCCTTTGACACCTATCCCACTTCCTAGTGTACTTTCTTATATCCTTGTGAAGTGTATGCCAACAATACCTTGTATTTAGAATTTTAATGGTTGTTCTCTTGGTTGTAAAGTATCCCCCACATGGTTCATCATGATATGCATGTTGTATATCATAATTTTCATCCTCTCTGACACAACTTCATATGACATGATCTGGTCTAGTATAGAATAAACAACTTGCTATCCATGAGAACTGAAAGGTTTTTTCAATGATCACCCTTCTCTCTTTTACAGAGTGTACATAAAGAAAAGGAAAGAATTATCAAATGTATGGATAGATAGATCACTTCCCTTTTCATGAATTACACATCTAGGAAGTAAGATGCCTTCTAGAATCAAGAGGAGACTTAAACACTAAGTGGGATGGTGAACCTTCTCTAAATATGTGATTTATGAAAGGGGAATGATAAGATATAGGAATGTAAATGATTAATTGGGAAAGTCACTAAAAAAATGATAAAAATATACTATAATAGGCAAACAATGAGCAAAAATTTATAGAAATGAAAATTAGAAGACATAATTAACCTATGACTAAAAATTGAGCTCAAAATGGTAGGAACATGATGGTAATGGCAATGTGTTTCTGGGACATGATGAAAATGGCGAGATGTTCCTGGTGTTTTCGTATGAATTTTTCACAAATTGTCTAACTATTTTTTATCTGCCCAGATCTGATTTGACAACTCCATAGCCTGTTCCCACACAAAAAAGAATGGAGAAAAAGGTTGGCTAAAGGGGTTTGCCTTGGTCAAACCCCTATTTAAGAATCAACATTGGAAATAAAATTAAATTCCATAAAGGAAAGTAAATAAAATGGCAAATAATAGATTCATCTTACATAAACCCTCATGGACAGATGTAGAAATTGCTCATACCCATGAAGATACTTCAATGTGCTTAAAATCCAAAGAGTTGACCTTGGAATGCAATGTAGAATTAAGGATGCCCTCACAAATGCATAGATCTATGAACTCCAGTCCTAGATCTTAAATGTAGATATGCTTGATAACCACTTGCAAAGAAGGAGATAGAAGAACGATTGATCTTCTTACTTGATTGAGGATTCCTCTACTTCATCATCATGGGAGAGAAAATTGCATCAATTAGAGAGGATTTCCTTTTACTTGAATGATCTTGAAGAATTAGAGACTTGGAGATCTTGACCTTGGGTGCTTGTCTTCAAATCTTGAATCTAATTGCTCTTGCTTGCTTTAGAACTTGATAGCTTGGTTGTCAAAATTCTTGTATATGATAATGAATGTCAAAATGAGGAGAGATAGGGTTTTTTTATACTAACTCCATTATTTAAGGATTCAAATTTGATCTAGACCAGTCACAAAAGAAAATCCCCCGATGAAACCCTGGCATCATACCTCGGGTAAAGTTTGGCCCCTAAAACCCAGGGAAATATTGTCATTGGAGACACATCTCATGAGAAATGGGTTCAAATTTGAATTGGAGCTTGGGGAGAGTGAAAAGGTTTAAGAAATAGAGAATCAACTTGCGAGGATCAAGGATAACAAACATCCAAATCTTGAATTTTCCAAAATGGGTCTAATAGGTCCTAATAGAGCATTGAATCATGGGTACTAAATTTTTAGGATGGTATATAAATCCCCCACTTTAACAGGAGTACGAGACAAAGGGAAAGTGTTAAAAAAGATGGCATTGAAAGTCTAGAAAGTTGTGTTATGATATTCAACCCATCAAAATGGATTATTCCTTAAGGAAAACATTGTATCTATTAAGGGATCTTACAAGGGCGATCAAGCCTAAGGAAAGTAGTTTCTCCATGGGGATCAAAGAAGGGAAGATTGGTCCTTAAGGAAATAATTGTCTCCATTAAGGGATCAAGGAAAATGATTAAACCTAAGGAAATCATTGTCTCCAAAGGGATGAAAAGAAGGAAGATCATTCCTTAAAGAAAGGATTATCTTTGTTAACAGATCTAATAAAAGGAGGATCAGTCTTAAGTAACTAATTGTCTCCATTAATGGATCTAATGAAAATATGAACACAAAGAAAGCATTGTCTCTTGAGCCATAAAAAAGAGGGATTGCATTGAATCATTGTGTATGTGTGTACAAAATGTAAAATAATGATTGAAGTGCATGTCCCTACATTAAAGTGAATGCAAGTGCCTAAATGGAAGTAATGGCTTTAACAGAGTATACGTGCACCCACAAGTAAATTTTCCACTATGAGATTCCCCCAAGAAAGGACAAACCAAGGAAAATGAACACATGAAAAAAGAGATCACAATAGGGATCTACTAACTCTGGCGTCAATATGATCATATGATAACACATGAGATATTATATCAAGATGAAATGCCATCATCCCCCAAAGGTAGTAGAAATAAAAACACAATGTAAGAATGCCATATAAGAGTTACAAAGGAGAGTTTTTTTGGGCTAGCATCATAGAGACCAAAAAGAATAGATAGCTACTATTTTGCATCATCCCCAATCAGACCACATAAAGACACATATACAAATAGTGGCACATGCATGACATAACATGTAACAACATATGGAAGAAGTGAGACACAAATAGAACAATGTTACAATAGATCAATTCCTTTATCACCTTAAGCCACAAAGTAACAAGGGTCTTCAAAAGAAATTAAAACAAAACATATATCAAGAAACGCATCATGAGGGAAGCACATTACAAGAAGAAAACACATAGAATCCACTAAACAAGAGGAGTTAGTCAAGCATATTGCATACCCTCTCATCTTGATCTATAATGTTTAGGGAAGGTGCTAAAAATGTAAGAGGAGTAACATCAAGCACGGTAGATGGAACAATATCTAGTTCCAAACAAGGACATTGATGTGAAGATAGGTCACTTTATTCATCACTAGGACTAAGTGATATATTTTTTTGAAAACATAGCTGATAAATCATGATTAGGATGACCCCACAATAGTGGGTTACACTTTTTTGAACATCCTAATTTTTGCTAAAATTGCACATTTTTTTTTAAAATATGATGATTTAAGCCTTAAAAGGTCCCATTTGAAGGAATTAATTGAAAATGGTCAGATAAGAGCCTCTTATATACAATTCTCTTTGATATAATCTCCGTATTCCTCAGTCATACTTACAATCGAGTCTCCTTTGCACCTATCAAAATGCTGACAAAAAATCACTTTGACATTAGCTTTTTGGGGGATAAAATGAATTCATTTGACAAACCTAGATGTAGGATGGTACTACTCAAAGAAATTTTTCCAATGATTATGATTTTAATATATATTGATTTTATTATGACTTTGTATTTTTAGTTTTACTAAACATAGGTTTTGCAACGTATATCAATTTCTATGTTTAATGTTTATGGATAAATTATCAAATGGGTGAAAACAATTATGAAAAATATCTAAACACTAGGTATTTATGTTCTCTTTCTAACAAAAAAAAGAAAAAATGAATTTCAATATATGCAGAACAAGTTAGTGGAGACCAAATGAACCTACGTCTAAATTTTAGTTAATGTCACTTCAAAACTTAATAAAATATAAAATATTTAACCAAATAAAATGAAACCAATTGGATACACTAGATATTGGTGTTACAAACCTAAGTTAAAAATAATTTCATTTTTATCCTTTTAAAAAAAGTTATTCTCAACCAAATGAATCTCACTTTTTTAGAAATGTTGATTTTTTGATAGAAAATAGTTTTTGAAGAAGATTGAAAAATGGATACAAATCAATTCCAAATTTGTTAAAATATATATATATATATATTTAGAATTTACACATAAAATACTAAATATTACTAGTTTAAATAACCTTCAAATTCCTAATGATTTTGCAAAAATAGGTGTCTGAATGCAAAGTTTTTCTTAGAATGCTCATTTCAGTGTCAAAGTTGGGAAAAAAGTGTAACCCACTACTATGGGACCACACATTAACATCAATAAGCTCATACATGTCATCAAAATAAGTATCATGAATATCTTCATTAGTTACATTAGGAACATAAAAATCATCATCATCAAGAGTATCTTCTTAGTCCAAATTAATTGTAATAGAATCCAAGATACAAATAAAACTATCATGTTTGTTCAATTTCATCTTTTTCAAGTTAACTTCCTCCTTTGAGTCAAGCATAGGTTGGTCAAAGAGAATCAAAGAACAAACATGTATTTTGAGTGAAGAAAAAAATTGGAAAGCAATTTGACAAGTTCTAGCACAACATTTACAATAGTGGTCACAAGCACAATGGTTAATCTTGGTTTCACTAGAAATTTGGTTTGGTTCAAGATCAATAAACATTGAGCCCTTTTCTTCTTTAGGAGGGAGAATGAAAGGAACCAAACTAGGTTGAGAGATAGAATACACAAAACATTTATAAGATATAGGAGGCGAAACTGAAGCATATATAGGAGGTATAGGTAGTGTAGGGAGAATTTCAAGTCTAGGGAAAGGAGATGAAACATCCTTAGGTTTTTTAAGCTCACAATATTTTGGATTTTGTAGTTCTGGTATGATCAAAAGAGATTATCTCTACAAGGTTGAGTTGGTTGAGGCATAGAAGACCAAAAGAAATCAAGGTCAATAACATATTGAGGCACTGAAGGTTTTTAAAGACTATGGTTAACAGTCATGATTTCTCGATATCGGGCATATGATAATAAATATGGGCATACAAATGCTTAAGTCTACCAATGAAATCAATCAATTTTTATTTAATTCCTTGTTTACAATGCATTAAATAAGTTAAAGAAATATTAGGACCAATATTATTTTGAAATTATTGAATGAAATCATTAGCAATATTTTGAAAGGAATCAATAGAATAAGGAGGCAAAGAACAATACCATTGCAATGCTTTATCTTGAAAGTTTCTTGTAAACAATTTATCCATGAACCTATGGTCATGAGAGAAATCACTACATAATATTTGGAAAGTTTTGACATGGGTCAAAGGATCACCTTTACCATTATAAGTCTCAAGATGTGAAACTTCCATGTGTTGTAAAATAACGACACAGATAATATCCTAGGAAAAAGGATTAGAAATGTCACAAGTAGGAATATTGAACTTGGATTGAGTAATTGAAGCAATTTTTTGTTGAAAGGAAGACATGGTTTGATCCAAGATACTAATAGTAGAATTAGTAGAAAGAGTGGGAGGAGATATGCGTGAAATGTTTGGAGCATTGTAGGAAATGAAAGGGATGGTAGAATATGAAAAGGGAATGCTATTGTAAGAGATCATTGATGAAGTTAAAGAAACACATGGAACACTTGAAGGAATGGTGGAAATAATAAGATTAGGCATGCTAACATGTGTAGGATTGATATTTTGAATATAAGTTGTTATGATAGGTGGATCATAAGTGGAAACACTAGGAATGGATGTAGAAATATGAATAGAGGTCTCAAAACTAGTCATGGGTGGAATGAGGCTGAGATCTTGAGCATAATCTCTAATAGGCTTGACATTTTTATCAATGAGATGAGAGATACTATGAAATATATTAGCACCATGGTCATCATTATGAATTGACTTCCTCAAACCTTCTACAACAAAAATAACCTCAAGATTATATTTTTCTTGTAACCATTACTCAAAACTTTCAAAGTCATTGGAAAGTTTTTGGACTTTTGTAGGAGGGACTCTTAAGGCTTCATCTTCATCATGAGAAGAATGGGAAGAGTTTTTCTCTATAATAGGACTAATGTTACTAGTATGCATGTTGGTCTTGTCAAGATTTCTAGGAAAAATAGAAGGCTTTGGATCAAAGGGACCCATAAGTCTATGGCTTCTCCTAACTAGAATGCTATAAGTAGGACTAAAGGTAATAAAACTCATGCAAAAAGGAATGAGAGAGAAGATATATTAGTGAAATTAAAATATTTGAAAGAGATGTGCAATTCAAATAATCAAAATAGAAATTTATTTAAATGAAACACAAATCTAACTATCAAATCTAAAGATCTAATGTAAAGCATGCAAAGTAGATGTAGATCTAACTACCAAAATGATAAGTATGTAATGAAAACAATGTAGATCTAAACATCAAATCAGAATTGTAAATGTTATGAGTCAAGTTCACCAAATACATGTACATAAAGAAAAGGAAAGAAATATCAAATGTATGGATGGATAGATAACTTCCCTTTTCATGAATTGCACATCTAGGAAGGAAGATATCCCACTAGGTTCAAGAGGAGACATGAACACTAAGTGGGAAAATAATCCTTCTCTAAAATATTTGATTTATGAAAGAAGAATGACAATATATAGGAATGCAAATGATTAACTAGGAAAGTCACTAAAAAAACAATAAAAACATACTATAACAAATAGAAAATGAGAGAAAATTGATGAAAATGGAAACCAAAAGACAAAATTGACTTGTGACTAAAATATGAGCTCAAAATGGTAGGTAAATGATGGAAATGGTGATGTGTTCCTAATACATGATGAAAATGGCTATGTGTTTCTGGTTTTTTTGTCTGAATCTCTCACAAATTATCTGACCATTTTTAATATGCGTAGACCTCATCTGACAACTTTGTAACCTGGTCCTGCACATAGAAAAATAGGGAAAAAGGCTAGTTAAAGGGGTTTGCCTTGATCAAACCCCTATTTAGGAATAAACCTTGGAAATTAAATGAAATTTCATAAAGTAAAATAAATAGAAAGACAAATAATAGATTCACCTTTGCATAAACCCTCATGGACAGATGTAGAAATCACTCATACCCATGAAGATGATTCAATGTGCTTGAAATCCAAAGAGTTGACCTTGGAATGCAATGTAAAATAAGGATTCCCTTACAAATGCATATATCTATGAATTTAGTTCCTACATATTGAATGTAGATATGCTTGATAACCACTTGCAAAGAAGGAGAGAGAAGAAGGATGTAAGGATGGATTTTCTTTCTTGATTGAGGATTCCTCTACTAGGCCATCATGGGAGATAAAATTGAATCAACTAGATAAGATTTCCTTTGACTTGAATGATCTTTAAGAATTAGAGACTTTGAGATCTTTTTCACAGGTACTTGTCTTTAAATCTTGAATCCAATTTCTCTTGCGTGCTTGAAAAGTTGATAGCTTGATTGTAAAAAATGCTTGCATATGATAATGGACATCAAAATGAGGAGAGATAGGGGTTTTTAAGATTAAATCTATCATTTTGGGATGCAAATTTGATCAAGGTCGACCATAAAATGAAATCCCCTGAGGAAAACTTGGCATCAAGCCTAGATTTTTGGGCCCCAAAACCCAGGGACACATTTCCATTGGTGACATGTCTCATGAGAAATGGGCCCAAATTTGAATTGCAGGTCGTGGAGAGTGAAAAGGTGTAGGAAATGGAGAACTAGCTTTTCAAGATCAAGCATAATAGACATTTGGATCTCAAAATTGCCAAAATGTATCTAATAAATCCTAGTAAATCATCCAATCATGGGTGCTAACTTTTTAGGATGATATAGAGAAATAGGAACTTTTTCGATGACTAAATAATTGGCTATATCTGCATACCAAGGTGTGTGTACTAAACAATCTCACAATAGGTAATGATAATCATGCCATTGTCTCTCTTAGGAATAATGTATTCATACTAAGGATTACTTTTCCCATCAAAAAATGCATTTAGATTGTCAACCTAGGGATGTAGAATTGAGATGGGACAACACAGTTCATGCACTAAGTTCCTCTAAGAGTCATACTACCTATGCTGCAGGAAGATAAAATGCATGAAAGAAACCTATTCTATTGTTGCAAGAAAGTAAGAACACTTAACTACTTAATGAAATTAATGTAGAAATCTTGTAAACTTATCCTAAGCCTATTTAACAACTCAAAGCATTCACTATGTCTATCTCTGCAAGTGTTGCAGGAACATTCACAGTAGTAATGCTGTAGGAGTAAAACAGTAACTTCTACTTGAAAGCACGGAAAATGCAGGAAGCAATTCTACTCTATCCTAATCTACTCCACCTCCCAAGTGGGCCCCCTTGGTTGGCTTCTGCTAACTACTAACATAGAAGATACTTCAAAATCACTCTTTCATTATATTCTCATAAACTGATTACATAGTAATTGAACAATACATAAAGAACATAAAAGAGTAACTCTATTACGCTGAACACAACATTTGAATATATTTTCTCATTTCCTAACTAAACCAATAAAAACCCTTTATATAGAGGGTTGACACTTATTGAAAGCATAACAATAAAGTCTGACTAAATCTCACCATAGAAGGAGGAAATATAACAACCATGACATATTACAATAAAGTGCGGATAACAGAATAACAAGCACTAAGGAAATATAGCAAAGTTGTTTCCTATATTCTCTAGAATGATGGCTCCTTTTCAGTAGCGACATGATCCTTGGAATTGTGTTGGCTTTTCCCGCCATGGCTGGAACTCAAATGTTCTTTATTCAATGCGGTCGATCCACTCTCAAGTTGCTCCTTGTTTTCCTGGCAACTTAGTAGCATTCAGTATGTATACAAGTCAACATTTTAATTCCTACCCAAATATTAGAACATAGATTAAAGTAGCTATATGAAGTATTGTAATTTATATAATATTCAAAAAAACATGTCATTCTAACTACCCATAATCTTTGTGGCTCTAGCTGTACTTATCACAAGTTCACATAGGTATAGGTCATAAATGTATTGGAAATGTTTCATCAGAGCATAAAGAGTTTCAACAGAGTATAAAGATTATAACAAAATAGAGAAAATAAATTGTCTCATCATCCGCCCCCTACTAAACATAATGCTTGTCCTCAAGCATTAAATTTTTTGGCTGTAAACCTAAAATCACTAACAGTTGTCTTCCCCTTCTTCCCACTCTTAAAAGTGTAATGGAACCCTCTTGTTCTCGCCAAGTAATTTGCCCGATGCTCCTCTTGTAGATGGCCCAATCTGGTGGCATTTATATCATAGAGCGGCCATAAGAGTGTAGGTGGTTGGAAAGACAAGGGAATCTACAATTTTCTTC
Source organism: Chamaecyparis obtusa (assembly GCA_027943335.1). NCBI lineage: Eukaryota > Viridiplantae > Streptophyta > Pinopsida > Cupressales > Cupressaceae > Chamaecyparis > Chamaecyparis obtusa. Next base: position 78,752 of record BSBK01000041.1, read on the forward strand.
TAGTCTAATGCCCCAAATGTATATATTTAGTTTCTCTATTTGCAATTGCTTAAAAGTTGATTGGGTTGTGTGGCTCTATTTTCTTGAAGGCCTCTAGTAACCTATTCCACTAGCTCCTTACCCCTGCAAAAGCTCTTTGAAATAAAAAGTAGGGAAACCCCTAATATTCTTTGTAAACTCTGTCTCTCAGTGCAAAGACCATCTCCCTGATTTTAGGTTTTTGCTTTCCATAGGTTAGGTTAAGCCAATCTTGTAAGAGGACATCAGGTTTGTGTGATTCAACCCTTAAGGGTAAGGGTTCAAACTTCTCTAGGTCCCTTTAATTATTTAGCTGCCTATCATATTTTCCCTCATTGTGCATCCATAACATCAAAGCTCTGAAATGGATATCACCTATGTAGAGCAAACGGTTCTATTCTGTTTCATGTGGAATGAAAAAGTTATGTAGATAGAGCTCACATAGTAAATTTTATTTCCATGGAGGGAGAGTTTGGTATAATCCATAGAATTTCTAGGCTAATTTAAATTCACAATCTATACCCTTCATAGTCATCATGAGTTGAAACAAGAGGAATTATTCTTTCAAACAAATGGCATACACTCTAGGAGGTGGTCTACAGGCTATGACCTGATCAGCTAATTTAAGAGCTTGGTCCATTTTTTGTTTATGTTTCTTTACCTGTTTCTTAAGAACTTCAATTTCCTCTTCTGTGTCATCTATCTCTTTTTGCATTCTGTTTCTTTCTTGTTTCCACCAAGTTTTCTAGAAAATACACTGATTATATAAATTAAAGAGTATAGATTGTATTATTGGTAGGCCAAATTCTTACAGTTGAGATTTCTTTCTCTTTTCTTTGGAAACTTACTGAAAATACACAGTAAACCATGTTGATTTGTAGGGCACAATAGACATATTGGAATAAACAGGGTATTGTGGAGGAGTCATGTGGACATCCTCAACAATGCTTTGTTGTGCCATAGTAGGGATTTTCTCAGATACACCCAGATCATCATGTGGTATGTTACCACAATGTTCTTGAAAATTTTGGGATTCTTGCATATTTTTGGGAGATGAAGACACTTATGTCTTCTTGGGGGAATTATCAGGAATGTACTCAACAAAAGATTCTGGAGTAGGTTTTGATATTGGAACATTTGGGTTTCCAGGGGAAATTGGAGACACTTGTCCTCGCATCTAAGGACTTCTTTGCACTATTGTTTCCACAACCACTGCAATTTTCTTTTGGCAGGTTCTTTTTGGCCTTTTTGCTACAGGAGCAGATGCTGTAGGATTTGACCTTTTTCTTTTATTTCTTTGAACTATAGGGTTTTGAATTTCACTTTCAAGGTTAAGGGTTTCTTCTCCAATTTTCCATTTTCCTTCCCTTGTGGAAGAAGTAGGAACATTTCTTTCTGGAGCGGGCTTAGAAGACCTATTTTCTTGGAATAACTCTAGCTCTTTTTCTTTTGTAGCAGTTTCTGCAATGGGCTCAAAAGATTCTGCATCATTTCCTAGGGGTTGTTCAATAGGGTTAACTTGGGGTTGCAGTGTTTTATGTTGAACAAATTCTGTCCATGCTAGGGGAGAGACATCCCTAAGGGATTTTTTGACTAGCAGATTTATTAGGGCATGGTGGGTAACAAAATTTGCATTTCCCCTTCTGAGTCTCCTTAGCACTAATGCTCAGTATATTGTATAGGAAATTAGGGACATTAACTTGGAGATTATGCATGATGCAACTAAGCAGTTTAAAATGATGGGAATGCAAATTTGAAAATCTCCCTTCGCAAGTTAAGTACTTGATAATATGTATCACAAATTCATTGAATGGTTGAGGAAGAGATAGTCTTTTGCATCACTGCTTGGTAATTTCCAGAGGAGGGTCAGTTGGACGGGAGAACTGAGCTCGAGATGACCTAGTGTCATGCTCATTGGGGTAATGCTCCCCAATGACTAGAAACCCAGTGACCTCTGCTATTCTTTCTTCAGTGGTGAAAATTGTTAAACCCCATATGGTTGCCTGCCCTTCCTCAAAGGTACTCATAAATTTAGCTACTACTTCCTCATTAAAATTTGATAATTGAAGAAAATACCCCAACCAACCACATGCATTAAATATCCAGACTCCTTCGACATCTATAAGTAAAATGCCATGGTACACTGGCTCATGCCTCTGCAATTGTCCACCCATTTGTTTTCAATATCCAGCCTCCAATTTTCTGCTCACCAATTTCTCTTTTAATCTTTCAATCTCTCATGCTCTGCAAATACCTTCTTTCCTTCTTGAAATTCAAATGCACTTCTTGAAAACATCGACTTTCCTTTTTAATTCCTCTATTATTTTAGCATGAACAATAATAATGACATTCTAACAGAGGACATTATAACCTTAAATGTGAGTTACCATGTAATTTAATTATAATCTTTTTCAGTCATATCAACTTTAGAAAATTAGAATTTGTAGTATGAAAAATGTGTGGGAATAAAGGAAATTTATAAAATAGGCCCAAGTATAGCTTGAAGTGACAAGGATGGCTTAGTAATGACATTTGGAACTTATTACACTTCCCCTACCCCCTATGAAACATTTACAAGTGTCCTCACTTGGCACATTCAGCATGGGATGGGGAACTAGTGTAACGCCTAAATTATATATTTATTGCAGTACTATATATAATTACTGAGATCTATGTGCTCAAAGTGAGTAAAGATTGACGAAGTTGTACCTGTGCGTTGATTACTGTACGTGCAAAGAAAAGTTGGTGAGAGTGAAGCAATTCTGGCAGTGGCATGTGTTAGCTGACATGGCATTTATTGAAAACATTAAAAATAGAAAAGGTGGATGACGTGGATTATGAGTGGATGGAAGATAGAGAAATGAAATGGGTTGGAGAGAAGAATAAAGAAAAGTGAATGGAGAAATATACTTCATATTAAATGAAGTTTTATTATGGTCAGCTCTTGAAGGCATGTTATTTTGAAGCTACAAGAAGAAGGTTTTCACCTTCTGCTATAGGAAGTGTTACCTGTGGTGTTGCTAAAGTGTGCATGTTGAAATGCTGCAGGAAGTCCTCCTTGGTTTGGGGCTTGTGATATAGGCGCAATCGGTATCCGTTGATGAGTAGTTTGAATTGGAATGGATCTAGTGTGGTCAACTAAACTGCTCCATTTTTAAAGACGTATTCAATTTCATAGGGTCCTAGCCATCTGGTCTATAACTTTCCTAGAATCTCCTTAAATATGGAATCATACAATAAATCCCAATCACCCACTTGAAACTACTTGCTCTTAATTTGGGAATCATGCCACCTCTTCCATTGGTTCTAGATTAGCTCCGTGCGCTCCAATGTAGATTTGCACATTTCATCTAAGGAATTGAGGTGGAGAAGGCATTCTGTTTATGCTACAGGAAGATTGATATTTAGTTCCAAAGCTGTACGCAATGTCTTGTGTTTGAATTCTATTTGTAACATTGTCACCTTCCCATATACTAACTCAAATAGGGTGAATCTTGTGGTTGTCTTCCAGGTTGTGTGATAGGCCTAGACTACTTTAGTGAGTTGGTTGCTCCAATCTTGCCGGTGCAACTGAACTTTTTTTATTCAGATGGCCTCAATTTCTCTATTTGTGACCTATCCCTATCCATTTTCCTATGGATGTTAAGGGCTAGACTTCTGATGCCTGATACTATATTCCTTCATTATCTTATTGATCAGATTTGAAGTGAACTATGCTCCTTGGTTAGTTACAAGTTCTCGTGGCACTCCATAACGGGTGAAAATATCCTCATACAAGAATTTTGCTACCTTTTGATCTCTAGCATGTTGCATGGCTTTCACTTCCACCCTTTTGGTCAGATAATCCGTGCATACCAGGATGTAAGATTTCCCATTTGAAGGAGGATCTATTGGTCCTATGAATTCCATGCCCCATTTGTCAAATGGTGTTACCACCACTTGTGGGTTGAGGGGCATCTCATCTGATTTGGTTGGGCGACCCATCCTCTGGCATTTATCACATTTTCTTATATAGCTGGTTGAATCCTTGTGAAGTGTTGGCCAGTAGTAACCCGTTGCTAAGATTTTTAGAGTTGTTCTCTTTGCTGCAAAGTGGCCTCCACATGGCTCATCATGACAACCTTGGAGTATATCATATGTTTCATCTTCTCTCACACACCTTCTCATGATCTGTTCTGGACCAGTATAAAATAAGTTGTTATCAATCCATGAGAATTGGAAAATTTTCTCTACAAACATTCTTCTGTCCTTTGGAGAGAAATGTGGGAGAATTTTACTGGCTGCAAGGTAATTAGCTGTGTCAACATACCATGGATTTTTGACTGCAATATGGAACAAGTGTTCATCAAGGAATGTATCTTCAAAAAGAGTAGTGTCTAGATCAGCATTTTGAAGTTTGGACAAATAGTCAACCACTATGTTTGCCTTCCCTGGCTTGTTAATGATGGTTATATCAAATTCCTGCAAAAGAAGAAGCCATCTTGCTAACCTGCTTGTGATAGTAGGTTTGTTCATTAGATATTTAATTGCTGAGTGATCAGTCTGAACAAAGATGGGATAACCTGCTACATAATGGCAGAATTTTTTCAATGCATAAACTACAGCCAGTAATTATTTTTTAGTTACTATGTAATTTAATTTTGGTCCATGTAGGCTTTTACTGATATAATAAATTGCATTCTCAAGGCTACTAGGCTTTTTTCCTAGCACAACATCTATTGCATAATCTAATGCATCTGTATGTATGTAAAATGTGATAGATGAATTAGGTCCTTTGAGGACTGGTGTAGTTGTTAGAAGTGACTTGAGCTGTAGGAAGGACTCATCACAAGCTGATGTCCATATAAACTCAGCCTCTTTGGTAAGCAGTGTGTATAGAGGACTGGCTATTTGACTAAAATTATAAATAAAGCACCTATAGTAGCCAACATGTCCTAAGAAAGATCTTACATCTTTCTGCTTATTAGGTGTGGGTAATGTGAGAATTACCTCAATTTTGGTTGGGTCTACTTGGATTCCTGCTGCCGAAATGAAATGTCCAAGTACAACAACTTCCTGCATCAACATAAAGTATTTCTCACTTTTGAGGGAGAGATTGTTTTCCTTGCATCTTATCAGTACCTTTTTGAGATTCTACAGAGATTCTTCAAAGGTCACCCCAAATACTGTAAAATCATCCATGTATATCTCCATGCAATCATGTGAAATGTCAGCAAAAATACTAATTATAGCTCTCTGGAATGTTGCTAGAGCATTACACAACCCAAATGGTATGATAAAATATGCATAAGTCCCCCATGGACATTTGAATGTAGTCTTTTTTTGGTCCTCTGGAGCAATACTAATCTAATTATATCCAGTATATCCATCAAGAAAGGAAAAATACTTTTTACTAGCTAAAGTATCAAGTATTTGATCGATGAAAAGTAATGGGGAATTATCTTTCTTGGTAGCTCTGTTTAATTCCCTATAATCTACATAGATTCTCCATTTACCCCCCTTTTTGGCACTATGACCAGAGGTGATACCCATTTGCTATCAGATATAGGATATATAAAGCCAACATCTAGTAACTTTTGTAACTCTATTTTGACTATCTCTCTTAATGCTGGGTTAATCCTCCTCTGAGGCTGGCAGAGTGGTAGAATTCCTTCATTGATATAAATCTTGTGAGTACAGAGTGTGGGGCTTAGTTCCTTCATATCCCCATAGTCCCATGTAAAGGATTTTTCATGTGTTTGTAAGAGCTTAGTTAATTGCTCCAATTGTTGTGAAGGCAACTTATTATTTACATGGAGGTTGTGACCCTTGGAAAGCTCAATAGTAGTTGTAATGTCAAGCATGGATACTTCAGGGATAGGACTTGTAACGACTTCACAAGGTAGTAATTGATGGATAATATTAGGTTCCGAAGGAAAAAAACTATGCTCAACATGGTCCTCATATGTAGTTAACTCCAACATAGAGCTCTCAGATATGTCTTTGATCACAACATAGTCATTATTAAGAATGCTCTGAATTGCCACATCTTCCTCTTGCAGCTTTAGAAAGGATTTCCTATGTAACATCATGAGCTGAACCACAGAGTTCAACTCTTCTTCCCCATCTCCTAAATCTGGCCATATAGGGGTGCTTAAACCTGGTTGGGGTTGAGTTGGAGGATATAATGCTAGTTTCTTAGTTGCTTGTCCATCTAAAATTGTCATGTTCCCTAATCTACAACTAATGTTTGCATCAGTTGTTGCTAACCATGGATGTCCTAGAATAACAGGGTAAATAACAAGATTGACCTTTGGTGATAGAATCATGAAATTAGTAGGATATTCCCAGGAATCTAGGGAAACTATTATGTCTTCTATCATCCCATCAGGGGTGACAGTGGAACTATCTACCAGTTGCAAGATTATTAGGGTAGCTCATAATCCTTCTATGCTTAGTTTATTCATAGTATCCTTAGTCATTACATTAATGGCAGCACCTAATTCTATGGGATCATTTTTGACAGAACCATTAATGATGATATTAACAACTGGACTCCCTAGATCAGAATATTTTGGAATTACAAGTTTTCCCAACATGATATCAGCTAGTTTCCCTATAACATGAACTATTTTGGGATCCATTTTCTTTCATCCAAGATTTTTGAGACAAGCTTCCTTGATTGCTTTTCCATAGATAAGAACATCTTTAATGGCTTGAAATAGAGGAATCTGGACATGCATGTTCTTTAGTTGGTCAAGGATATCAAACGGTTGTTCCTCTTTTGGTATAGGTTTGTCTAGGCTGAGCCTCTGAGGAAAAGGAGGTTTGACTGATGTCTAAACATTAGTTGAATTGGATATATTAGCTGGGGCAATTGTATTTGGAAAAGCATTCTCTGGTATTGGTACTGATGCTACAGGAAGGTCTAACACTTTGGTAATAAGAGGTGGTTCAAGTGCACACAAGGTAGTACTTGATCTTAGGTGTACATTGACTATGTTGAGTGCATAGGTAGGTACTGTTGAGCATCAATATCATACATTTGTTGTTGTTGTTGTTGTTGACTATCAGGATTCAATTGTGGCTAAGCAGGTAGTTGTGTCTACTTTTGCGGATCTATATTTGCAGGTGGTGGCATAATTGCAGGTGTATTCGTTGAAGGTGGTGAAGATGGATATCCAGGATTTGGATTAGGCCATTGTTGAGGTCCTCTCCACTAGTTAGTGGGTTGCCAATTTCCTTATGGTGATTGCCATTGGTTTGGAGGTTGTGGCCACTGGGGTTGTTGTGGATTAAACCATTCATTCTATTGATTATTGGGCCAAGCATTATTCTAGGTAGGTTGAGTATACTGAGGAGGGCTTTGAACATTCTGATTTTGCCACTGACTATTATAAGGATTTGAAATTTATAGTGGGTCTTGAGGCATACCTTGTCTCATGGCCCATGGCCAACATTGAGCAACAAAGAACACTTTCTCATCCTCTCCTTCTATCTTTAAGTACTCAGTTGGAAGGTGCTAATTCTCCAGGTTTGCGACCAGCTTACAATGACAATCCTTCTTTTTCTTGTGGCAATGGGGGTAGTATTTAGCAAGCTGCACCTCCGTGTCTGCATGCTTCTTCTTGGCAGTCATCATATCCAAGTTTGTAGTGACATCATTAATGATGTCTTGCTTGAAGTCTAATAGTAGGTTTGATATTTCTATCTTGGAAATGTCAGAGCCACTTCCTTTTGCAAGTGTTGGACAGAATCTTCTGCCTTTCTTTATTGCTGCTCTAGAATAATTCAAATAAATCTTCTTGAGATCATCCTAGGAAGACTGAGATATATCTCCTCCAACCATAAGGTCCAATGCTTCCAGGTAGTTCTCATTCACTCCTCTTAGAAAGATTAGCTTTTGTGAATCCTCCTGTAGTGCATGTTGAGGATTCTTCTACAGATTGTATAAGAAGCATGATATGTAGTCCTCTAGGGTCTCATCTTCCTTTTGTGACATTTGAAAGATGTCATATCCTTTTAAATCACCTCCTTTGCAGTATTCCTTATACTTCTGTAGAAATAAATCTCTCATTTTGACCCAATTAGTTACTGCATTTTATCCTAAGCCCATGAACCATTTGAGAGCTGACTCCTTCAATGTTGCTGGAAACAACTTAAGTTTATGACTATCAGAGTTATAGTCAAACTTCGACACAAAATGTCAAACTCGAACAAAAAGGTGTCAGGGTCCTGTAATAAGGCCATAGAACTTTGGAAGGGCTGAAGTAGGTATTTTCTTGAGATTAGGATTGTTGATAAGACTTGGGATAGGAAATGGAAATGTAGGAGCTACCATTATTGGAGATGTTGGATAATGAAATTGTGGCTGGGAAGTATTATTAACCAAAAGGTTCTAGTCAACAGGTGGTCCTGAATTAGAATTATTGAGGAAACTGGGTAATATTTCTACAAAAGGGTGAAGGTCAAATGGATCAAGAGGATCTCCTTCTGTTGAAGATGATGCAACAAACTTAGGACTTGCATCAAGAAATGGTAACTCAAGTTCTTCAAATTCTTCTTTCAATTTAATAGGTTCTTTTGGGAGAAATCTGCCATGAACATCTCACCTTCTTCGATGCATGCAAGTGAGTTGATGAACTTGTGAAGAAAGCTCACAAATACTCTCTATTGACTAAAAACAAGAAACTAATCTTTAAAAATAATTGACTCATTAAGGTTCTCAGTTTGACACCATCCCTGACAATGGCGCCAAAAATGAACAGTCTCACAATAGGTAATGATAATCATGCCATTGTCTCTCTTAGGAATAATGTATTCATACTAAGGATTACTTTTCCCATGATGAAATGCATTTAGATTGTCAACCCAGGGATGTAGACTTGAAATGGGACAACACAGTTTGTGCACTAAGTTCCTTTAAGAGTCATACTACCTATGCTGTAGGAAGATAAAATGCATGAAAGAAACCTATTCTATTACTGCAGGAAAGTAAGCACACTTAACTACTTAATGAAATTACTACATAAATCTTGTAAACTTATCCTAAGCTTGTTTAACAACTCAAAGCATTCATTATGTCTATCTTTGCAAGTGCTGCAGGAACATTCACAGTAGTAATGTTGCCCCAGCTGATTCCAATGATGTTTGATTTGATACTCTAATGCCCCCTCAGAAATAAAACATATTATTTTCTTGATTTGAAAAAGTTAATGATGTTTGATTTATTAAATATGTTTTCATTTCTAAAAAATCTTGATGATATGCGATGATTCAAGAATATGCCCTGGTTGATTTGATAGGTTAATATAGGTCTAAGCCAAAATTCACCTCCAAAATTAGGTCAAAATAGCTTAAATAGGTTGAAAAACCTTGATTTACTATTCATTTACACTTTTAACTTTGGTGATTTTTGCTCTGGTCCTATGGTGATTTTCGAGATGGTTGTCCCTATCAGAGAGCATTGGTTTGAGAGGTGTCAATGCCATGCAAGACCACCTAACTACGGACCTCCAGTGAGTCATTATGAACTCCTTTTTTGCATTTATTGCTTGATTTATCGCATTTATTACAATTTTTCCATTTAATCATTGGTTTAATTTAGCAAAGTCATGCTTAGCATAAATTTGATGTCGCTTAACCCTTTTGAATGTCGCATCTGCGATTTTTACCCATGCCTCCATGTAGTAAACTATCACTTAGAAAATTTTCATTCTCGCCTGAGAAAACTTGAATGTCACGTAAAGTTAGGGTTTTAAGTCCTTTTTGCATATGAGTTTACGCGTGTGAAACCCTAGATTTCCATTATCACCTAGGCTCGATTCAATGTCGCCTAGCAGGTTTTAATGTCGCTTGATAGTTGAATTATCGTGTAACACCAACAAAGTGTCGTGTAACATCATTTCAGTACTGCTTAAGGTGAAATGTCGCATGGGATGATTAAAATAATGCCTGAGGATTTTAATTTTTTTTTGCACTTGTACTTGATTTTTTCCTGATGAAAATTTAATAACTTCAGATGATCGATTCCAATGATAAGATGAGGTTTGTTGTATTTAAACAAAACAATTGATTAGGATATCAGGATAGTGGTACCAATGAATGTGATTTGTCAATCTAATAGGATAGGTCTGGTAGGATAAATCAATCAGTGTGAAAACTGATATGATAGATACTGCTTACTTCGTTCTCTGGACACAAAGACATGAACAAATGGTACTGGGTGTGATTACTTGATACTTTTGATAGAACTAATTGAATTTAGATAATTCCTTGATATGGTATACTGATATGATTCCTTTGTTGTGCCAATAGGCAAACTTTCCTGTTCTATACATCCGATCGGTTGCATCATGGGTCATCGATCTTGGGCAGGCACTTACTAATACTGAGTATCGTGTTATTGAGATATGCGGTCTGAGCTTTCTACTTGACCTTCTGCGGTTTCAGCTAAACCATGGTCTGTTGACTACTGTGGCAGAGCGATGGCACTCCGACCACAATACCTTCCATCTTCCCTTTGGAGAGATGACTATCACACCCGAGGACGTGTATAGATTGCTACGCATCCCGTGCAGAGGAGAGTTAGTTTACTATGATTCCATATATGATTCCATAGTCTGCCAATGAGTATTCGGGGACAATACCATAGATGATGATACCATCACTTGGCCATAGTTTCCTTCATTTCCTACTTTGCCAGCGGTACTTGGTGCCCTTATCGGTGGTTTACTTCTTCCCAATCGGTGAGGTCGTGGTTTTTCAGTCGGATGGGGTAGGATTCTAGAGGATTTTCTTGCTCATCCTCAATGCTTTGATTGGGGCTCATGTTTTCTTGCCTAGCTCTACCATGATTTACACTAGGTAGTTTATAGAGAGAGTGCTTCTTTGTTAGCTGGGGCAGTTATTCTCCAGTTGTGGGTATGGGAGCACCTTCCCATTACTAGGCCTATTTTTGATAGGATTCGATAGCTTGGTTTCCCATATGCTTTTCAGTATAGCAGTATGGTTGTTTAGCACCATCTGGGTCATCTTGATTATTGGCGGTGATAGATAGATGATCTTGATCAGGTTCAGTGGCAACCATACATTAGTTGTGAGCGTTGGAGGGAGGACGATGATGAGCTACCATATATGTTCACTCCTTGCTGGATGATTGGCCAGACTACTACTACTATTGAGCACTTCTACTTTGGCAAAGTTTCTAGGCAGTATGGTCATATACAGGATATGCCTCAGGGTGCAACATTATATGCTCATGTACAGGCAGAGAGATCGATGTGGGGTCCTATGATTCATTATCAGTTTGCATGTGATCAGATTGTTGGTTTGGGATATTGTGGATGGGAGATGCTTTCACGTGTTGTTGATGTAGGGATGTCCCATGAGTATTGAGACTGGTTGTATCATAATAGGTTTCCTTGTTTTACTAATCTAGTAGAGCGTATCCCTGACCGGGATGAGAGAGATGATCATGGTGGTGGTGGTGGTAGGAGAAAGTGGGGATGGTGAGGATAGAGAGATCCTCAAGTTATTGGTAGAGCAGGAGATGGACCACAAGTGAGAGGTGGGCATATCCGGGATAGAGCTAGAGCTAGAGGACATGATGATGTAGCTGAGGTACATCCTAGAGCAGCAATAGATAGACAACATAGGGCTCATCGACAACAAAGACAACATAGATAGGTACATATAGATGCTTCTCGACAGATTCCTGGTGGACATGATCCCTTAGTTCAGTTACAGAGGGTTGCATTAGCTCAACAGGATGAGGTTCCAACATAGTAGGTGCCTCGACAGGATCAACAAGTACCTCCATAGGTGCAACAGTCACAGGATATGGGACATAGTTCACATGCTGCTCCTAGCATTGATAGTCTATCACGAGATATGCAGGTGATGAGGATAGATATATCTACTGTTGTGGGTAGATTGGATCAAGTAGCTCTCTTGATGCAGCAGTTTATGACTCATGTGATTCAGAGACTTAGTATAGCTAGCACTTCTCAGGCTCCTCCCTCATAGGACAGATAGGATGACAAAGGTCCAGATGGATCTAGTGTTGGGGATGGATCTTGATTATGGATGACATATTTGCTCATTATTGATGTCTGTGTATCATGTCTCATGTTGTTTTGATTGATCAGAACTCTTTGATGTATCACTTTGTATGACATTGTATCTTGATATACTGATTTGATGGATCTTTGATGTTGATGGACACTTTTTATGATGATCTATATGATGATATACTTCCTTGGTTCTCTTGATGAGTTGGTTATGAGATTATCTTTTTATGCAGCTATATGATGTTTAATTTGCATTTACTTTGATTTATGCTATGGATGCAATGTATCTTATTTTATGATATATAGATGAATGCATTAATGTATGGATTTTGGACATGTTTTCTAATTTTTCAAATGTATGGATGCAAAGTGATTTATGGAAATGCATATAAATGCCCCTATGTTTTTTTTATTTTTTTGATTTTGGATGTATGCAATTCTATCCTTAACTACATTTATGCAGATGATGTATGAGTAATGAATCTTTTCTTTCTTTTTTTTCTTTTATCATATATGAATAATAATTAATGATTAATGCTATGCATGAAATGCAAAAGATAATTCTCATTTTCTTTGTTTGGTTGATATCCAGAGTAAGATGTTTGATTGAACCCCTCCTTTTGTAATGTTTCGACTAACCAAGATTATTAATGTACCCCCTCGTCCTTGGAAAATTAACCACAAACAAATTCAATTAATCTAACATGATAATGCAATTAATCTAATATGATAATGCAATGCAACTAAGTGTCACCAGCTTTTTAGCAAAGGAATGCCATGGAGATAAATTTTCATCATTGAGCATTTTGGGACTGGAAAGTGAGTACAACCATCACTGACCACATCATGATGATATGAATATCACTTTTTATCACTTTTGGTAACATATTTTTTGAAACTAGTACAACCCTCACTAGTTGGATGACCAAACTATGGGAGTATGAATACCGGTGTCAACAGATTCAATGTTGCAAGTAGATTTTTGGTATTAAGATATGGAAGATCTAAATAGCCAAGGTATCCTTTTGCGTAAACAAGCAAAGGTCAATCCTTCTTCTTATAGGATAGTCCTCTATGGTTCTTTGATGACCATGTCATTAGATGAACTCTCATAAGTTGATGGATCTTCCTTAAAACAATCACTTAAAGGCAAGAAAATATCATGTCTCTATCATGGCTAATCTAGTTGAAACATCATCGATTAGCTCAAAAGATGTGATAAAAGTCAATTTCATAAAGATTATCAAAAGAAAGCTTTAAGTGTTTTGTAATGTTTCATGATTTTCAAAAAGTATTTCCAAGCATTCTGATCTTTAAAGTGTTTTGTCAATTTTTAATCCCGAATAATAAAGTCAATGAAGGCTCAAGGATCTTGTTGTAGGATCAAAATACTTGGGTTTGAACAATGATATCCATCAAAGGTTTGATAAACTTTCCACTTTTCTGAAGCTTTGATAAGTCTCTCTCTGATGTGACTGATTGTAGCACTATTGAATCCATTTGGTACAAAATTTCTAATCTTTTCCTACCCCCAAGTGATAAATGTGTTCGTGCGATGAACTTAGGGAAAATAGGCAATGCAATGATGCAACTGAAAGGTTTTATTATGACTTATGCACAAATGACGGATGCAATGACAATTTTACAAATGGGATGTTGGAAATGCAATATGTACACATGTGACTTGGAAAGATAGACTTAAGGGAACAAAAGGCGCTTGATTACCAAGTTTTCACCCTTTGGATTTTTTTCTTTTTCTTCTTTTTCACTTTTTTTGCTACCAAGTCGCCTATTGCTAGGTTTTCACCAAGGCACTTTTTCTTTTTTCAATTTTTTTTTATTTTTTCTTCTTTTTCAATTTTTTTGTATTTTTCAAGATCTCTTTGACTATATACAATAAATACGATGCTCCCCATCTGATACTCTTTATACTCTTTCATCTACCTCATGTATAGAACCTCTTTAGATGAATGTTGTTGATAGGCTCTTAGAGTTCTTCTCCTTCACAATCTGCCAACTTATAAGTTCCCGTTCCAAATGAAGAAATAATGATGAACAGACCAAGCCAATTAGAATCCCATTTTCCTTTCTTCTCTCTTTCAACTAGATTCTTTGGGTTTTCTCTTAACACTAAATCTCCTACCTGAAAGATTCTCGGTTTGATATGCTTATTGTAGTTCCTTGAGATTCTGTTCTAATACACTTTTAGGTGTTCATAGGCTTGTGCTTGGTGTTCTTCTAGCAACTCTAATTGTTGAAGTCTAGTGACTCTATAGTCTTCATCTATTATCAACCCTTGCAATGATACTCATAAAGATGAGATTTCAACCTCCAATGGTAGAACAACTTTGGCTCCATAGACTAATGAAAATGGTGTGGCTCCCGTAGGTGTTCGAATGCTTGTTCTATAGGCCCATAATGCTGGATTGATTTGCACATGCCAATCTCTTCCTGACTTATTTACTGATCTGTTCAAGATTTTCAAAATGCTCTTATTTGTAGCTTCAGCTTGTCCATTTCCTTGAGGATAATAAATGGATGAAGAGTGATGTGTGATATGGAATGTAGCACAAAGTTCATCCACATCCTTGTTTTTGAATTGCTTTTCATTGTCTATGATTATGGCATGAGGGATACCATATTTGCAAATAATGTGGTTCAAGATGAACATATAAATTTGTTTACCTGTGGTCATGATCAAAGGAACTACTTCTACCCACTTAGTGAAATACTCCGTTGTGGTTATGATGTATTTGTTACCATTTGAAGAAGGTGGGTAGATTACCCCAATCAAGTCAAATCCCCATTAATAGAATGGCCATGGTGTAACAAAGTGATGTAACTCTTATGCCTATGCATGTATCATGTCGCCATGATATTGACATTTTCTGCATATTTTGACAAAGTGACAAACATCTTTCTCTAAGGTCTTCCAAAAATACCCTAAGCGAAGGATCTTCTTGGCTAGGTTTAAACTGCTTGAGTGTGACCTGCAAATGCCTTCATGGACCTCATGTAAAGATAACTTAGACTCTTCTTCCTCTAGACATCTAAGTAACGTCCCGTCAAGACCCTTACGATACAATGTCTTTGAAAGGATTATGTAACGGGCTGATTAGCATATGAAATTTCATTTTTGGGCTCGGGATTGGTCTAAAGGTAACACTTGGTCTTTGAGATATGTATAGATAGGGCCATACCAAGGTGAGTTATGTCCATGAAGTAGGGCAACAATTTGGGTTTAGGGAAGGTTGAATGCCAGTTTTACCAACTCTTCCACCAAGAACTCATACTTCCCATTATGATCTGGTTTTTGTAATAAGGAAGCCAAGGTCACCATTGCATCAGCTACTCTATTTTTCTCTCTCAAAATATGCTCAAAAGTGATCAAGGAAAAGTAATTCTTCCATCCATCAATCATGGTCTTATATGGCATTATCTTTTCATCTTTGGTATTCTATTCATTGTTGACTTGATTGATGATGAGTTGAGAGTCTCCATATATTTGTAGCTCGGTGATGTTCCATTCTAAAGCCATTTTAATGCCAATGACTAGAGCCTCATATTTTTCTATATTATTTGTGCATGGTAACAAGAGCTTATAGGACTTAGGAATTGTGTACCCTTGAGGAGTAGCCAATAATATGCTGGCCCTAGAACCTCCTTGTGTATATGAGCCGTCAAAGTATAACTTCCATGTTTTAGCCTCTATGTTGACAATTGCAGAATCTGGAAATTCCACTTGAATAGTTTGTGTAGAAGTCAATGGGCTCTCAGCTAAGTGATCTGCTATCACTTGTCCTTTTATTTCCTTTCTATCCACATACTCAATGTCAAACTCACTCAATATCATGACCCATTTTGCTATCCTACCTATTAAGGTAGTTTTGCTTAGCAAATACTTTAGAGGATCAATTTTGGCAATTAGCTTCACCTTGTGCATCAACATATAATGTCTCAATTTTTGAGATGCAAAGACAACTACTAGACAACCCCTTTCCATAAATGTATAGTTAAGTTCATATTTGATCAATGTCCTACTCAAATAGTAGATTGCTCTTTCCTTTCCTTGCTCATCTTCTTGTGCCAAAAGAACTCCTAGAGACCTCTTGGTAGCGGATATGTACAATAGCAATGGTTTTCCCTTGATTGGTGGCATTAGGATTGGTGGATTTATTAGATAAGTCTTCAATAAAGTGAAGGCTTGATCACATTCTTCATCCCACATGAAAATGGTGTCTTTGTGTAACAACGTTGTGAATGAATGATATTTTTTGGCCAATTGAGAAATGAATCTTCTCATGGATTGTATTTTGCCTTGTAGAGACCTCATTTGGCTTATGTTCTTGGGAATCTCCATATCTATTATTGCTTGTACCTTTTCTAGATCCACTTCAATCCCTTTTGTTGAAACTATATAGCCTAAATTTTTTTCGGATTGGACACCAAAGGAAATTTTTTTGGATTAAGCCTTACTTTAAATTGTTCCAATCGGGTGAATATCCTTTTCAGAATTTGTAGGTGATCTTCTCTTTTGTGGGACTAGGCCAATATTTCATCCACGTAATCTTCTAAAAATGTGTGCATCATATTGTGGAAGATAGTTGTCATGGCCCTTTGATATGTGGCTCCGACATTTTTAAGGCTGAAGGGCATGACGTTCTAACAAAAGGTACCCCAAGGACATGTAAAGGTTGTCTTCTCTTGGTCTTCAAGTACAATTTTTATCTGATTATATCCACTGAAACCATCCATTAATGAGTACATGGAGTGACCCGCTGTCAAGTCAACTATTGCATCAATGCTCGGAAGTGGGAAGTCATCCTTAGGACATGCAAGATTCAAGTCTCAAAAATCCATGCATACATGAATGGATTTGTCATGCTTTGTGACCAGTACAATGTTAGATATCCATTCAACATAGGCTATTACTCTTATGAATCCCACCTTCAATAATTTTTCCAACTTCGCTTTGACTAGGAGAGCCACATGTGGGTGCATTTTTCTCAACTTTTGCTTGATGGGCTTAACCCCTAGCCTAACATTCAAATGATGCATTATGAAGTTGGGATCTAATCTAGGCATGTCGGCATATGCCCATGCAAAGTTCACTTGTTGTTCTTGGAAAAACTTGATAAAATCCTCTCTTTCTAGAGGTGTAAGTGACGCTGCCAATTGTATAAATTTTGGATCTAATTTTGTCCCAATGTTGACCTTTTCTATCAGCTCTATGAGAATTGTCGACTTTTCTTCCTCATGCTCAAGTAGGGTATCCAATCTCTCTTCCTTTGGTACCACAATTGGGTTTTCACCATAGGAAACATCTATTATCTTTACTTTTTTTGGTTCTAGTGCTGCCACATAGTGGTTTTTGTCACTAGAATTTTTTTATTTTTATTTTTTCATTTTTTTTCTTTTGACTAAGAGATTGGACCCCCGCTATTCTCATCATGTCTGTATCAAATTCATTGGTGAAAGAGGGTTCAACCGCATTAAGGTATTGGTTCATTGCTTGGTCATTTGGAAAATAAAGCAAGTCACTTGGCTCAGTTTGGTCCCAATCAATAAGATGGGGATTTATCAAGGATAAGGTTTCATTAGGCAAGTTATCATCGGTTGGGTTTATGGACATGACTTCATTTGAGGGTTCGTACATTGTATCATTTAGATCTATGACATGAGCTTCCTCGAGATGGTCCATGGAAGAAGGATTGAAATCCCCTTCACTTGAGTCCTCGTCAACTTCTATGGGAAATAGCGTGGGAAAAACCATGAGTGGATTAAAACTAACATTTGAATCTCCCTCCTCTCAAGGCATCCAAAATGTATCTATCCATGGCGGATTAGTAGGTGCTTGTCCTATGTTAAGATCTTCTATATTAGGCTCTTCATTCTCTTGAGTTTCTTGCCTTGGGATCTTTGCATAAGTATGTATTGTGACTATCTCCTTATCATGACATGATTCATTAGATAGAGTGTCCCACTCATAATCTCAGGAATCATCACTATCACCATTGGATTCCACCATGTTCACTTGAGGATAGAAATCATGCATTAGGCTGGAGCTTTCTCCTTTGTATTGGTAACCTACTCCTGATCTTTCTTCTTTTGCCCTCCAACAAGGTTCAATGGGTTCTAATAAACCTCTATTTCTTTGGCCTAAGGGTCCTCTTCCCTTGTACCCCATTTTTTGCATGATCTTAAATCCTTTCCCATATTGCTTGATTTGAATGTTAATATGCTGAATCCTTTCTATGGGAATATTTGAGGTATCCTCGTCATCTTGATAAAGCCATTAAAGGACTTCATCTTCCTCTTTGTTGAATGCTGCTTTGTCACTTTCTCTCATGAAGTAAGAGTTATACTTATGAGGTAGGTGTTCTTTTGATGGTTTCCCATGCGTTCTTGGAGATGTGGGCATGTCGAATAAGGAAACAGAGTATTCCCCTACTCCTTTGGAACTGATTTTACATTATTTTTCAAATGTATCCATCATCTCACTCATTTTCTTGTAGTTATCCTTTTTAGCTTTATCCTTTTCTTCTCTGGTGGGTTTGTAAAGTACTATCTCTGATTTAGGTGCTTGATCTAAATCTTCATTTAGAGTTGGACCCTCGTTGCTCACTTTTTCCTTTCCTTTAGTTGATGTCGTTGAACTAGCTTGAGGAGGGTTTGAAGTAGCATTTAATGTTAACATGAGATCATCCACTTTGATATCTTCAATGTTGGCTCTTTGGATAATTCCTTCTCGATTATGGGGAATAAATAGCTCATGAAGGGGTTTAAGTGCATTGCAATATTGGAATGGATTTGAGTCCCCTCCAACCGTGATTTCCTCACCCATGTATGGAAATTTGATGCATTGGTGGTATGTGGATGGAACTACTTGCATCTCATGGATCCATGGCCTCCCCAATAAAATATTATAAGTTAGTTTCATGTCCAATACTTGGCAATTTGTGTCCTTTCTGATAGGTCCCACTTGAATGGGCAATACGATCATGCCTTTGGAGGCTCTTTTAGCTTCATCATAGGCCTTTATGGTGATTATTTTCATAGGGTCAATGCAAGACTTAGATAACCCTAAGGATTTGACAAGACTCAACATGCAGATGTTAAGGCTAGCTCCCCCATCTATGAGAACTCTTTTGACTCTATGCCTTTCAATCAAGACCTCTATATGCAATGGTAGATTTGGGGATAAGTAATAGACATGTCATCCTGGTCTGAAAATGAAAGACAATGAGGTGCAATGAGATGACCTACCATGTTTTGAAACTTCCCCTCTTCTAAGTTAGTAGGAACATTCATCTCTAATAGAGCTTTCTCTAAAATTTCCTTATGGTTGGGAGATAGCTTTAATAGCTCCAAGATGGAGATTTATGCTAGAGTCCTTTGTAGCTGATCTACCAAGCTATATGGTTTTGTTGCTATAGAAGATTGTTTGATCACAATGTTGGATTGCGGAGGGCTAATAGGTTTAGGATCAATCCCTTGTAGGGTAATCCTTGAAGTCTGCCCCCTAGTGATAACATTGGATGTCTCTTTTTGGGGCTGTTCTTTGATCACTATAGCATTCAAAACATTATCATAGGGTGGTGCAAAATTAATGTTATTGCTACTTTGTTTCTTGCCATTGGATGATTCCCCTTTGTCATGTTTATAGAAGGGTTGTTTGAAAGTCATGTGGTCTTCATTGCTTTGAGGTCCATCAATGGTGATCATGCCACTATCAATTAAGTCTTGCACCACATTCTTTAGCTACAAGCACTCATTTATCATGTGCCCTTGAATTCTATGGTATTCACAATGGCTATTTGCACTCCACCAACTAGGCTTGTTGTGTGGCTCATAAGGCTGAATGCTAGGTAGATTAATGATGTTGTTAGCCATGAGGGTCTTTAATGCATTTTTGAGGGGTTCACCCATGGGTGTGAAGTTCCTTTGAGGAGTTGGTACCAAGAATTTATCATATTTGTTACTCCTTTGATTATTTCCTTGGTTGCCACTATTATCATTGTTGTTGAAAGGTGCCTTGGAGGTCTGGTTTGTATTATTCACCTAATTAGGTGTTCTTGTAAGAGCAAATGGAGTCACCTTCAAATTAATAGAATCCACAACCTCATCATTGACTACTCCCTTATTGTTATTCTTCAATCCATACCGATTATAGCTATTAGACCAGTTCTTATTCTGATTGTTGTTATTATTGGAGTTATTGTTGTTATCTTTATACAATTTCAACTGTCCACTCTTAACCAACACTTCTTCCATCGTTACTCCATTCTCTATGAGGTCTTGGAAGGTCTTGGGGCATTGCATTCTCAATCGGTAGTTCATCTCATTGCTCAAGCTATTAATGAATATATCCATTTTCTCCTTTTCGAGCACACTCCTAGGATACCTAGCAAATACTGTCCTCCACCTTTGTAAGAAAGTGAGAAATGCTTCTCCATCCTTTTGTTTAGTATTACATAATGTTATCATTGTGACCTCATGCTTGATGTTGTATGAGTAATGGGCCACAAATTTTGAAGCTAGTTCTTCAAAGGTTTTTATACTAGATGGTAATTTAGAAAACCACTCCATGGCCATACCTCCTAAGCTTCTTGGGAATAGTCTCATTAAATAGGTGGTATCATGCATGAACTCCAAGCTCAATGCATAAAACTCCCATACGTGATCTTGTGGATCTGACATTCCTTCGTACTTGTCATACTTGGGAAACACTACATTGATTGGGAATAGTGCCATTACTAGACTTTTATCAAACGGGAATGGACACAATGCTTCGATAGAATAGGGTTTAGGAGCCCCAATTTGCTTGATTGTATCCAGTTGCATTTGAAACATCTTAAACTAGTTGTTCATAATGTCAATGGTGCTTTCTTCAACTTCTGGTGGTTTAAGTTGATTCACATCATAATCTCGTGGAAGCTTAAGACCTGCTCGGGCTAGGTCCATGAAACACTTCTCTTTATCTCTTGCCATTGCTTTTTCCAGGAGTCTTAGGAAATAGGGGCACTGAATGTATTCATCAACCTTGTCATCAGTTGCATCATCGAAAGTTGGTTTGGCATTAGTTCTATGGTTAGTGGCATCAATCCCTTGAGTGTTTTGATCCACCCCTCCACTATTAGTATTGCCTTGATTATTCGTATCAATGCCGCCATTGAATGCATAAATCTGGTGGTTATTTCAAGGATATAATTGTATGTATTGAGTAGGATGGTGAGTTGGCTGGCTATTTCTTAGATCGTTAGATCTAATCCTTTTTTCCTCAATTTATCTTGCAGGGGCTAGCTTGAGGCAAGGCATGACAGGACAATGGGACCCAATCAACAACACGACCAGTTATTTCCAGTACTAGGCAATGGCTAGCCCCCATGAACCTCCTTTCATTTCATGCTTCTTGTACTTAGCATTTATATTCCTTTTGCCTAAGCACTTGATTTATTTATTCTTTTAATGTGGTTAGTTTCATGGCCTGTGTGAAACATAATGAGCACTTGATGAATAAACAAATTTACATTTTCAGAAAAGCACAGGATGTAATTCTTCTTCTTTCATTTGTTGCTCACTTTTCATCATAAAAATGTAAACTTATATTCATAGAATAAATCAAATGACTATCATGGGCATTAAGCATGATTTTCAGATATGAATGAATAATCCCAACGAGCATGGTTGTACCAATTTAACCCCAAAAATCAAATTGGTAACAGTAATGATTATATGGCAAGGTCTCATTTGAAGAGTGACTTGTGATTAATGACAGTGTTAGAAATATGTCATACCAAGGTAATCCAACATGAATCAAGTGATGTTTCACATGTTACAATTATTCTCCTTATTTTTGTGACATTTAAAGAACATCAATTGAGCTGATTTGACAAAAATGATTGAGTGAAGAAAATGGTGACATATGGAACATATTTTATTTCTAAGAACTAGCAGAAAATTTGGATTCTATGAAAGGAGAGTTCTAATATTTCCCACCATTCTCACTATTTCTTCATAGAAGAAAGAAACTATTTTGGGTTTCCTATATTTTTAAACTAGTTTCATCATTTTATTTTGTGATTATTCAAAATTGTTTCCATGAAAGCTTCTTTCCAAAGTTCTAAGCATGGATCTAGACTTGTTTGCTCTTTGCTAAAATTTGAAGATAACTCTTTAGTTCATTTCATCTTAGAAGATTTTTGGGAAAGAACTAGAAGACCTACAACTTCTCTCATGACACAAAATATAATAGATAGCAGTCTAATAGAAGCATCAAATTCCCCTGTAGCTATTTTATTTCCCTATATTTATCTACATCAAGGTTGGAGGTTTTGAAGGTGAACTAGTAAAGTCACCATGATATGCCTTAGACCATTTTTTGTTGATTGAAATTTACATGAAGTTAGTCCATATCGACAAGAAATTTGTAGCAAAGTAAAAATTAGATGTTTCCCTGTCAAATTGGGTCATTGTTTATGTAAAATAGTCTCAAATGCATTGAACCTAGAAGTGGACTTGAGGAAGTTCAATTTACAACATTAAAGAGCTTGGCCAAAATTTGATTGTAAAGGTTTTACAAAAACTCATTTGAATTTTGGAGCATATTTTCACACATTCCTCAAATGGAAGATTTTTGTGAGGATTGCTATGATGAATTGGAAGTTAGGAGAAGACTATGGTCTAGGTTCACTTTGAATCAAATAGTCACTCTCAGATAAAAAATCAACATTAGTGGAAATAAGGATGAGGAAAAGGATATAGTTGATCTGTATTACAATGAATAGGTGCAAAGGCAACCTATCCTTGAAGTTGATTGGGATAAAAATGAAGAAGATCAAATATAAATCTGAACTTTCCTATTAATAAGAAGAACCAAAATATGGCTAAGAGAACATAGGCTCAGAAAAACATGGATGGGCGACTTAGAGGCATCCACAAATATAGATGATAATCCTCCCTCATAGGCTCATGATTTCTTCTAATGAACCTATTGACACTTGTGTTTTAGGTACCTCCAAGGTAAAAACAAAGGCTCCATTGCTAAAAGATCAAATAAATTATTTGTAATCCATTGACCTGCTCATGCTACCTAGTAGAGAAGTAAGAACAAAGAAAAGAAGAGCCCTTTCAAGATGGTATTTGTAGACTTGGATACCATAGAGGAGATTGAAAACACAATGGGTGACTAGAGATCTAAGGTATCCATGATAGAAATTATTGACACATAAAAACAACCTGAAACTATGACAGACTCCACAAGTACCATGGTATTGCTCAATGTGACACCAAGACACGTTTCTCCAGAGAAGGGTGATTTGGATAATACCCCTAAATGGATGGAAACTTTAATAAGAAAGAAAATAAATGTTGTTACTATATGCTATGAAATGTTATGTTAGGAATATAAAGCTACACTAAACATTCAACAAAACACATCAAAACACCACAAATGATAAGACAAAAGAAAGAAAAGGAAAGAGAGTGCAAACACCCAAATGTAGCCTTCTAGATCTTTGGATTTGTCCCAAGAATTGGATGTGTGCCCAATGTGTGCTCAATCTTCAATATTTTGGAGATATTTTGGCATAGTAATGGTAATTTGATAGTTTTTGGGCTCTCAAATTAGCATTATAACTTCACTTTGATGGTGGATGATAATGAAGGAGAAGATGACTCAATTTATAGGCAAAGAGAGGGAGAAATGGATGGTCAAGATGTAAGCTTGAGGAAGGGTGGAGATGAATTTGAGAGAGAGTAAATGGATTGTGCTTTCTCAAATTCCTCTCATTGTGACAAGTATCACAAGGGTTTGGAAGTATGGGGGAATGTGACCATTTTGGGAGATGTGAGAGGAGACAAATGTGTAAGGAGGAGATGGAGTGTGTAAGGGATGTGTAAGAGAATTTAAGGTTGACATGAGGTGTGACAGTTAGGGGATGTGAGGATATGACATCAGAGTTGACTTGAGTTGGGTTATGATTTCTTAATCCATGGATTATGATTGTGCAAATTCTCAGGGAATGATTAGGATTGGATTAGGAGGCAAGTGGAAGAATTAGGAGGATGTGATGGGAGGAGAAAGAATGAGTGGAGGATTGGATTAGCTATTCATGGGTCACTAGCTATTTAAGGATGATTAGCATGTGTGAATGGGTTGGGTTGAGTAAGAACTCAAGGTTAGGTAGTTGGGATTGGTTAGGTTAGGGGTTAAAGTTAGGATCCATAAGCTCAAATTGGATTAATTACTTTATTTAATTCCAAAATAAGAGGAAAAGGGGATTTGTGAATTAATTTAAATAGATGAATACATTTATTTAAATTAATAGAGGAAATAGATTTTAATTAATTATTAGACTATGGATTTTCATTTAGATAATTAGTTGGACTATAGTTAATTAATTAAATTAATTAACTACGAGATGACATAAATTAATTAAATAATTAATATTTAATTAATCAGTGCCCTAGGAGGGAGCAAAAAAAGATTACTTATTTGTGTAATCAGATTTAGGTGTCTACATTTTGCCCCTCTTCGACATAGTTTAAAATAACATTATTTCGAAGACGTTTAAAATAATAAACAACGTGAAGAATTTACAATGCGATGAGGTTTTCCTAGAATGAAGACATAAAGGTTTGGATGGGGTGATGCCCCCTTGAGAGGGTGATAGGGAAAGAAAAAGGGGTTCAAGCAACATTTTGAAAGGAAGAAAGGGGTTTGGCCCAAGTGGCTAGAAAAAGAGCAAGAAGGGGTGAAAGATGGTTAAATGGATAAGAAAAATTAGGGTAAGAAGGAAAAGGGGAAAAATGGGGGGATACAAGAAGGAAAGACAACTCATGGGATACCCTTAATAAGGGCCAGGAGGGCCAAAAAGAGGTTATTTGCACATATTTGAGCTTGACGATATATTGATTTTTTTGAGCTCTGATATTGCATACAATGATGACAAGAGGAGGTAGACCAAGGCACAAGACTGACATTATGAGGAGTGTCTGATAGCATCAAGTGCCTGATAGACATGTAGGATCAAAAAACATGTCCCTATACTTTCTATTTTTTATTTTACTTCAAGTTTTAGCTTGCAAGTTCACGATCCTGCACGCTCTAGATCGGCGGGATTGCCATCGGGACCTGCGAGATCGTGATCTCGTAAGAAATTGTTATGATAGGGGTTGGAAGGGAAAAATAGGGATTTTTTGTGGGATCATCAAATCCCTTGGCTTTTTGGGATTTTTGGCAGGATTGTGATCTCACGATGAATTTTTGGCGAGATCGCGATCCAAGACCAAATGGGTAGGGGGGGAAATTATGCGATCCCGCGAGGGGTCGTTGGGGTAGGAAAGGGTACCATAAGAATGCATTCCCACATTTGTATAGTTATGCATAGGTTTTGCGATCCCGCACCTGTGGGATCATGGTAACTAGGTGGTTTGTAGGATCATGAGTAAAACCTATAGGATCGTGAGTGGAGGGTGAAGAAAATAAATTGGGAGGGGACAAGGCTAGGGGAGAATAACAAGGCTAGAATGGTTAGAATTTGGTAGGAAATAAAATTGATGCAGCTGACTTGCATTGGTTGTAGTGTTCCATGGACCAAATGACTAGTCGAGAGAGGCATGTCATAGTGCTAGAGGCAGTAGAGCAGTTTACTCTTGCAGATTGGGTGTGAGTAGGTGTGATTGGGCTTGGATACTTGGTGCAAATGTCCCACAAATGGACATATATGGTGATGGTGACTACACTCTATGAGTGGAGGCATTCAGAGATGACCACTTTCCATCTCCCAATAGGGGAGATGATCATCATACTAGAGAATGTATATAGGATTTTTTGCCTACCCATCTGGGGCATAGAGGTGATCGTGAGAGACACCACATAACAATAGACAGTTACAACACTAGTAGGTCCTAGAGTGACACCAATGCTTCAACATGAACAATTATCCCTAGCACAACACTTAGCGGTGGTGCCTCTAGCCTGTCAAGTTTATTTATATGTATGCAGATTGATTTCAGGGTACACTGCCCTAGACACAGGCGGGACAAGTGTGACACTAGCACTCATCCTGACGATCATGCAAATCATGGATGTCAGGGTACCTACGGCATGGGGGATACTCATGTTAGTTGATATGTATAGGGACCTATATTAGATAGTATATCATGGTGGGGAGATGCAGGGGCAGAGCATAGGCTTCACCACCTTAATATAGTTTTGGGGGTGAGAGCACATTGTTGTCCTGAGACCAATAGGCAGGAGGGATAGACAAGTGGATCAACCTGTAGTGTACATATGGGGAAATTCACTGACCTACAATGATGTAGATGATATAGACTACTATAGAGAGACCTTAGATGTCATCTGAGACAGTATTATCTAGAGCCTATACATGGGGCTGACATCGTGGCTAATGGATCAGGTGTAATTACCATACATGATGACACCCACGTATTTGACAAGGCGATGAGATTATATAGTAGAGTAGTACAGGCTAGACCGGGTGGCCAGATAGTTTGGTTACATAGAAGACCTACTAGATGGAGAACATTTGTATCAACAGACTACATGGGAGAGGTTGTTGGAGTTTGGGGGCCCTATAGTCAGACATGGTTTGGTGGCGGCATGGAAGGCCATACAATATATCCACTAGGATTGGGTAGGGGGCTAGTAGATGGGGGAGCATAGTGGAGTACCGTGCTTGGTTCTAGAGGTCATGGGTAGTGGGGAGAGTAGGGTTACTGCCACATGTAGAGAGGGTGAGGGTCATGTTAACATAGGTGGCCAGGGGGAGGGGGTGGGTAGTCACACTGGCACCTAGGGTAGGAGAGGAGGGAGGTCAGCCCCAAGGAGGGTAGGCATGAGGGATGGAGGAGGGGATGGAGGAGATGGTATGGACGTAGACGGAGGAGGAGGAGATAGGGGAGGTGGAGATGGAGGAAGAGACGAGGGGAGATGGGGCATAGGTACCATTAGGCCCACCACCAGCACCACCACCATCAAGGACCCCAAGGGTTAGATTGTTGACAGGGGGAGGAGGAGAAAGCCTAGAAACCCAACTGGCATCCCTACAGACTACCCAGGATATGACCAAGAAGATGTTGTGATATGTACAAGGACAAAGAGATTATCTGATTACTCAACTTGTGTAGGCACTATAGGATGGGTTGGAGACCATTGATGAGAGGGAGCGGTTGTGGAGGGAGAGGGATGGGTTGTAGTTGGATAGATAAAGGATGTAGGTGGAGAGAGATGGGATGTAGTTTGAGTGACATAGGCTACATGGGGATAGAGATTTGGTGTTAAGACAATTAGCTAGAGTGCAAGTGGGAGGGGGAGGATAGGTGGATGGGGGATATGAGGAGGTGGTGAGATTACAGAGGGATCTGGTAGACCTCCGAGCAAAGTTAGGATGGTACAGGGTGATGTCTCATGTCGTTGTACCACTAGAGAGGAGGGAGAATTATTGGTGTGCCAACCGATCAGGGGCCATAGGCACAGGTCCTAGAGTGGGGGCTGGGAGAAGTAGGAGGACAAGAGGCATCAGTTTTGGGATTAGGCCATCTCAGAGGATAGGTCGAGAGAGCCACCAACCCAATCTTTCACAAAGCCAACAACGGTCAGCTAGTGGTTCGGTGCAGATGGAAGAGGCAGAGGCAGGGGGAGTAGGGATGGAGGTTGATGGCGGAGGTCGGGAGGTGACACAATGAGTACATGGAACTTTAGGAAAAGGCTCAACAGAGTGGAGATTCCCTAGGAAAAGGCTCCACCACATGTCACACCACCTCCAAATATTGATATGAAGCCTCCCCTAGGAGAGGTAGATAGGCAGTGATATGATACAACCATTTTGATGTATATGTATATTATGTTTTTGAGGGCATTGTCCCAAATATTGTATATGTATTCATTTTATGGACTCTCATGGGACAGTCAAACATTTATTGATTTTTTATTTATTATGGGTGATATATACATGTGATGCTAAGTCAGGGATGTTTTATGTTATGGGCCCATTTTTTGATGCAAATGTATGATTTATGTGATACTGACATGTGATGTAGGATGTGATGATTATGATTATAAGATGTGATAGACATATTTGTTATGCGGGTTGTGATGATTATGGTTATGAGATGTGACTGACATATTTGTGATGTGGGATGTGATGTGCTATGTATGATGCTATATATGTGGTGTGTGTGATTAGTGTTTTATGTAGGATGCAACTACTAATAATGTGTGGATGCAGGGTGGATATGGTTTATGATATTTATGCATGTGATGGATGTAGTTTTTATTTATGATGCTTATGATGTTGATTTATGTATGCATGTATGATTTTTTGTACCATGTTTTAACAATGCAAGTTAATGAATGTGGTTTAAATGATTTTAGATAACATTAATGTAACTAGAATGATGTAACAATTCAAGATAAAATGAACCTAAATGAGTTTAACAATACAAGATAAAATGAACGTAAATGGTTTAACAATGCAAGATTTAAAATGAATCTAAGTGATTTAAAATGACTCTAAATGATTTAAAATGCAAGATTAAAAATGAACCTAAATGATTTTAAATGCAGGATTTAAAAATGAATGTAAATAATTTAAGATGCATGATTTTAAAATGAATCTAAATAATTTAATAATGCAAGCTTAATATGAATTTAAATGATTTAAAATGCAAGATTAAAATGAATTAACAATGCAAGATTTAAAATGAATCTAAATGAATTAATCAATGCTATATTTAAAATGAATTAACAGTGCAAGATTTAAAATGAATCTAAATGACTCAAATGTAGGATTTGAAATGAATCTAAGTGATTTAACAATTGGTGTAATTAAGTGATTAGCGATGCAATTAAGTGATTTTAACTTCAATGGATGCAACCAAATGCAACTTAAAATGTGAATGATAATGCAACTAAATGCAATCTAAGAATGTGAATGATAATGCAATTAAATACAATCTAAGAATGTGAATGATAATGCAATTAAATGCAATCTAAGAATGTGAATGCTAATGCAATTAAATGCAATCTAAAAATGTGAATGATAATGCAATTAAATGCAATCTAACAATGTGAATGGTAATGCAATTAAATAAAATCTAAAAATGTGAATGACAATGCAATCAAATGCAATCTAAGAATGTGAATGATAATGTAATTAAATTCAATATAAGAATGTGAATGGTAATGCAATTAAATGAAATATAAGAATGTGAATGATAATGCAATTAAATGCAATGTAAAAATGTGAATGCACATGAGGCAGAGTGTAAGCAAATGAACGCGGAGGTAATGGAGATGGTATATGAAACATATCACGGCCTAACTAAACCCTTGTTGCGAGAGGAAAAAATGCATAGGTGGGGAGGGTGGTTTGTACAATCAAAATCCATGGGTTAGTCGTTAGAACAAAATGGGCGTGTTTCAAGTTTGCATCAGGATGAGGGGTTATTTGTGAGGAGAGAATGGATAATGGAGATAGGTACATAAGCGATGATTTAGATCTATAAGGATTTGAGATAGGATTTTGGATACTTTGTGAATTTTTAGGATGATTTTTTGGATTCATGATGGGATTTTTAGTTGGGGATTGATAGGGGGATTTATCTTGAAGCTTGAGCATGTGGTATTCTAGGATGGAATACCACCATGTAGTTTAAGCACTTAGTTTTATATAGAAACATTTTGGAGACCTTCCAAGGTTACTAGGAACTCAAGGCCTTGTCACCAATGTTGCATAGGACTAACACAAAAATACATGCAAGGGTTGCCCCAACATCACACATGGATCCAGGCGGAGCCATGGTGGAAATGATGTTGGAGAACCCACAAACAAATGGCATTTCCCAAGTGCATCATGGAACCCCAAGAGATTACATGATGCAAGGGTCACATCCAACTAACTCACGGGCATAAAACAAAAATATTGAGAGGCCCTACCCTAGATTGCCCTCATTTGTAGCACACCATGATATAAAGGATCATGGGGACCTTGAGGAGAGTAACAATGAGAAGTCATAAAAGATTAAACAATCACCCAAGAATGAATTCAAAAACCAAAGTGATAAATCCAAAAGATGTCCTTTGTCAAAAGAGATTGACTAACTGAGAGATGGTGTGATTAGGTCTGACATCGGGAAGGATGCATCCTACAAGGACCTATTTGTTAGGATTGGCTGCAAATTGGGTCTTGATGGTGAAAGATGACTCTAGGACAACCGTAATAACCAAGAATTTTTTGTCATGGTACTTGCTGAGACACGAGCCTTAGGAGGGTAACACAATTGAACATGCTTCTGCAGGAGGAACAAAGATATGTACAAAGAGATCTAGAAACATAGTACAAGTGAGAGACATGACACAATTTTACAAAGCTCAAGAATCACGATAGGTCATCAAATGACACTTATATACACAGCTCAGGATTTGGGGATAGGACATGCCTTAGTATGCACAAGAAGCTTAGGATACTAGATAGTAATTCAATCTTTTTGATGCAATGATGAGAACACCTCAAGAATAGTGATTTGTGAAATAATTTTAGGTGGGGAGATGATGGATGGATGGGCATTTAGTGATGGAGTGGGATTTTGATAAATAATGATACAGTCCACTATGTATGGCGCCTGTTTCCAGGTTTTCACCAACATACTTTCCCAAGGTGTCGTTGGACACTTATTTCTCTTTACATTTTTATTTTTTTATTTTTTCACATTTTTTTTACATTATTTCTAGATATTTTTATTATTATCGAGGTGCCTATTTACCAAATTTTCACCAAGATAGATTTTTTTAGGACATTTTACAATTTTTATGTATTATTTCAGATACATAGGAGGTGGTTTAGGCATAGAACCGCTTCAAATGGATGATGTTGATAGGATCATTCAGTGGCTCCCCTTCAAGTGTAAACAATTGATAGGCTGTTGAGCCAAAACATGTTGTGATAACGTAAGGGCCCAACTAGGTAAGCTCAAATTTTCCCTTCTTTTCTCGATCCACTTGCACTTTTTTATTCTCCTTAAGGACCATATCACCCACCTAGAGTTGTCTTGGGTGGACCTTTTTGTTGTAGCTTATTTTAAGCCAGTTCTAGTATACAACTAGATGATCATAAGCTTGCTGCCTCTTTTCATCTAACAAGTCTAGTTGGGTGAGGCATATCAAGTGATAGTCTTCATCAGTGGTATAATTCTTCATAAACATGTGTAATGAAGGTAGCTCGACCTCAACACCATATACCAAGGAGTATGGGGTGGTTCCTATGAGAGTGCAGAATGAAGTGTGATAGGCCCAAAGGGTGGGATTGATTTGAAGGTGCCAGTTGCGACCATAATCATTGACAATCTTTTTGAGGATTTTCAGAATGGTTTTGCTAGTTGCCTCAACTTGGTCGTTCCCCTGGGGAAAGTATGAGCTAGAGAAATGGTGATGGATGTGGAATTTGACACATAGATCTTGCATATGCTAGTTTTCAAAAGGTGTGTTATGATCTATAAAAATGGTGGAAGGGATGTCGTAGCAGTAGATGATGTGGTAAAGGAGGAACTTAGATATCTGAATGTCAGTAGTTAAGGTGATCAGAATTTGGTCAACTCATTTTGTGAAGTATCGAGTGGCGGTTATGATATACTTATGTTTGTCCAAGGAAAGGGGGTTATCTTACCAATGAGGTGAAAGCCCCAACATGAGAAGGGCCAAGGTGGTGCAATGGGATGCAAGTATTGCGCTAGAGCATGGATCAGATTGGCATGCTGCTGACATGGTAGAAATTTCTTTACAAACTCACATGCATCATGCTCCATTGTTGGCTAATATTACCCAACTCTGAGTAGCTACTTTGCTAGGACCATGCCACCACAAAATTATTTATGTCTAATCGTTTCACCAAGCGTCAGTGTTCTATTAGGCATTTTATTATTGTTATATGTACTTGTTTATTCATATTGTGAGCAACTGCACTTGGTGTTTGTGTGTTTTAGTGAATAGGTACCAAACACCATTCTACCTAAGTTGTAGGATTTGAGTGTCTTTATCCTTGACAATGACATAGGAGGTAGTTTTACTGACCTTTCATATTTGAGCCAATATCACCCATGTATGGACGATGTATCTATTATTACCATATTATCCCTCAAGTACGTGTTGGTAAATCCATATTTCATAATGCATATTATGTTAGACCTATGAGAACGTTTGTGCATTTAGATTTTTGCAATTGTCGCAGATCATCTTTTATTAAATGTTGGGTTTATATTATTTTGGTGTATTTTATTTACTAGCTAATTATCCACAACTAAATTCTATTTAATTAGAATTGATGTGATTTATTTTTAAGTAAGTCTGTATTTCACTTAATTATTTAAGTGACTTTATTTTTAAAAGTCATTTTTGGAAAAGTGCTTTTATTTGGAAAAAGTTAGTTCTTTTCACTCACTTTTCACTTTGGCTTTTGAGTGAGAATTGATATTGTGCTCCAATTTACATTGGAGAACATTGATTTCTTCTTGTTGGGTTTGATATGTGCATTAGATCTTTGTGGGTAGCAGTTCATTGGATTCATGCCGCAATTCCTCATATTCCTATGGAGTCGTTCATGTTTTCATGACAAGTTCTTCTCTTCTCTCATTTTTTAGTTTTTCTCCATTTGTGAGAGGTAGAGCATTTTGTAAATTTTAATTTTCTACATGAATTTGAATGAAATATGTTGCAATAATTTAGTGGGTTGAGCATTATCATTCCTCTATGATCTTCTTTATTTTGATCACCCCTTTAGGTTTACATGAGTAATTGCACATTTTCATTTTTTTAATTTGGATTTTTATAAGTGTTATGTTTCTTAGATCGAGAATTTTATTGCATAAATGTGTTTTTGGGTGCCCGAGGGGAAATGGGTTTTCATTTCATGGATTTATTTGAAGTTTATTTTTGGGGGAATTATTGGGATTGCATCATTTTGTGTGCTTTGAAAATTTTTCATTTGGCATGTTCAACATAACTTGATTGTTGGAATGGAATGTCCTCCATGTTTGCAACCATTGTATGGTTTTACTTTGTGATTTTTGGATTTGTGTTCAAATTCATACTCTTGGAAAAGTTCCTAATTGAGTGTGTCATGAGAACTTGTAATTGTATTTCCTTCCTTGTGATTTTTCCTTGATGCTTGATTTGAGATCACATCTTGAGTTAGTGATGTCGATGTTTGAGATCACATCATGAGAAAATTGAGTGTGTCATGTTAGGATCCACACTTTTGGTTTGAGACCAATTGAGTCTCATGTTTCATTTTTTTTTTGCTTTTTCCTTGTTTATATTTTGCATTGTGCCTCATTGTGAGAACAAGGTGAATCTACTACTTGGGTAGAGGAGTGGAGTGACTCCTTAAATAGGTCATAACTTGTAAGTGATTGGTAAAATTCATGTGAATAATCTCTTAATAATTGATAACATAATAGCTAAATTAGGGTAAAAACACATTAATAAGAGTGAATGACTACCTAGCCATATGACGATGTTGATAGAAGGTAAGTCAGTACTTGGTCATTCAAGGAAATTGATAGAATGTACCGTATCTGGCCATCAATAAAGACATCATAAATAATATGGCCAATCAACTAGATATACTTGAAGAAAAGAACAAAAATGAGGAGACAAAGGAAATGTTGGCATACTATTGTCCTCATTGCAAACAAAAGGAGGACTGCAAATGCATAATTGTAGCCAATGTTGACAACACACAAATTCCACTAGAGTTCAAGCCAATTAAAGGTGATGATGATCATATTTTATACATTACAAAAAGAAGGCCATGAGCTCCAAGACATGGTATTCTACCAGACTCATTATCTTTTAGTGGACCTTATTTGAATTTGTATGCATCTGGTAATCAATGGAAAACCCCATATCCATCAAATTTTGGAGGTATTCCACCTTAGCCTTAGAACAAGCCTCCAAACACTTGGACAAATTACCAAAACTCTCCACCTTAGTGGGAAAAATCCTAGGGGAATTGATAGCAACCTCAAAGAAACTAGCAACCACCTAAAGGGAACTAGAAACAAATATCCCAATGAAGGGGAGGACAATAATGGCCAAACTAGGAAATTAGTTCCTTACAACCATATCCACAACCTTAATAGCCAACAATAATGCCTCCTCCCAACTCAAATTCTAGCACACCTAGACCCACTTAATTAGCAACTCAACCCACACTTAACTAAAATAACAAACCACAATAACAACTAGTTTGCATACCCTAACCAATTTCCTGCATGTGTTGTGAGTGTAAGTGATCTTCATCTATGTTCAAAAACCAATTTGTCATCTCTTTCCACTCCTATTATAAAAAATCTTCATGTGGAATAATAAGAGCATCAAACTTTACCTAATATCATTGCTTAGTCAATTGTGCCCAAGAATCCTAAACTAGTCCAACATTCGGATCTAAATCCACCATTTCCTTAGAGGTTAGAAGTTGTTAAGAAAAAAGAAGAAACAACCTTTTATTTTCTAGATCAGTTAAAGCATATATGTGTCAAAATAACTTTATTTCAATCCATAAAAGATGTCCCAGTATATAGTAAGTAAATAAGGGAGACATGTCTCAAATATCCAAGCAGGAAAAAGAACCCCACAATAGTCCATGTAGTGGGGGCAATTAGTAGATATCATGCTTGGTAAAGTGACTATACCTAAATATTCTAACCCAAGTAGTCTTGTAGTTGGATTCATTATAAATGGAATCCAAGTAAAGAATCATCTAATATATTTGACGATAACAATCAATGCTATGACTAAGGATATCACAAAACAACTAAATGTTACAAACTCTTGACCTACTCCTACTATCCCACAACTTCCTAACAGTTCTATTATCAAACCAGAAGATATGGTAAAGGACCTTGTTTTTACTCTAAACTCTTGGTAATACATATTTCATGATCCTTTCCCCTAAGGATACACTAGGAGGGTATCTTATTATTCTAAGAAGGCCATGGCTAGCTATAAAAGATACTAACATAGGATGGAAGTTAGGGGACATGACTATTTATGATGGAAAAAGTACTAAAAAGCTTGTCCTTTATCCTCCTTCTCAACCATCTCATGACCTAGAGCATCTCATCTATCCAAACATAGGAGAAGAGGCTAAGAAGGTCAATTTAGTAGCACAACTCATTATGATAAGAAAAAAACCTTTTATGTAACTTTAGGTAGATGATGAGATATTATCCCATATAATCAAACCATTATGAAGTGCATGAAGAACCGCGTACTCCTAAATCTAGCTTTACATGTTCATTTCAAACACTTATGTTAGCTTCTCATGCACCTGAATTTTTTGCAACAATAGATATGCTTCATACATTATTACCTCAAGTATTAAATATGCCAAGAATAAGTGAAACATTTATGGTTGAGTTGACCATGCACAAGTAGAAGTTTCAAAAGGGAAATATTTGAATATTAATTACAAACTTATCCAAGAGTTGCAATTGTCTTTGACAAATGTGTTAAATTTGCACTAGCATGCATTTTCATGGGATTACCATGACATGAAATGATTATCTTCCAAACTCTATACTCATAGGATCTACAATAGAGATGACTATCTTAGACAACCAATGGGTGCCAGCTTTAGTCATAGTGCCTAAAAGGGGTCAAAATGGAGACTTTGTGTTGACTATAGAGGGATAAAATCTACAACTAAAAAGGATCACGTTCCCCTTCATTTTATAGATCAAGTATTGGGTTCCCTTGTAGGAAAGTATATTTTTCCTTCCTAGATGGATTGATTGGTTATAACTAGATACAGATTGCACCTGAAGATCAAAACAAGACAACCTTCACCTCTCCTTAGGGAACTTATGCCTATTATTTACTTCCCTTTGGTCTATGAAATGCACCTACAACTTTTCAAAGATAAGTTATTAGTATATTCACAAATATTTCACATGACTATACGGAGATCTACATGGATGATTTCACTACCTATGGTACTAATTTTGCAGAAGCATTAGACAACCTAGAAAATATTTTACAAAGATGAGAAGATCATAATCTATCCTTGAATAGTGAAAATTTGTTTATGATGATGCAGGAAGGAGAGGTCCTTGGCCATTATATCTCTCAAAAAGGAATTCAAGTGGACTCAACAAAAATTGAGGTAATTACCAGTCTTTCTACCCATGTTAAACAAAAAGATGTTAGAAGCTTCCTGAGACATGCAAGGTACTATAGGCATTTCATAAAATATTTCAATAAGATGGAAATACCACTCTATAATCTATTAACTAAATATGTTGAGTTCCAATGAACATCAGATTGTGAAAAATAATTCTCTGATTTAAAAATAGCATTATCTTATGCTCCTATGCTCAAGGGTCCTAATTGGGAAATCCCTTTTCATATTTACACAAATGCATCTGATTATGCCATAGGGGTTATCTTAGGATGAAAATAAGGAGCCATAGAGAATGAAATCTATGTTTTCAACAAAAATTTGCAAGCATTTGAGCTTAATTACACTATTACAGAGAAGGAGATGTTAGCAGGATTTATGCTCTCAAAAAGTTCAGACATTATATCACATGGTACCAAATATTTATCAATATAGGTCATGCAACAATAAAATACATCATGAACAAGACATTGATTATAGGAAAATTAGCAAGGTGATTTGTGAGGCCTCACCCCGTACCATCTTTTCATATCAGTCTATTTTCATCTTATGACTATCTAGATGATACATTATTTTATCATGTTGGACTATTTGGACATGGACTTTATATTTTTGGTACTATGTGATGACCTATGATTATGTGGATGATGATTCAAGACTTAATTTCATGCTTTGATGATTAGGCCATGATTTATGGTATTTGATGAATCATTTAATTTAGAATATTATGCTTTAATTTTATGCTTATGCAAGAAAATTCTATGTGAAATGATCATGGTTAATGTGTTAGGTTAATTGATATATCATTGTGTTCTTGGTTTAACTAACTTTGAATTTAGGAAATGTATTATTGAAAATTATGTGATTATCTTGTGATAAAGTGTGGATGCAATTGGAATTATATGATGTATTTGAGTGTGATTATTATGATGTATTTTATATGTATATGTTATTTGATCTTTCATGAGCTACTGATATTTTATCTAGTGTGCAGGAAATGACCATGGATTAAATAAGGGGAAATTAAAGATGGATGCATGTGAAAAATCTTGTAAAGCCAAGGTTATCTCCAAAGGGAGAAATAACCTCGTTGTTATGTATAATGTTGTAAAGTAATGTTTGATTGTATTATTTAATTTTGTTTATTTTTATTTTAAATTAGTGTCTACTTGGCATGCCATGTGTGTAGTGATGTGTTGTAATTTTATGTGGTGTCAATTGACACGTGTTGAGAGTTGGCATAGCCAAGTGCATTGTTTATTAGTTGTCTTCCACCTTTGAGTCACCTTGTAGAATTCCAAGGTTAGGTATCTTGGTTTTTGAGCCTTGGGAGGGAATCTTATTTTAAATTTTCGTGAGTCAACTCTTAGCAGACTTTTGAGGGGCTAAAAGTAACCCAAAGGTTTAGCTAAGGTTAAAATAAGATAACCCCATAGGTGTACTTTGGGTTGGGGATCAAATTTTGACCAATATGACATTTTTAAACCATTTTTTCCTCTTCTAAAAATGCTTTTTTGGAAGG
The DNA here is from genome assembly GCA_027943335.1 of Chamaecyparis obtusa. Classification (NCBI taxonomy): domain Eukaryota; kingdom Viridiplantae; phylum Streptophyta; class Pinopsida; order Cupressales; family Cupressaceae; genus Chamaecyparis; species Chamaecyparis obtusa. The sequence goes on from BSBK01000041.1 coordinate 116,542, forward strand.
TGACACATTTGGGAAGTGTGCCATGTCTTCCTCTCTTTTCAATTTTGAATTTCCCTCTTGTTGGAGAGAGATCCCTTGGATAGTGTGCCCAATCATCTTAAAGGTTAGGTAGAGTTTTCCTTTTTAGTAGGATGGAGAGGATTTTGGTAGGTTGATTGCCCACTCTCTAATTTTGGGAGACTTCTAGTAGACTTAGTAGGTTTTGGGGTGCGTAGCAAGGAAGGATTGTAGAAAAAGGATCTCTTCTCAAACCCTCATTCCCATAGCTTGGGGTAAGGTTGGTTGCCTTGTCATGGAAGACTCTTTATTTTACTTGTTAGTAAAATGTATATTTATTTGGTGTGTTATTGTAGTGATTTTGTGAAGCTTCATGCTTGCTTTCATGACTTCTTGTTATGTGTCCATTTGCTAGTTTTGTTTTAGTGTTTTTGTTTTATTGGGGTGTGCAAGGCCAAACTCACCCTTGGGAGGGAAGAGAGCCTTGATGGGTGAAGGGATTTTAGTTGGGAATTCCCATTTAGTCTAGAGTCCTTCCTCAAGGAGGAAGGGGATGAGACATGGATGTATGGGCTCCATGTTTCCATTCTTGTATATTCTTATTTGGGGGTCATAAGGGTTGTAATTTGTGAATGGAAACAGAAGGGTTGGTACTTTTGGTTATGGCCTTGTGAAGGAAATGGTTATGAATTTTGGGCCTTGTTGAAGGCATGGTTTCACTTTTGAATGGCTTCTCCTACTCAGGTACTTTCCACCTTCACCCCTTTTATGGGTCCAAGGTGACCCATTGTGTAAATATCCTTGGGATGGGAATTTTATGTTTTCATGTACTTACTAGTTTTTATGTGTATGTTTTTTGAAGCTTGTGTATAACCCTCATCCATCTTTGTTTCCCCAATCTTGTGGGTGGCCACATAATGACCTAGGTTGGGAGGTGAGCCTCCATGGCCTTGTGACTTCTTTTTTGCAGATTTTTCAAAGAATAAGCTTGCTGGTTTTAATGGAGAAAATGAAGATTTTGACATTTTCCTACTTGTAGTTTTGTGTTGAAATGAGCTAAAATTTCTTGAGTTTATAGTTGTACAAAAAGGCCATGTAAATATCTATAGCATGTGATATGCTTGTAAAAAGATTGTATTTCAATGTATAATGTTCTCCTACTATTTCTATGTATTTTGAAGCAAGTAAAATGTAAAAATTATGCATTCATTAATCTTGAAAGGAAATGTGTTAGTTGTTGTTTTGTTTACTTCATGAATGAAAAAGTTGCATTTTTCCTTTGTATGCAAATCCTTCTCCGAAGTACTCGAGTTTAGTTTCTAGTATTTTTTAAAAGAAAAGGAAAATGTAGTATTTACTTCTTTATAGCCTTAGTAGATATGTTTCATTTTCCTTGTTATGCTAGCTCAAAAAGTATGTATATACACCTATATATATATATACTTGGGTATATATACAAAGTTGCATATAAACTTAAAAAAATGTTCTATGTTAATGTTTTAGTCAAATAGTTTAGCATGTGCCTCTATTTCCATTTCACTACAAGGATGCATATACATCCTAAAGTATATATACACATATGTATATTGTATGAGAGTATATATATATACATGCATATATACTAATCATATACACACAGAGATATATATATATATACAATGGCATATATTTATTATGGTCACTCATGTATTCTTCTTTTTTTTTTCATTTTGATCACACACACACACACACACACACACACACACACACATATATATATATCTATGTATGTATGTATGTATGTATTATTATATGTAAATATAATAATACATATATATAGATATATATATACATAAATATCTATATTATATATATACATTATATATTAACATATATATAAGAAAATCTATATATGTTAATATATAGTATATATATTATAATTACATAATATATATATTATAAAGTTAACCTTTAAAAAAAATGTAATAAATTTAAAACAAACTAAAATTTTGAATCACAAAATTTAAAACAAAGTTTTGTGGCCTATCGGCATCCAGTGGAAGGTATACCACCACAGCCACCTCCTGTAGGAGGGGACTATGGTGACATCACTGCCACCGTAGTACCGTAGTGGGGGCTGCGAAAGGCATCTACCACTGCAGTACCCACTTGGGGTTGCAATGGGCGGTACTGCCTCCGCAATACCCCACTAAGGTACTACGGTGGGTAGTATCTGTCCCCCGCAAGTCATATTATACAGAAAGGGTGTCGGTCTGCGCTCGACAACTGACAACCCTCAAGGTTTATATTTGTTTTTTTTAAATATGAAACAAAATGAAAAATAAATATTGTATGCCAATAATTTCATAACAACAAAAATATAAACCCAATGTTGTTATAATAAAAAAAACAAGAGATTTTATCTAGAGTAAGAAATATAAACTGATAACAGTAGATTTTAAACAAAAATCAAATGACTGTTAAAAAGGAAAGGAAATAGAAACAAAGAATAACTTTGTTGGTTAGCACTGTGAAACAACTCTATTAAAACTGAGAGTTTAAATATGCAAACAATGTAGAGAACTATTGAATAAATTTATCATTATACCTTGATGTTATTGCTTGATGATGCCATGTAGAAATCTTGTATAAAAACTGGTTATTATCTTCCTTTGATGGATTTTGGCATATATTCACAAGTGTATAAGAGTGTATATACACTCTTATATACTTGTATGTATACTTCTTGACTATCTCTTCAACCATGCTCAAAGGCTAAACCTGCAAACACCAAATGGAGAAATTAGGGTTTTGGCCAAGTTTTTATTTTAGGGCCAAACCCTAATTTTGAAATTAGGGTTAGGGTTGGCCTTTGGAGCCAATATTATTTTTTTAAAAATTTAATTTTAGATTTACATTTAATTATGGCTTATCACTTTTAATTCCTCGTTATTAGTAATGAATAATAGTTGACCTTTCTCTCTCACTTTTTGAAATTTGACTTTAAAATATTATTTAATTTTGTCTTAAGATTTTCAAGAAATTCCTTATTTATTATTTTATTGGGTTTTTAAATAGTTGGTCATTAAATGTCTGATTTGGTTTATTTTCAAATTTAAAATGTTGGAAGATTATTTAATGGACCTTTTAAATATTTTTATTATTAGTTCTAGAGATTTGAAAATTCCAGATTTATAATTTAATACTTAAATATTATTGATCTTTATTAATGTTTTATTTTAGTATTGGAGAATTTATTTATTTTATTCTATTTTAGTGAATTTATTATTTTTGAATTAATGGGATTTTAGGGGAGATCAATTTGCAAGTCCTAGGTGGGACCTAGGTAAATTATTTCACCCTAGTAATAATGTGTTATTTAATATTTATAATTTTAAATAGTTTTTCAATCCCTTTGTATGATTTATATAATTGATTAACGAACTATGGAAACTATATTTTTTTAATTAAAGGTTATATTAATTTAATTCAAATTATTCAAATATTATTTTAATTTAATCAGGAATAATTTGTTAACCTTAGATATTGCTTAGGGTTATTATCATAATCATAATTTATTATTTTATTTCTTTATTGATATTTTGCAATTTGACCCTAGTTGGTAACCTGGTTTCCGTTATGAACCATTAGGGTTACGATCTCGATTTCGATGGGATTGCACTTTGTTTTGAATTGAACCCTTTTGGGTATGTTGACCCAATTGTTGACTTTTCTATATTTTTTTAGGTTTGAATTTCCTCCTTAGGTTACCTTATTTTATTCACTCTTGTTTTAAACCCGATTAGGGTTTCTTAGAGACCTAGTTAGGGTTTCGATTTGACTAATGCAGTTTGACAAACAAGGGATGTTGGAAGGCCAATGCATACCATGATACCTCTTGTGAGTTGATATGTGTTGGTTGTTGAATTCATTTTGTGTTGAGTGTTCCTTAGTGTGTAACCTAAGTTGTTTTATTGTGCTTAAAAAAAATGTTGTGTGTGTTTTGCCCTAATTTTCTAGGCATGACATGGTTGTTGTTAATGCAAGAATTTGATATCACCATTTTGGAACAATCCAGGAAGGGCCAATATTGTGGCATATTTTCTTTGCAAATTGACCACATCAGAGGACACTTAACTCATTGATGACTCCTTTTTGAATGAATATTTATTCTTCATTAGTGTACATGGTGAGACAATTTATTGTCTCTATTTTGTTATAATCTTTATACTCTGTTGAAACTCTTTATGCTCTGATGAAACATTTCCAATACATTTATGAACCTATACCTATGTGAACTTGTGATAAGTACAGCTAGAGCCACAAAGGTTATGGGTAGTTAGAATGACATGTTTTGTTGAATATTATATATAAATTGCAGTACTTTATATAGCTACTTTAATCTATTTTCTAATATTTGGGTAAGAATTGAAATGTTGACTTGTATACATACCGAATGCTACTAACTTGCCAGGAAAATAAGGAGCAGCTTGAGAGTGGATCGACCGCATTGAAGAAAGAACGTTGGAGTTCCAACCATGGTGGGGAAAGCCAACACAATTTCCAGGATCATGTCGTTGCTGAAAAGGAGCCATCATTCTGAAGAATATAGGAAACAACTTTTCTATATTTCCTCAATGATTGTTATTCTATTATCTGCACTTTATTGTAATATGTCGTGGTTGTTATATTTCCTCCTTCTGTGATGAGATTTAGTCATACTTTACTGTTATGCTTTCAATAAGTGTTGTAGACACTCAAAAATGGGCAAGTTCTTTTAAATTGCAATAATCATCAAAATGCACTAATTCAATTAAAAAAAAGGAGCAAATCATTAAAATGGACATTTATTAAATCAAATTGGACAAAAACAATTAAAGCAAAGGAAAAATAAAATAATGATATTAAATAATTAAATCAAAGCTTAAAGGGGTGAAAAACACTACATAATTGATTTTAATCAATTAGTTGTATAGTTGTTTAAATCAAAAATCAAAATGAACCTATTACCCCTACATGGCTAAATTTAATTAATTAATTGAATTTAATAATTCCTAATATCTTTCAACAAAGTTTTAACCAATGAAAGTTGAGGATAAAAAGACATAAATCACTCAAAAAGGATGAATCTCAATCACTCATTCTAAAGTTTCAATCTCATCCACTCAATCTTGTCCTTTTGTCCAAAGCTTTGAGACAAACCTTTAAATTGTCCCCCCATTTATGAAAAAAGCAAAGTATTTGACTCAACCAAGGGTTAATCATGATTACTTCACTCCACCCCCTACCCTTGGGAATTTACTATAAATATGAAGCATTTTGAGAGAAATTCCCATCTTAGAAATTCATTTGCAAAGCATTGTTATTATAGGCAATTGAAGAGCATTCTAAGAGCATTTAGAGAAATTTGCATATCTTTGTATCAATTTGAGTTAGAATAAATATTGTATAAGCATTATAGCAGCATACATTCTCATTTTAGAAGTGTCACTAGTGGAGATTGAGCTGAGAGCTTCACTTACCACATCTTTCCAGAGAACCATGAGATGCTATAGATCTTAGTTTCAATTTTAATTAGATTTGCATTGTATTTACTTTGATTTGTTACTAATTTGATCTTAATTTCATGAAGGTGATTATCATCATCACACAAATAAACCAATGAAAGTTGAGGACAAAAAGACATAAATCACTCAAAAAGGATGAATCTCAATCACTCATTCTAAAGTTTCAATCTCATCCGCTCAATCTTGTCCTTTTGTCCAAAGCTTTGAGACAAACCTTTAAATTGTCCCCCCATTTATGAACAAAGCAAAGTATTTGACTCAACCAAGGGTTAATCATGATTACTTCACTCCACCCCCTACCCTTGGGAATTTACTATAAATATGAAGCATTTTGAGAGAAATTCCCATCTTAGAAATTCATTTGCAAAGCATTGTTATTATAGGCAATTGAAGAGCATTCTAAGAGCATTTAGAGCAATTTGCATATCTTTGTATCAATTTGAGCTAGAATAAACATTGTAGAAGCATTATAGCAGCATACATTCTCATTTTAGAAGTGTCACTAGTGGAGATTGAGCTAAGAGCTTCACTTACCACATCTTTCTAGAGAACCATGAGATGCTATAGATCTTAGTTTCAATTTTAATTAGATTTGCATTGTATTTACTTTGATTTGTTACTAATTTGATCTTAATTTCATGAAGGTGATTATCATCATCACACAAATAAACCAATGAAAGTTGAGGACAAAAAGACATAAATCACTCAAAAAGGATGAATCTCAATCACTCATTCTAAAGTTTCAATCTCATCCACTCAATCTTGTCCTTTTGTCCAAAGCTTTGAGACAAACCTTTAAATTGTCCCCCCATTTATGAACAAAGAAAAGTATTTGACTCAACCAAGGGTTAATCATGATTACTTCACTCCACCCCCTACTCTTTGGAATTTGCTATAAATATGAAGCATTTTGAGAGAAATTCTCATCTTAGAAATTTATTTGCAAAGCATTGTTATTATAGGCAATTGAAGAGCATTCTAAGAGCATTTAGAGCAATTTGCATATCTTTGTATCAATTTGAGCTAGAATAAACATTGTAGAAGCATTATAGCAGCATACATTCTTGTTTTAGAAGTGTCACTAGTGGAGATTGAGTTGAGAGCTTCACTTACCACATCTTTCCAGAGAACCATGAGATGTTATAGATCTTAGTTTCAATTTTAATTAGATTTGCATTGTATTTACTTTGATTAGTTACTAATTTGATCTTAATTTCATGAAGGTGATTATCATCATCACACAAATAAACCAATGAAAGTTGAGGACAAAAAGACATAAATCACTCAAAAAGGATGAATCTCAATCACTCATTCTAAAGTTTCAATCTCATCCACTCAATCTTGTCCTTTTGTCCAAAGCTTTGAGACAAACCTTTAAATTGTCCCCCCATTTATGAACAAAGCAAAGTATTTGACTCAACCAAGGGTTAATCATGATTACTTCACTCCACCCCCTACCCTTGGGAATTTACTATAAATATGAAGTATTTTGAGAGCAATTCCCATCTTAGAAATTCATTTGCAAAGCATTGTTATTATAGGCAATTGAAGAGCATTCTAAGAGCATTTAGAGCAATTTGCATATCTTTGTATCAATTTGAGCTAGAATAAACATTGTAGAAGCATTATAGTAGCATACATTCTCATTTTAGAAGTGTCACTAGTGGAGATTGAGCTGAGAGCTTCACTTACCACATCTTTCTAGAGAACCATGAGATGCTATAGATCTTAGTTTCAATTTTAATTAGATTTTCATTGTATTTACTTTGATTAGTTACTAATTTGATCTTAATTTCATGAAGGTGATTATCATCATCACACAAATGGCACCCACCGTGGGGCCCTAGGCCTCATTTTATCATTTTGATCATATATTGCATGCTTGTATTGTCACTTTTCCATGAATATTTTGTAGAAAATAGGTGAAGTCACGCGTACAGAAGATTAACTCATGCTTACAGTCATTTTGATGACACTTACGATCTTTGTTCTAATGCCTATTAGCTGACGACTTACGCCTGGCCTATCACTTCTATTCTGTCTTAATTTCTTTGCAGTTGCCTGCAAATCGGAAGCTCACGCCTGTGAGATAAATCCTTCAGCCTTTTGTGCCTAAAGTCACGCCTATGACACAAGAAGTATCACTTATCTACTATTCGTTGTCGCCTGTGATCAAGCTTTGCTCCATAATTTACCAAAATAGTCACACTTTGTATCGACTATTTTACACTTACTGTTGTTAAATTGTTGCTTAAGATCAATCATTTTCCACAATTTTCAATTTGATTCACACTTTGCAATAAATTGTTTACACCTGAGTAATTTTTAGTGTCACCTATGTCACTGGAAAGTGTCGATTGCTGTCATTAAAGTTACGCCTGCTAACAATTTGTTCACGCATATTAGCTGGACAATGTCACTTTCTATCTGTTGTCTTTATTTGTTGTTAAATTGATCAAATCATTTATCTAACCCTCTGTTTGCATGATTTGACTGTAAATGAGCAGGCACAGAAAGGTCCAAAAGCTAGAAAGCAGGTTTAATCAAGAAGGAAAGGCGTTAGCAAAGAGGATCAAGAAGGAAAACATTGCACACATTAAGGCTGTCCTTGAGACAATACAAGAGGAGGAAAATCAGGTATTCCAGAACTATATTGCAATTATTGAAGCTTACAAAATGAAATTTGTTTCTCTCAATTGGATTTTTAGTCCTTAGTTCAAGTTTCTCTTTAAAAATTTGCAAATAAGGTGCCTAAAGTTCATACATAATTCTTTGCTTCATCAATTTTGATTTGGTTTCCCCTCATAGTGTTTTTTGGTGTTGACTAACTTGCTGGTGGAGAAACATACTTGGAAGGAGCTGTTGCCAAGGTAAGGATAAAAATAATGAAATCACTTAAAAATGCCCCTAACTTTGGTTAGTTACAAGGAAAAGGTAAGCCTCAACTAGTCAATATTTTCCCTTAACTTGTGGCATTGATGCATTTCAAGAATCTAGTAATTAAGAAGGATTAAGGAATCAAACACATAATTCAAAAGCCCCTTGTTTGTGGAAGAGAGTAGAAATACTTGAATCCCTATAGTTAGTGGGTGAAATCAATTGAACATTGCTAATTGTGTTTGGGAACTAAAGGGAAAGTTAGGGATATGCTCTTCACCTTTTGGTGAACCAAATTCCCAAAAGCTCGACCTTAATTCCATTTTCCTTGCTTTACAAATGAACATGCTAGAGAATTAGTGGGCTCACCTCTCAAGTTGTGCCTTAACGAGGCCAGTGAGAGGGACAGCCCAAAGTGGGATACACTCGCTTTTTCTGCGGGAATCCAACCCACTATAAAATGAAACACATGCATCCTTAATGGGGTGTGTGACAAAAGGGTTTTAAATTTTTCAAATTTCCTCTAATAGTCCTCATGGATTATGCAAAATCATACCTTGATGCATGTAGGAAACCCCTTAACATACTTGGGGGATGAAAGTTTAAGATCTATTTTGAATGGAATCCATAATAAATCCTTGATAAAGTAGCAAGACCACCTTTTAGAGCCAAAATGTTAAGAGCCAAATTTGACTTTAGGTAGGCTGCTTGGAATTCTTTCTTGTGTTATACTTATGGAAATGATCGAGAATATATGCACTAGATTGTTTTAGGGACACAATGAAAAATTGATGTGTGTGTTGCGATTGTGTTCTATTTTCAAACAAAAAAAATTTCATAAGACTTGATCTTAAACGTTTAAAAAATTCAAAATTTTACAAACTGGTCAGCAAGGTGCCGCATGTGCACAAAAAAATACCGCCTATCAAAGGCAAATTCACGCCTATGACTTTTATGAAAATGCGTATCAAAAGGGAAGTCATGCCTAGAACATATTGAACCACACCTGTTAAAATTGGAAAACCGCTTATCAATAGCAAAGTGTTGCCTTCATACCTATAGTGTGCCGCCTAGTTCAATACCAGTTCACACGTAAAAAAATTTCAGTCACACCTACACTCAGGCCAGTGACACCCAAAAACACAAAAGGGAAAACAAAGAGTATTTACCAAGGGGGTCAAAAAAATTTGATCACATATCTAGATACCCTTTTCTGTGTTCTTACTGTTTCAACATTCGGCCTAGTCATAAATCCTGTTCTACACAATTTTTGAAAAATTCTACAAGGATTTGACCATGGGCCCGATTGATTCTTGTTTTCCAAGTGGTTTGTTCATGCCTGCTTTGACTAGATCCTACTATGTCAAGCAAACCTTGCAAGTAGATGGAACTTACTTGAGACAAGAGCTCCCTTACCCAGGTGCCAATTCTACCACTCCAAGAGTACCCCAAAAATCACCCGAACAAGAAGTGGAAGACAACATGATGTACTACGGAGGCTTGGGTAATAACAAAAATAGTGGCATTGACCCGAACAACCAAGGTGATGAGTTTGTTTCCTGTGCAGCATCACACCTACCACTGACATGTGGATGTAAATATGGCTCCCATAGGGGTTCGAGCCCAGCATGACAGTGGTAGGAGTGATTCAGATCAAGAAAGAAGTAGATACAGTATTAAAGGGGCATGTGTAGTTTTTCATGGAACCTTTTATTGTAATCCAAGTCTAGGAAGAACTAATCTGAGAAGCAGTCAAGCATATTTTTGAAATCATACAGACCAGAATAGCAGCAAGAAATGGATCAGAAATTCAAAGAGAGAGAGTAGTGTTGTAAAGATGCAAGATATCATAAGTTTTTGATAAAAATGTTGTCATAAAGTGAACATATTGTTGTAGTGCATCTACAAAGAATAAGTTACATATTGTTGTCTAAAACAAGGATACACTGTATTGGACAACTTGTTCATATGTTGGATTGATTTTAAAATCAGGTGCAAGGACACATGCAATCTATTTGTGGGTGTCACAAGCCCGTGCTTGAACCCCATAAGCAAATTACATTGCTGAAAATGAAGTTTTATGTTATAAATCTTGTACATATCCAGATTGTTGATCTACAGTAAAATATCGTAAGGTTTTCAGTCATAGTTTGTGATGCTCACTGTCAAGAGTGTTAAAGTGGTACAACTTGTGCATATGCTGACAAGAACAAAGTTCCTATTCAATGTGTAATAAAATAGATAAATGGATATAAAGCTACAGCTCAAGAAAGGAGTGCTACATGCGAGATATGATCAAAACAACAGTGTGATATCAAATGCCAGCATTAACAGAGGGACCAAGCTATTTTGAACAGGACAACATTAAGTATATTTATCTTTTGAGCAATCAACAAACAACCCCAACATTTTTCTATTTTTTTTATAGATCAACATGGTGTAAAGTGGTTTACAAATCAGAGAAGCAAAAGCTTTAAGATCTATTCACGGGAAAGGGAAATAATAGCCCAATTTTTTCAATATGTAAGATGCAGAGATAAAGAATAAAGTTTAGTACTTTATGCAATAACACAACAGCTAAGAGAAAAATCTGTAGCATTTACGTAAAAGAGGTAACAATTCAGATAATGGAGCTTTCCAAAATCATGATAAGGACAAATGAAATACAACTGTTCAAGCCCGAGATGGAATCATTTCTAGATTTTCAAACAGAGAATAATGGTCAAGTGACAGAGTGTAAATGTAAAGATTAAGCATAATAGAGCCAAGCATTATTCTTGTATTCAAGCATTTAGCCGAGCTGTTTATTCATAAACAGTGAGTTTCACAGCATGAAGATAAATTCTAAATTTTTTATAGAAAATTCATGCAATGTCTACATAGTATTTGTGCAGTCTAAAGAAAAGTTCAAGGTTATTTTCACACAAAGTTTCAGCTTCATAGAACAGCCAAAAGAAATGATAAGTCTGTTTTGCTATGAACATAGTAAAGTCACAGCTCTTACAATAAAAAGAAGCAAAACCCCAAGTTGCACACAAACAAAATGAACAATATGGAACCCCAACAATATCTCCAGCTTTCAAAGTAGTGATGGAGCAGCTTATCTAAAGTTTTCAGAGAGATGTGTTACGTTTTGATCAGAAGAGTCCAAAATTAATGCGAAAACAAAGGGGAAAATAAGAGATGCTTATCTCTAGTCGATATGAGGAAACCCAACTCCAGCCATGAAGAAACTGAGCCTTCAAACACTACAGCCCGTGTATTCAGTCAAAGCTCAAGTTTGTTGCAGCTTCCAGCTAAAAAATCCAGCATAAATAAATGATACCAGCAGAGAACGAGTTCATTGAGAGAAGAGAGCTCGAAATTTTGCAAAGATTTGAAGCAAAATCCAAATGCAGACATGGTGACTCCAACCAAACCCTCATCTTTCTTCTAGATGCAAAAACACGAAGTATCAAAAGACCAAATGAAAATATCAAATGCTTTTAGGGTTCGATAATGCCCTATATCCCATGTTCACGTGAAAGTGAAAAGGCTTTTGCCTTTTATTTTGTTTTATTTTCATATGCAAAGCATTGTTGGCCATGTATGGGTTTGTAATAATAAAAAACAAAGCATACATTTTCATTTTTTAACTCAACACTTAGGTTTAATTTTTCGCTTTGTTTTTTTTTTATCTTTTAAAATTAAAAAAATAAATATTGGTTTTTTGTATTTAATAATTTTTTATTATGTAATTTATTTATCATTTTTTATAAATACAATTATTTTAATATATTAAGTAATTTATTTAATTATCACTTAATATATTTTAATATTGTTATTTATTAGAATAATAAAAATAAATTACATAATAATAAATTATTATTTAATAAATATTGAATAATTTATAATTCATTTATGAAATATAAATTATTTAATAAATATTATTATGCAAAAGATAAATATTTATTTTTCTTTTAAAAGTTAAAAAGGCAGATATTTTGCAAAAAAGTTATGACTAAGTGTTGAGTCATAAATGAGGATAAGATTAGCTGAGATATTATTTTTGAGATATTTTCAGATATTTTGAGAGGCTAAGGCTGGGAAAATTTGTATAAGTACAGGGTTGAGGCTCTTTTGTAAGGGTTCTTCTTTTCTTTGCTTTGTTGTTCTTGTAATTTTTTCAGAGTTCTTGACAGGAGCAGAGACTTTTTGTAACCGATTATTCAAAGAGATATACAGATTTGCAACACTTTTTGACAGTGAGTTCTAGCTAGTGCCTTCTCTTATTTCTATGTTTGTGTGTCATGTTGATGCCTTCTACAGGATTATTCAGTCTTTTTGCAGGTTGAAAGTTGTGTTTTTTTGAAGAAGCAGTTTTAGATTGTGAGGAATTCATCCTCCTTTTAGGGACCGTTATTTTAACCTTCTTATCAATTGTCGATGCAAGGATTGTGAACTATTGAGTTGTGCAAGGAAGCTTTTCATTACTATTTTTAGTATGTGTTGATTATCTGTTGAACCTCAAAGATACTTTTTCTGGTGCATCACCATTTAGGACATAGATTTTATTTTTTGTTATCCTTCTATCTCTTTCCTCCATAAAAAAAAGAGTCAGTTTCAGGTAGTATAAAGTGATTTACCAAAATAGGAAGCCGACCTAGAACTTGGAGGTTCAGTCACACCTATGAGTTTACCCACAAGCTCGTGATTGTTCCCATGTTTCTCCATAATTGCTAAGGTTTTAGGACTTAGCATTAGGGTGCAATTTTGGTTGATAACAGTTTTTGGCACGCCCGGTGGGATAGTGACTACTTTCTCAGTCATCTTTTATAATATTTTTTGCTATTGTTAGTGTGTATAATAGTGTTTTCAGCCTAGAAGAGGTTTCAAAATTACACACTTGGTGAGTCTGAGCTTTGGAAGGTAGAACCAGTGTATTAAAACATATGAGAAGAGTGCAAACAAGGAGAAGCTCTTTGGATTTTGAATATTTGTAGCTATCTCCACCTAGGAGAAGAGGGAGAGTGACTGAGAAGCCCAGAAAGATAGTGGTTTATACAAGAAGAGCTAAGTCTACTCCTGCTGCAGTTAGAGTGCATCTTGCTGTTCTGGTTTTCACTACTCCAGGAAGTCAAGTTTTGCAAGTTTCTATGGCATTACAAAGGAACTAGCCTTTCATTTCATTCAATCAAGGCAGCCCATTGAATCTAACTCAACATGATGTTATTCCTATGGCTGCATTAAAAAGTTTACCATATTTTACTGGTGAGGATCAAACCACCCCAGTTGAACACATAAAAGATGTAGCTAATCTTTGTGCCCTTCACCATGTTACATAAGATAATGTTGTTGTTAGGTTGTTGGCTACATCATTCAAAGGAAAGGCTTTGCAATGGTTTAGAAGGCTAGCAGTGGGTTCTATCATTGATTGAGATCATCTTGGTACTGAACTTTGCAAGTTTTTTGAGGACAAGTCTGACCATCTATCCTTGGTAGAGCAATTGTCAACTATCAAAAGGGCCCCTCATGAGCAAGTAACAAATTTTAACTTCTATTTCCAAAGGACATGGGATAGAATTCAGAAAATGGTAAGACCCTTAGCTGATCATGCTTTTTTATATTATTTGAGGGCTTTCAATAGTGATATAGCAATTATGATACAATCTATGGGAGCTGCTACACTCCCAGATGCTTATGACGTAGCTGTGAGAGCTGAAAACAACCTTATGCAGGCTGGAAAAATTGCCCCAAGGCCACCTATGCCAATTTTTCCAATAGCACATGTAGTTCAGTCAATGATACCTTTGCAAACAACCCCTTTAGTTGTTATTCCAGCAGTGCCAGCATTACCAACACCCAATACACAACCCAATATTCAAGGCAATGCTCTTCCAGCTCAATCTATGGATTTACAAGAGATTAAGGGTATTTTGCAGACTTTTGGCAATGAAATCATGAATATAAAGAAGCAACAAAGTCAAAATTATAAGCCATACTAGCCTTCTTATCAATCCCAATACCAGCAAAATTAGGCCAATAGACCTTTTTATCAGCCAAGTAACCAAGACCAAAGACCAAATCTTAATACAAGGCCTTATCAAACTTATAGTCCCAATGTTGCTAGCACTTCAAATGAGCTGGTTCCCACTCAAAAAAACCTAATACATGATTATGAGTGGTGTTTTCCATGTAATTAGAAACACAATCAAAATACTTGCACAAATGGGGTCATAAATCAGGCCTTAATGGTTCAAAATATTCCAAATTCACAAGATGATGTTTCTGATGAAGCCACTTTACAACAGCATGAAGGCAAACCACCAGAGACAACACTAATAAATTGACAAGATGATGATTTTTTTGGCATAAATCAGGTTGTTCTCTCTGTTGCAGACAATACTAGAAGTAAAAAGAGAGCAATAAAGAGTGGACAACAGGGTGTTGGCCCATCTAATGCTGAGAGTATGCAGATTTTTTCAAAGGGTTCAACTTCAACTAGTAAGGAACAACCTACAATTCTAATACAACCAGCTATTGTTAACATTGATGTTGCTGCTACAAAGGCCTAATCTAAGGTTGGTACGACTTCTTTTAATATTTTGGATCATATGAAGAAGGCAAATGTATCTATTTCCATGTGGGATTTTTTGGGTATTCCAGGTCAAAAGGACCTTTTGCAATCAGCTTTATTGAGTTTAAGTCTTTCTAGTAAACCCAAAAGTGAAGAGACTAAATTTGTAATGACTAATGCTGTTACCAAAGGAAATGAGTAGCAATCCCTAGTAGTTAAACCCCTGCCCTTTTATGTATCTCTGATAATAGGAAAACACCTAGTCCATAATTGCATGATTGATTCAGGTGCGAGTAGCTCAATAATGCCCAAACAAATTGTAGACAAGTTGGGTATCAAGTATGAGCCACTTGAAAAGGGAGTTGTATAGCTAGAAGGGACTACTATTAATACCATAGGGGTCATTAAGAATCTTGATTTGACCTTGCAGGCTTGTCCAAATTTTTCTATCCCGCAAGATATTTATGTCATAGAGCTACCTCCTTATTTTGTTATATGTTTATCAAGGGATTTCACTATCAAGATTGGAGGATATTTGTCCTCTGATTGGTCACACATGCTATTTAGAACTAGGTATGACAACAAGGTTACCATAAAATTAGAGCCTATAGCCAAAGCTCATATAGAGCCTTATTCTCAAAGCCCCATTAATGCCAACTTGCTCGTGGGTGAACAAGAGGAGCAAACTGAAGTCTGAGAAGGTAACACTCAAACCGAGGCAATACTAGATATTCTTCTTGATGAATGGGCCTTCTAAAATCAAGCAAAAAGCCCATGTAAGAATCTAGGACATGCTGGTTTGGGCATGTATTTAATACAGGAAGTTGATTCCTTCATTCCCAATCTAGAAAAGAGTGTAGAACAGTAGTTTGAACAGCAAGATAACGAAGTTTGGGAGCTATTTTTTGATGGTGCAAGGAACAAAGTTGGGGCTGGTGGAGGTTGCATGTTGGTCTCCCCAAGAAATGAGAGGTATTTTTCAGCTTTTCATTTCTATTTTAGTTGTTCAAATAACACAGCTGAGTATGAAGCCTTGATTCATGGATTGGAATGGGCAAGGAGAATTGGTATTAGCTATTTAAAAGTGTATGGGGACAATGAGTTGATTGTTAATCAAGTGAGAAACCAAAATGTTACCAAGAATGAGCTGCTTAAATGTTACAAACATAGGGTATGGGATCTTCTTGATAGTTTTGATGCTTTTAATTTGATTTCTATACCCAGAAATCAGAATAGACATGTTGATAGATTGGTTGCTATTGGTGTTGAATTTGATATTCCAAAAGAGATTAGCAGCGAAAGAACCAACCAACATGTCAAGGTTATTATCAGACCTATTGTACTTGATAATAATACACATTGAAAAGTATTTGAAAGTGACAAGCAAATAGTCAATTTTTTAAGAGAGGAAGCTGAGTTTTCTCAAGCTAAGCAAAAGAACTTTCAGCATTAGTATGATGATCAGATTATTTAGCTAAAAAATAATAAGATGCCAAAGGGTTTCATCACCCTTGAATCCATTTTTAACACTAATGATGAGACTAGAAAGTCAAAAGCCAACATGCAGGTTCAGCAGGAACATTATGAAGAGGTTGAGGTATTCAAGGGAAAGTTGTTAAAGCTGGGTAAGGTATGCACAATGGAGTAGCAATATTCATTTATCTAACTTTTTCAGGAATTCAGTGATGTTTTTGCATGGAAATATGGTGATTTGAAGGGGTTTAATCCCCAACTTGCTCAACACACTATTAAGCTTGAACTAGATGTTAAACCAGTAAGGCAGAAGCAGAGGCCTTTGAATCCAAAGTTGGAACCTCTTATGCAAAAAGAACTAAACAAGCTAATTGAAAGTAGTATTATTTTTCCTATTAAGCATACTTACTGGGTTTCAGACCTTGTGCCTGTCAAGAAAAAGAGTGGCGAAATAAGGCTATGTGTTGATTTTCAAGACTTGAATAGAGCTTCGTTGAAAGACCGGCGTCCCTTGCCTTCTATGGAGTAGATCCTTCAAGTAGTCTCAGGATCAGAAAGATTTTCCTTGCTAGATGGATATTCAGGTTATAATCAGATTTTAGTAAGGGAGGAAGACCAGTTCAAGATAGCCTTTACCACCAAGTGGGGTACCATGGCATACAAAAAGATGCCCTTTGGTTTGTCCAATGCTGGGGCAACCTTTTAGAAAGCCATGGATATGGCTTTTGATAAGTTAATGTATAAGATTATTTTGGTTTACCTAGATGACATCACTATTTTTCCTAGGGAAGCGAAAGATCACTTAAAGCATCTAAGGTAGATTTTTGAAAGGTGTAGAGAGTTTGGGATATCCCTTAATCCCAAGAAATGTGTTTTTGTAGTTCATGAAGGTAGATTGCTCGGTTATGTGGTGTCTAAATAGGGTATCACCATTGATCCCGAAAGGATAACAATAATTTTGGCTCTTCCTTTGCCAGCACATAAGAAAGGATTACAAAGTTTTATTGGCCGAATAAACTTTGTTAGAAGGTTTATTCTAGATATTATAGACTTGTTGAGCCCATTAACAGCCATGTTACAAAAAGATACACCTTTTAGCTGGACTAAAGATGGGAAGAAGAGTTTTGAACTAATCAAGGAGGCACTTGCAGCAGTGCCTACACTTGTGAATCCTAATTTTTCTAAGGATTTTGTCTTATACGCCTATGGAGATATTGACTCTATCTTAGCAATGTTAGTACAACACAATGATGAAGGCCTTGAGCAGCCGATGGCATTCTTCAGTCAAGGTCTTAAAGACTATGAACTCAGGTATTCATTTGTAGAGAAGCATGTGCTCGCTGTTATAAGAAGTTTAAAAAAGTTTAAGCACATGTTATCAAATAATAGAATCATTCTAATGGTTGCTCATCTGAGCGTCAAGGAATTCCTTTTAAGTAAGGATTTAAGTGATAAGAGAGCCGGTTGGGTAACTAAAGTGATGGAATATGATGTAGAGATTAAGGTCACCAAGCTGATCAGGGGAAAAGGGTTATGTGAACAACTTGCTGATGCTGTAAGCAACAAAGAAAAGGGTGAACATGCTACTGTTCTAGTTTTATAGGATGGTGAACAAGCTATTCCAGATTCTATTGCTGATTAGGTGTAGCAAATGGCATATTTTCTACAGACTGGTGAATGTCCACAGGACTTGGACAAAGCAAAAAGAAGGTATTTTAGATTGCAATCCATACCTTACATCCTTTTGAATAATTTTATTTTTAGAAAAGACTTTAATGGTGTTCTTTTGAGATGCATTGAGGCTGATCATGTAGACAAAGTGTTGCACGAATTCCACAATGGGTCAGTTGGAGGTCACTTCTCACCTAGAGAAACAACCCTTAAGGTGATGAAAGGTGGTTATTATTGGCCCACTTTGTTCAAAGATGCACATATATGGGTCCATAAGTGCAATGAATGCACATTATTCACTGGTAAGGAAAGATTGGTAGCCTTTCCTTTGTAGCCTATTCAGGTTGAATAGCCTTTTGTCAAATGGGGACTAGATTTTATTGGGATAATAAATCCACCATCCAGTGTTGGCCACAAGTGGGTTCTAACAACCACAGATTATTTTACTAAGTGGACCGAGGTAGTGGTGCTTAAGGAGGCTAATGAAAGTGTTGTCCTAAATTTTTATGAGGAGTTGGTTTTCAGGTTTGGTGTTCCAGAATCCATTATCTCAGATAATGCATTAGCTTTTGTGAGTTTCAAAATTTCTGATTGGGCTGTGAGAAATGGGATTTATTTGAACACATCTTCCAATTATTATCCGCAAGGCAATGGCCAAGCGGAGTCCACTAATAAAAATCTGATCAGAATTATTAAAAGGACCATGGAAGGTAGTCAGTGAGCTTGGCATACCCAACTAAAATTAGCTTTGTGGGTTGATCGAATCACTAAGAAAAGGTCAACTGGGAAATCACCATTCAAACTTATTTACGGAAGGGAAGCTAGGTTACCTATTTCTTTAGAGCTTCCAGTTCTTGACTTGGCCAACCAGCTTGATATGTTAGAGGAAAATCCAATGACCATAAGGTTGGCTCAACTTTTTGAGTTAGAAGAAACAAGGTTTGAGGCTTTAAGGAAGATGGAACACCATCAAGCACAAATGAAGAGATCTTTTGACAAGAGGGCATCTCCAAGAGTTTTTAAGCAAGGTGACATAGTACTAAAATGGGACGTACTCAAAAGCAAACCTAGGAAGCACTCCAAATTTGATGCATTTTGGAGTGACCCTTATATTATCTTAGAATGCAAACAACATAACACTTTCCAACTGTCAAGGTTGGATGGCAACATGGAGCAAATCCCAGTGAACGAGATTCACCTCAAGCATTGTTTCTGAGGTAGGATCTATCCTTGTACATATTAGAGTTGTGAATAGCTGGCAAATAAGTGTTGCGACACAATTATTTTCTTGCAGTTTTGTTTCCTTAAGTGTTGGTTGCACATTTTAGTTAGCTATTTTTGGGGGAAAGAAAACTTCTATAACAAACTACATTACATGAGATAGACATCCATCATATGAAAAAGTGGATATATATGCTCACTGTTGCACATCATACATCCCTCCCTCATGGAATCTAGTTTTCTATAGCAGGTTGCTAAGAAGGTGTGCTTCTATTTTAGTCTCTTTTAATATATTCGGTACACACATATCATTCAGGGTAGTGAGGTTGTTAGTCCACTACCATAAGCCATACATTTATACCAGATGTATTAAAAGAGGTTGTTGTTTCAAAGTGAATTGTAGCAGAGAGAGTCTGTTCTTAGGAGTTTTTGTGTTTCAAGTGACTCTGTACCCAATGGACAAGTTTAGGCTACTGGTTTTTTATGTCTAGCAGGCAAACACCCGTCAGAGGTCACCAATTTTGTTACCAATTTGATTTTTGGGGTTAAATTGGTACATCCATGCTGGTTGGGATTATTCATTCATATCTGAAAATCATGCTTAATGCCCATGATAGTCATTTGATTTATTCTATGAAAATAAGTTTACATTTTATGACGAAAACTGAGCAACAAATGAAAGAAGAAGAATTACATCTTGTGCTTTTTTGAAAATGTAAATTTGTTTATTCATCAAGTGCTCATTACATTTCACATAGGCCATGAAACTAACCTCATTAAAAGAATAAATAAATCAAGTGCTTAGGCAAAAGGAATATAAATGCTAAGTACAAGAAGCATGAAATGAAAGGAGGTTCATGGGGGCCAGCCATTGCCTGGTACTGGAAATAACTAGCTGTGTTGCTGATTGTGTCCCATTGTCCCATCATGCCTTGCCTCAAGCCAGCCCCTGCAAGATAAATTAAGGAAAAAAGGGTTAGATCTAATGATCTAAGCAATAGCCAGCCAACTCACCATCCTACTCAATACATACAATCATATCCCTGAAATAACCACCAGATTTATGCATTCTTCTAATGAGTTTGTTTCCTGTGCAGCATCACGCCTACCACTAACATGTGGATGTAAATATGGCTCCCATAGGGGTTCGGGCCTAGTATGATAGTGGTAGGAGTGATTCAGATCAAGCAAGAAGTAGATATAGTATTAAAGGGGCATGTGTAGTTTTTCATGGAACCTTTTATTGTATTCTGAGTGTAGGAAGAAATAATTTGAGAAGTAGTCAAGCATATTTTTGAAATCATATAGACCAAAATAGCAGTAGGAAATGGATTAGAAATTCCAAGAGAGAGAGCAGTGTTGTAAAGATGCAAGATATCATAAGTTTTTGATAAAAATGTTGTCATAAAGTGAACATATTGCTGCAGTGCATCTACAAAGAATAAGTTACATATTGTTGTCTAAAACAAGGATACAATGTATTGGACAGCTTGTTCATATGGTGGATTGATTTTAAAATCAGGTGCAAGGACACATGTGATCTATTTGTGGGTGTCATGAGCCCGTGCTCGAACCCCATAAGCAGATTGCATTGCTGAAAATGAAGTTTTGTGTTATAAATCTTGTACATATCCAGATTGTTGATCTACAGTAAAATATCGTAAGGTTTTCAGTCACAGTTTGTGATGCTCATTGTCAAGAGTGTTAAAGTGGTACAACTTGTGCATATACTGACAAGAACAGAGTTCCTATTCAATGTGTAATAAAATAGATAAATGGATATAAAGCTACAACTCAAGAAAGGAGTGCTACAGGCGAGATATGATCAAAACAACAGTGTGATATCAAATGCCAGCATTAACAGAGGGACCAAGCTATTTTGAACGGGACAACATTAAGTATATTTATCTTTTGAGCAATCAAAAAACAACCCCAACATTTTTCTATTCTTTTTATAGATCAGCATGGTGTAAAGTGGTTTACAAATTAGAGAAGCAAAAGCTTTAAGATCTATGCACAAGAAAGGGAAATAATAGCCCAATTTTTTCAATATGTAAGATGCAGAGATAAAGAATAAAGTTTAGTACTTTATGCAATAACAATATAGCTAAGAGAAAAATTTGTAGCATTTACGTAAAAGAGGTAACAGTTCAGATTTTAGTAAATACGTAATGGAGCTTTCCAAAATCATGATAAGCACAAATGAAATATAGTTGTTCAAGCCTGAGTTGGAATCATTTCCAGATTTTCAAACAGAGAATAATGGTCAAGTGACAGAGTGTAAATGCAGAGATTAAGCATAATAGAGCCAAGCATTATTCATGTATTCAAGCATTCAGCCGAGCTGTTTATGCATAAACAGTGAGTTTCACAGCATGAAGATAAATTCTAAATTTTTTGATACAAAATTCATGCAATGTCTACATAGTATTTGTGTAGTCTAAAGAAAAGTTCAAGGTTATTTTCACACAAAGTTTCAACTTCATAGAATAGCCAAAAGAAATGATAAGTCTGTTTTGCTATGAACATAGTAAAGTCACAGCTCTTACAATAAAAATAGGCAAAACCCTAGGTTGCACACAAACAAAATGAACAATATGGAACCCTAGCAATATCTCCAGCTTTCAAAGTAGTGATAGAGAAACTTATCTAAAGTTTTCAGAGAGATGTGTTACGTTTTGATCAGAAGAGTCCAAAATTAATGCGAAAACAAAGGGGAAAATAAGATATGCTTATCTCTAGCCGATATGAGAAAACCCAACTCCAGCCATGAAGAAATTGAGCCTTCAAACACTATAGCCCATGTATTTAGTCAAAGCTCAAGTTTGTTGTAGCTTCCAGCTAAAAAATCCAGCATAAATAAATGATACCAGCAGAGAATGAGTTCATTGAGAGAAGAGAGCTCGAAATTTTGCAAAGATTTGAAGCAAAATCCAAATGCAGACATGGCGGCTCCAACCAAACCCTCATCTTTCTTCCAGATGCAAAAATGCCAAGTATCAAAAGACCAAATGAAAATATCAAATGCTTTTAGGGTTCAATAATGCCCTATATCCCATGTTCACATGAAAGTGAAAAGGCTTTTGCCTTTTATTTTGTTTTATTTTCATATGCAAAGCATTATCGCCCATGTATGGGTTTGTAATAATAAAAAACAAAGCATACATTTTCATTTTTTAACTCAACACTTAGGTTTAATTTTTTGCTTTGTTTGTTTTTTATCTTTTAAAATTAAAAAAATAAATATTGGTTTTTTGTATTTAATAATTTTTTATTATATAATTTATTTATCATTTTTTATAAATATAATTATTTTAATATATTAAGTGATTTATTTAATTATCACTTAATATATTTTAATATTGTTATTTATTAGAATAATAAAAATAAATTACATAATAATAAATTATTATTTAATAAATATTGAATAATTTATAATTCATTTATGAAATATAAATTATTTAATAAATATTATTATGCAAAAGATAAATATTTATTTTTCTTTTAAAAGTTAAAAAGGCAGATATTTTGCAAAAAAAGTTATGACTAAGTGTTGAGTCATAAATGAGGATAAGATTAGCTGAGATATTATTTTTGAGATATTTTCAGATATTTTTAGAGGCTAAGGCTAGGAAAATTTGTATAAGTACAAGGTTGAGGCTCTTTTGTAAGGGTTCTTCTTTTCTTTGCTTTGTTCTTCTTGTAATTTTTTCAGAGTTCTTGACAGGAGCAAAGACTTTTTGTAACCGATTATTCAGAGAGATATACAAATTTGCAACACTTTTTGACAGTGAGTTCTAGCTGGTGCCTTCTCTTATTTCTATGTTTGTGTGTCATGTTGATGCCTTCTACAGGATTATTCAGTCTTTTTGCAGGTTGAAAGTTGTGTTTTTTTTAAGAAGCAATTTTAGATTGTGAGGAATTCATCCTCCTTTTAGGGACTATTATTTTAACCTTCTTATCAATTGCTAATGCAAGGATTGTGAACTATTGAGTTGTGCAAGGAAGCTTTTCATTACTATTTTTAGTGTGTGCTGATTATTTGTTGAACCTCAAAGATACTTAAACTGGTGCATCACCATTTAAGACATAGATTTTATTTTTTGTTATCCTTCTATCTCTTTCCTCCATCAAAAAAAGAGTCAGTTTCAGGTAGTATAAAGTGAGTTACCAGAATAGGAAGCCGGCCTAGAACCCGGAGGTTCAGTCACACCTATGAGTTTACCCACAAGCTCGTGATTGTTCCCATGTTTCTCCAGAATTGCTAAGGTTTCAGGACTTAGCATTAGGGTGCAATTTTGGTTGATAACAATTACCTTTTGATAAACTACAACTGATTGAATATCTGAGATGAACTGAAGAAATGTGATTAGAGATCATCGAGTACTGAATTGATATGTAAGATGATTAAATTAGTAATATGTTGTCATTGATGTCAACTAGCTTTGACTATACTTATCATGTAAGTTACAAACATCTGAACAATTTGTTGATGAGGAAAAGATGAAGAACAAAGTTATCTACATAAGGAAAAGATGAATATGATAGAGAAGGAAAAGGTAAACATTGGGTAATCTACTTGATGAAGCTATGACTGTATATTGTTGACTTGATTATGTTTCATTAACCTATCTTGAAGAAGAGATTAAAAAGTGGACAAGACAATGTGGTCGGTAATTGAAGTTTTTTGTGTACACTGAGCCAATGTTGTGTATATTGAGTGACAGTATTAACTGAGCTAGTCTAACTAGTTATCACCGATGCACTTCTTTGTAAACCGAGTATGGATGAAAACATTAAATGCTAAGGTTAGCCAACAAAATATGATGAGCTAGATTTTTTATGATTTTGAGGTTAAGGATAAAGTTTGTTTTGAGATCCACGACTGACAAAATTCTAAGAAGATCTAAGGGATGAAATTGAATACATCTACTGAGGGATGTTTAAGCGGAAAAAATGGATGAATGAGATTAAGTGGCAAAATCTAATGGTTGAGAAGAAAATTTTTTACCTGTCTATTTAAGAGACATGAATTTCATTATTGAAACATGCTTTCGAAAGAAGAAGACTACACAAAATTCATGTGAAAGACAAGTTTCATGCATGCCTGATTAGACTGGCTATTGAAGAACCGAGTTGCAGAGTTATTACCGAGCATCAGAGAATCATTTACTGAGCAAAGTAAGTTGAAAATATTGAGGGAAGTGAATTGCTTAGTGATCAAAGGATTATTTGTATGGGCTTAGCATAGATATGAATATGTACAAATAAGTTTTATTTGAATCATATCATTAATGTATCAGTTTAACCATTGATTTAGAAAAATCTCTTAACCGAGTAGACTTAACTGTCTTATATACTACCCTATGACATTCTACCGAATGTAAAGTGTTATCTTGTTGACCCCATAGTGAATGTTGGTCAGAATTTAACAGTTAGTGTTAAATCCTCTAACAAGGTCACACCTAACAATGTGTTTGTAACCTTTAACAGGGTTGGCTCTTTACCGAGCTCACTTTAGAAGAGTGAAATTTTGGGTTACCGGTCCCAGGTGGTTTTTCCCTTTACAGGGTTTCCACATTAAATCATTGTGTTATGTGTTTGTTGTTATGATTGTTTTTTCTATCATACTTTACATGCTGCATAATTGATTTAGTGAGTAATCACATTTGGATATTTACTGGTAATCGGTAAAGGCACAGAGACTGATTAAATTTATATGTTACCGAGATGCATATTTTTTTTAAATTGTTTTGTGAAGTACATCTTTGTATTTGGGACTGAGGATAACTAATTCACCCCCCTCTCAGTTATTCTAACAATTGGTATCAGAGCTATGTTGGTTACTCGGAACAAAGTTTTAAGGACTTGAGCATAAAGATCACAAGATGTATAAAAGGGAAGTGTCGAAGCTGAACAAAGGAAACTTTACTACATGGAAAAGCCGCATGAGACTTCACATATTTGGAATTGGAGATTCTACAATACACTTACTAGAGAATGGCTACATTCAACCACCGACTGGACCTTTAACTCTTGATCAGTTGAAAGATTGACATGAACACAATATGACTATGATAGAGATTGTTGTTGCTCTATCTAATGCTGAATTTGAGGATATCAAAGGATGCACAAAAACTAAAGAGATGTTGGATAAACTTGCACTAGTTCATGGTGGTGATGCGAATGTGATGAGAGCTAGAGCTGAAAGTTTGAGAGGTCAGTTTGATGACATGAAGATGAAGGAAGGAGAAAATATAACACAATATTCAAACAGAATAAAAGAGGTTGTTAATGCTATTTGAGGAGTTGGAGGAACTATTGATGAAGAAACTGTGATAAGTAAGATACTGAGAACCTTGATGCATGTTTACACAATCAGAATATCAACTATTCATGAAATGAGGTCTGCACCTAATAATACTCTTACTCTTGATAGTCTGATTGGTAAGCTGACAAATTTTGAGTTGAATAACTTTGATAATAGTGTTGTACCGAATGTTGAATCTGCATTTTTGTCAAATCTTAAGATCGGTAAATCTAGCAGTAAGCACAATATAAAGAATGAAAGTGATACTGATACTGATGATGAGCTTAATGAACTTGAATCACTAATGGCCCGGAGACTGCAGAAAGGTAAAGGAAGATATAAGGGAAAGTTACCTCTAGCCTATTTTAATTGTAAAGAAGTTGGCCATATTGATGCTAGGTGTCCTAATAGGAAAGAAGAAGACAAAGATCGAGTTGGTGATGGAAATTTTGGTAAAAGGAACAACAACTAGAACAACAGAGGAAACCGACAGTACAATAGAGACAACTGAGATCATAAAGATAAAGGTAAGAAGGCTTGTTACCATGTAGATGATGATGATGATGATACTGAGACCAAAACAGATGATGATGTTGAGGTAGTGTTTGTGGCAATGAAAGAAGATTGTGAAGAAGAGGAAAGGTATGTAGAAATGTCACTTATCTCTAAAGTTAGTAAGAATGATACATGGATCATAGATAGTGGCTGTACACAACACATGACCGGTGATGAAGATAAATTTGAGCATTTAGAACATTATAATGGAGGATCAGTAAAAATGGGAAATGATACACCTTACATGGTAAAAGGAAAAGGATCAATCTTGCTGAATGATAGAATTAGATGTGACAATGCATATTGGGTAAAAGGACTTAATTACAATTTGTTAAGTGTAGTACAGCTGAATAATTTAGGTCACTGAGTTGCATTTGAGAGAAAGAAGGTGAAGATTTATGATGACAATGGAACACTTGTTGGCACCAGAGGACAATCTAAAGGTAATCTATTTTATCTTGACAATGCTAAGACTTCTTGTTTAATGGTGAAAAATGAAGATGCATGGTTGTGGCATAAGAGGTTATGTCATGTAAATTTTGATAACATGATTAATATTAGTAGAAAGAGAAAAGTTAGGGGATTTCCTAAACTTGCAAAGCCTGATCATGTTATGTGTCATCAATGTCAGAAAGGGAAGATGAAAAAATCTAGTTTCAAAAGCAAGGACTTTTCATCTAAAGGAATTTTGGAGTTAGTTCACATCAACTTATGTAGTCCTATGAGAACTAAAAACTATTATGAAGATAGATATTTTATTTTTTTTGTTGATGACTATACGAGATTGATGACTGTTATGTCCTTAAAAGAAAAATATGAGGCTTTTAAATTGTTCAAATGGTATAAAGAAAATGTTGAAAAAGAAATCGAGAAAGTATTGAAATGCTTGAGATATGATAGAGGTGGTGAGTTTATTTCTGATGAATTCACTAACTATTGTAATGAGCATGGAATCAAAAGGCAGGTTTCTGCATTGAGAACACCACAGCAGAATGGGATTGCTAAAAAGAGGAACATATCAATTGTGGATTGTGCTAGAACCCTAATGATAGAGAAAAATGTTGCATAAATGTATTGGAGAGAAGCAGTTAGCACTGTAATATATGTCTTGAACTGAGTTCAACTGAAGAAAGACACAAACAAGACACCTTATGAGTTATGGTTTGGATACACACCGAGTGTAATTTATTTTAGAATTTTTGGTAGTGAGTTCTATATTCTGAAACATGATAGAAATGGTAAATTTGACTCCAAAGGTGATGAAGGTTTATTCTTAGGTTATTCTACTAAGAGTAAAGATTACAAATGTTTGAACAAGGTTACTAATAAGATGATTGAAAGTGCTAATGTGAGAGTAGATGAATTTTCTAAAAAGAATGATGAAGAAATCATGAAGGAACCGGAAGACTGTGGAAGGTTCACTTATGTTGAAGATCCAAAATATCTACCAAAGCTATAGGATGAGTCTACCAAGCATTATGAAAATGCTATCGATGGTCAGAAAATGCAAACCGACAATCAAGAAGAAGCTACCAAGCAGAGAAATGAACTTGAACTGAATGATGAACGGAGAAGAGAAAAAGTGCTAGCAAAATTTTTAAGAAGACACCATCCAGAGAATCAAATAATTGGTGATAAGCAAGTTGGCATGATGACCCAAAGTAAGTTAAGACAAAACAAATGCTTAGTTTGTGAGTTTGAACCAAAGACTGTTAAGGATGCACTTGATAATGAAGAATGGATAAATGCTATGAATGAAGAGAAAGAACAAATTGAAAATAATAAAACATGGACTTTGGTACCTAGACCAAAAGATAAAAATGTTATTGGTACCAAGTGGATTGTCAGGAATAAGTTGAATGAGAATGGATAAGTTACAAGAAATAAAGCAAGACTTGTTTGCAAGGGATATGCACAAGAAGAAGGTATAGACTATGGTGAAACCTTTGCACCTATTGCAAGACTTGAAGGAGTTCGGATAATACTTGCTTATGTTGCACATAAGGATTTAAGGTATATCAAATGGATGTGAAATTAGCTTTTCTGAATGGAATTCTTGAAGAGGTCTACATAGAACAACTGGAAGGGTTTGTTGGTTCGAATCAAAAAGACATGGTATGCAGACTGCACAAAGCTTTATATGGACTAAAACAAGCACCGAGGGCATGGTATGAAAGATTGCATGCTTATTTAATCAGTATTGGATTTGTTAGAACAAGTGAAAATAGTAACATGTATATGAAAGGAGATTCAGATGATAATATTTTGATTGCTACTATATTTTTTGATGATATAATCTTTAGTGGATAAGATCAAATCTGTAAGTCTTTTTCTAATGAGATGAAAAAGGAATTTGAAATGTCAATGTTTGGTGAAATAAAATTCTTTCTGGGATTACATATTATACAACAGAGTGATGGGATTTTCGCCACACAATAAAAATACATTAAGGAGGTATTGAAGACTTTTGGCATGGAGGATGCTAAACCAGTAGGAACACCGATGGTGACTAGCTACAAATTGACAAAGGATGATGAATCTACAGAAGTGAATCAAACATTATATAGATCTATGATTGGGAAACTGATGTATGTTGTACATAGTAGGCCTGACATTGCACAAGCAGTGGGGATTGTGATAAGATTTTTTGCCAATCCTAAGGATTCACACATGGTTGCAGTAAAGAGAATTATGAGATACTTGAAAAAGATAGAAGATTATGGCTTATGGTATTCTAAGGAAGGCAAATTTGAACTAATAGTTTACACCGATGCAGATTGGGCTGGGAACATAGATGACCGAAAGAGCACAACTGGTGGAGCATTCTTTTTAGGAGATATGCTTGTGACTTGGATTAGCAAGAAACAAGCATGTATCTCTTAGTCTACTACTAAAGCAGATTATGTTGCTGCTGCTGCAAACTGTTCTAATATTTCTTGGATCAGACAAGTACTGGAAGGCATGAATGAGGTAATCACTGATTCAGTGATTATATACTGTGATAATACCAGTGCTATAAATATTTCAAAGAATCCTGTGATGCATTCTAAAACAAAGCACATATCTATAAAGTATCACTACTTGAGAGAATAAGTTCAAGAGATGCAAGTAAAATTGGAATTTGTAAAATCTAAGGAGCAACTTGTTGATATCTTTACTAAGCCATTACTGAAGGATACATTTGAGTACTTGAGGACTAGACTTGGGGTTCATCCCTTGTCCATCGGTCACTGAGGTGATCAGAAGGTTCCATCAACTTATTCTTATCAGAAGATCATTCATGATGATGTAGATAGCTCACACTTTGGATTTTTGTCTAAGCTTGTGAAAGATTGAAGAGGCTAAAACAAAAATATGTACACTGAAGGTACTGATATGCACAAAGAGAGTTACTTGGCTATTTTAGAGCTATTTTATGTTTTCTTTGGCATTGTTGTCAAAGGGAGAGAAGCTGCATATGAAAATTAGATTGGAGAGGAATCAAAGAAATGGAGAGTTTGAATATATGTTGCTAAGAACAAGAACCTAAGACCTTGCAGATGTAGTGAGAGCTTGCATGTAAATGTTTGTTATGTTTCGTAGTGATTAAACATATTAAAGATCAAGCTAGGTAGAGCTTACCGAGATACAACATTTACTTACATAGTTTTAGAATACATGTCTAGTATTTGTATGGTATGTTTTCATATTATTTGTGTTGCCATCAATGCCAAAGGGAGAGATTGATAAACTACAATTGATTGAATATCTGAGATGAACTGAAGAACTGTGATTAGAGATCACTAAGTACTGAATTAATATGTAAGATGATTAAATTAGTAATATATTTTCATTTATGTCAACTAGCTTTGACTATACTTATCATGTAAATTACAAACATCTGAACAATTTGTTGATGAGGAAAAGATGAAGAACAAAGTTATCTACATAGGGAAAAGATGAATATGACAGAGAAGGAAAAGGTAAACATTGGGTAATCTACTTGACGAGGCTATGACTATATATTGTTGACTTGATTATGTTTCATTAACCTATCTTGATAAAGAGATTACAAAATGGATAAGACAATATGGTCGGTAATTAAAGTTTTCTATATACACTGAGCTAGTGTTGTGTATACCGAGTGATAGTATTAACCGAGCTAGTCTAACTAGTTATCACCGATGCACTTCTTTGTAAACCAAGTATGGATGAAAACATTAAATTCTAGGGTTAGCTGACAAAATATGATGTGATGGATTTGTTATGACTTCGAGGTTAAGGATAAAGTTTGTTTTGAGATCCACGGGTGACAAAATTTGAAGAAGATCTAAGGGATGAAATTGAATACATCTACCGAGGGATGTTTAAGCGACAAAAATGGATGAATGAGATTAAGCGACAAAATATAATGGTTGAGAAGAAAATGTTTTACTTGTCTATTTAAGAGACATGTGTTTCATTATTAAAACATGCTTCCAGAAGAAGAAGACTACACAGAATTCATGTGAAAGACAAGTTACATGCATGCTTGATCAGACTGGTTATTGAAGAACCAAGTTGTTGAGTTATTACCGAGCGTCAGAGAATCATTTACTGAGCAAAGTAAGTTGAGAATATTGAATGAAGTGAATTGCTTAGTGATCAAAGGATTATTTGTATGGGCTTAGCATAGATATGAATATCTGCAAATAAGTTGTATTTGAATCAGATCATTACTATATCAGTTTAACCATTGATTCAAAAAAATATCTTAACCAAGTAGACTTAACCGTCTTATGTACTACCCTATGACATTCTACCAAATGTAAAGTGTTATCTTGTTGACCCCATAGTGAATGCTGGTCAGAAGTTAACAGTTGGTGTTAAATCCTCTAACAAGGTCACACCTAACAGTGTGTTTGTAACCTTTAACAGGGTTGGTTCTTCATCGAGCTCACTTTAGAAGAGTGAAATTTTTGGGTTACCTGACCCAGGTGGTTTTTCCCTTTACAAGGTTTCCACATTAAATCATTGTGTTATGTGTTTGTTGTTATGATTTATTTTTCTTTCATGCTTTACATGCTGCATAATTGATTTAGTTGGTAATCACATTTGAATATTTACTGGTAATCGGTAAAGGCACAAAGACTGGTTAATTTTTTATGTTACCGAGCTCCATATTTTGTTTAAATTGTTTTGTGAAGTACATCTTTGTATTTGGGACTGAGGATAACTAATTCACCCCCTCTCAGTTATTCTAACACCTTTAAGTATAAAATTTATTAAAAAAATTAAACTCTACGAGATGCCTAGAATATTCTTATTTTTTATTATTCTCCTCCATTTGTCACTTTGCCTTTTATATCTTTATGTGTGATTAACCACACTTTTGAACCAATAATAGGTACAATGGTTCAAGTTCAATATCCACCAATTTTCCTCATGCTTTACAAACTTACATTTAATAAAGACTTGGGACTAAAATTAGAGATGTGATGTATACACATGCAAAATGAACCATGAACCAATGAAGTTTTAAAATTTGATTGTGAGGTTCAATTGAGAGGTTAAACATTACATATTTTTATATACATAAAGACCAAAGGGTTTACCGATCTCACCAGAGTTGGATCCTAGTTTGCACAGTCTTTAGAGCCCCTCAAATATATTATTGCCAACCCCTTTTAGTATAGGGCATTTCAATCTCCATCCATATGTGGAAAATCAAGCTGCTAACAACATTAGATCTAAAGCCTTTGGACCCTCAATCAAGAATGACAGAAAGAAATCAAGAAAGACACGAACTCTATCCTTCAGACCCTTCGATCAAATGATTTTTCAATAATAAAACAATGACTTGGGGAAATCTAATGTCAAACAAAAGGAGAACAAATAGGCTCTATTTTTTTTATATCAAAAGTGTAACTGTAAAGGAATTCAATAAAAGCAAAAATAAGGGTAACAAGCACAAAGAACAATCTTTCACAAGCAATGATGAGAGGATTATAAAGAAGTGGATGGGTCTTAAAATCCAATCCTTTTGTGGTATCGGGGGAATAATATCAAAAAATAAAAGGAAATAGTATAAATGGTCCCCTCCGACAATAGGATGATACAAATTTAATTTTGACAAGGCTGCTAGAGGAAACTCTAGGAAAGTAGGGATAGGTTGCGTAATACACCATTGGGATGACATAGAAGTGGAAAGCTTTGTAAGAACAATCATAGTAGAAATAAAAATGTAGCACAAATAAGTGCTTTGATAGAGGGACTCCTAGTTAGTAAAGATCTACAAATAAAAAAGCTATAAATTGAAGGAAATTCAACATTGATCATTAATGCACTAAGATTAGGTAAACCACAAATTTGGTGGTTAAATAACCTAGTAGGAAAATCTTTAGAGTTATTAAAATGATTTAAATTAACTACAGTAAACTACATATACAAGGAAGGAAACAAAAAAGTTGTTCATTTAGCTAATCTAGGTGTTGATGGGATATGACAGGAGAAAGTAGGTCAAGGGTAGGAGAAGACAAACAATAATGAAAGTAAAGATAAAGCAAAGTGTTTGTAATTTTAACTTATTAAATGGACTCTGTATAATTCATATAGATAGGACTCTCGAGTCTCTATATGCTAGCAAGGCTCTACTCATATTTAGAAGAAGCATCTAAGACTCTTCCCCATTATCATTTTACTTTACATTTAACTAATTATGCATGTCCAACATCAATATTAGTTAGGCATAGATATTACACTTATAGGTACATGCATAAAAATATAAAATTACATAGATATGGTGTATGGAGGTGGGTACTAAGCTACACTTTCACTGTAGTTGATCTAGAATCTCGTGTGGAGGGTGTTTTATAAGTTTTTTAGCCTTGGTTGTTAAAGTCTAGTTTGAAACATCAAATCTTAGGGTGGAGCCTTATTTCAAGATTAATTATTATTCATATATCTTAAGTCCTTGAATTTAAGTGCTAGGTTTTGTGCAACGTGTCTTCATACACTATGTAGAAAAGATCATCCCCATAATAGTAGGATGACACCAATCACCAAATATTTTGGGAAAAGTGGAAGCATGGTCTGATGGGTGACCCTTTACATGGGTAGTTTAGTTGATATTATTAGGGGTAATGGATTTATTGATAAGTAAGGACTGAGTAGGTCCTAGCAGGATTGTTTTTTCATTATTAAAATTAAATAAGGTTCATGATTATTTAGACACATGTTAATTCACATGTTGTATAGGTAGGCCATGGGAAATAATAAAGAGCATAAATCTTATTGTAAAACTCAAAGAGTGAAATATAGTGATTTAAACTATAGAAGTTCACAGAGTATTAGGTGTTTTTAGAAATGGAGTCTGGTCTCAATTTTAAACCCATGAAAGGTAAATGACAAATGGCTTTCTTGGGGAACATTACTGAAGAAAGATGGAGTAGAGTTTTTGAAGGGATTGAAAATTTAACTATTTGATCAATCAAGATTATGATGGGGGGAAATTGTCTACTCTCTAAAGAAATACTTAGGGTTAACACATAAATATCAGCTTTATTCATCTCCATCTTGTTAGTCATGAGTATCCCCAAATTTGAAGTGATGCAACTTTATACAAAAAAAAAAATTAAATAAAATCGTGGGGAATATGTAGGTAGTGGTGTCTAATATGGATGAAGAGCTTAAAGTGCCTTATCAAAAATATTATGTTTCCCTTTGGATACAAGGGGCATTCCTAATAAGAGGGAATGAGTGATTAAGAAACCAATTTTAACCTTAAAAAATGAGAGGTCTTTTGAGATGAGAAAGTTTAACATTGTTAGAAGTAGTTTTTTTACAAAAATGGCTTGGACAAAAATTGACAACATGAGACAAGTTGTGGTAAGAATATCTTGTAGAACATTGAAAAACCTTCTGTGGAGAGTCACAAGATAATTCCACCTCTGAATAGGAGGAAAAGGAAAGAAAGCACAAATCTATAAAGAACAAGGGTAGAGAAAAGAATAATAAAAGCAAACAGAAAGGAAAAAGCACTCAAATAAGAAAACAAATGGCAAGCCCAAAGTCTTCTAATACCAATGTCCCCCCCTCTTGAGTAAGGTCATATTATGAATCGTAGTGATGTTAAGGGAAAGAAAAGAAGCTAAAGGAAGACAACCCTTGGGATGAATTTTCTTTTTTCTTAGTTTTTGTTAAGCCATAATTAAGATATGAATGGGTGCAATATTTTGAGTTTGTTTCCCTAGTTTTTTAGTGTTAGGTATCATTGATACATAAGTACATATTGGAAAGGTATATCCTGTAGGTAAGTTTTAGTAATTTTATGAGTTTAGCACAATTTTGATGAAGAGGCCTAGTTCATATAAGGGTGAATCTTTGTGATTCATTGTTATTAATCTTAGTGATGATGGTTCAACCAATGGTCATGGAGGTCTATATTGTAAATACATAATTAATAGAAAATCTTCTAGTTATTATATATTGATTCTATGTCTTGATAAAAGTTAAATTTTATAAATTCTTTAGAAATGTTGGGATATATTTGACTTCCAATGGTTAAGCATCTTATATGTGAAACATTCCTGGGTATGAATTTAACTATTAAATAAATTGTTTAATCTAGCTAAGGATAGAGATTTCTACATAGACATACTTGATTTATTGTTTATATGGCTATGTCTTGTGCATAATGGTGGTAATATTGGAAGGAAGTTCTAAACAAATATTACAAATGATAATATCTATTACATATTATTCACATAGAAAGGTTGGTTGGGATTTATAAATCCATATACTAGTAACATCAAGACTTAATGGATGTCTAGGTCTTATTAGAGCCTACTGGGTATCTTTGATACCAACTTGATCTTACCCTGCTAAATGAGACTTAGAGTTAGATCACTACAAAAAATATATTTTGATATTAGATAATGCAAATATTAATGATTGTTTCTCTTACAAACTGGGTAAAGCACCAATTAGATGCTAAGCCATATTGTTTAATCTATATGAAGGTTCCAAAAGTAACCATTAGGGTTGTCGGTACATTTTAACCTTCTGAATACTTAGCATAGGGGAAACATTTTAATAATGTAACATTTGTAGGAGTTTGCAATCCAAAGACGAAAAAGAAAGGTAGGTAAATAGTTTACTATAACATCTATTATCCTTTCTGAATCTCAGCTTCGACCCACCACCAATAAAAAATAAATTGCATAGTATTTTCTCATATCTTTATAATTTGAAATTTATTGTTAAAAATTTTAAAAGTGAAAATATATAATATTAAAGAAGGAAATAATACATATCCACATGATTTATGAATACTAACTGAATTTGAGATAATTAAAAGTTGATTTTGATCATATTATTGAAAAATCAATAATGACTTTGAATCAATTTCTAAATTTCCAAATTTATATTTCCATGTCTTCTAAATTTTCTTGTTCTTATATAATTTTCAACAAAATTTCTTGAAGGGGCTAGTCATTTCCTGTTCTTTGTTTCCATACATCACTTGAAATTTTATTCTTAAGCATCTAAGACTTTAATCATTTCTGACATTTCATCCCTTACACATGAATTTTCAAGATTTCATCCATAATGTTTGAGGGGTTCATACTTCTTTTCACCGCAACCCACGACGTTAACCTTAAATCCACCAGAATGGGATATGCATCACTATTATTGGGACCCTAACATGGTTCTTCATAATTCATGTAGAAAATGATTTCATAGAGTTAAATATGCCATCATTTTGACATTATTTTAGTGAACACTCATCACAAATTTATTTGTATAAATCCTCAAAAATGAGTTGCACATTACTCTTGTATGGACTCGAATAGGAATATTCTAAATTGAGCAAAATGACATATTAGGGTTTCAATTGACAATATTTTGGTCTACTGCAATCTACTGGGGAAAAAATATTAGCTCATCTTGCACTATTTTGACAATTTTTTGGGGCTATGCAATAAATGAATATTAAATGTTAAGGTTTTAGGATCATTGCAAATGTAATAGCACTATCTGATTGTATGTGTTTTCCAAATGCAACAATCTCTTGCATTTATATTGAGAAAGAGCCAAGAAGAGACATGTCCCTTCATGGGATATGTCTATTCATTATTATGTAATTAATATAGTGACAATTATGATTATACACACACACACACACACACACATATAATATCTCTTGAGTATTATATTAATTTCTCTAATATTTACATAATAATAATATTTATATATATGTATATATATAAGTATATATATATATATATATATATATATATATATATATATATATATATATATATATATATCTTCACTAGTATTGCCTCATAGTGTTTATCCGACTGAAGCTACAAAACATCAACACTCCCTCTTAGCTAGGGAAGATAAAATCCATCAATATAAAAGAGCAACACAACGTTAATTATGAAATTTTACTTTGATATCACATTACTATGATGTTAGAGATATGGACTGACTAGGAATATCGAGTCTCATGATATTCACCATAACTCATAGATTTATAAATATCATCTCATGATATTTGGGAGTATTTGTCATAGAATATCAATTTGCAAGATATTCTCCAAATACTTAGAGTAATGGCCTACCAACATCAAGTCACATGATGTCCACCAAGTACTCAAAAGTTTACAAAGATATCATTGCATGATATCAGGAGCATTGGCCTATAGAATATCAAGTCGCATGATATTCACCAAGTGCTCAGATTAATGGCCTACCAACATCAAGTCACATGATGTCCACCAAGTACTCAACAAAATTAGAAAGATATCATCTCATGATATCAGGAGCATTGGCCTACAAAATATCAAGTCGCATGATATTCACCAAGTGCTTAGAGTAATGGCCTACCAACATCAAGTCACATGATGTCCACCAAGTACTCAATATATGTCCATAGGCAATGTGCACTTACCATAGGAACATTCACATCATCTATTATGATCTATTTCAGCCATCACAAGATGTCTATCACAATAGAAGATGCCATCTATTATGATTTGTTTCAGCCATCACAAGATGTCTATCACAATAGAAGATGCCATCTATCATGATTTGTTTCAGCTATCACAAGATGTCTATCACAATAGAAGATGCCATCTATCATGATCTGTTTCAGCCATCACAAGATGTCTATCACAATAGAAGATCAAGTTATTGTAAGATTGTCACCTTCCAATAACTTTTGCAAATACAAGTGATAATCATTTGGAAGTCGTCACTTCCTCATGATTTGCACATGGGGTATGCCCATTAAAATATTCATGATTCATTAGTATAATAATCAATTATATCAAGTTTACCTCAAAAGTGTTTCACCTTCAATAGTGAACTCCCTCTCAATCAAGATTGTCACACGTTGAATCAACCATCTTCTCCCTTTGAAGCTCAAGTTTATCAACTTCTTGACCTTTTTTGAAATGTCAAACTCCCTTTGCATCTAGTCTCAATCATCAATTCATTTGCAAGTATCAAGTTCTTTCTCAATTGAATGCAATTATCTTGTGCTTCTGTCCCGAAGGTATGTTAGAGAGAGATTACAAATAGCTCACTAAACTATCTTGACCAAAAATACCAATGATAGAAGCATATGATATTTTAATAACCAATAGTATAACATTAATTAAAAAATTGAAAAAATTATGTGCATTAATAAAACATGAAATACTTATCTTTTATAAATTTTAAGTATTTCATTCTGTAAGGTGAGCCCATATAGAAAATATCACGTAAATTCACAAAATGATGTCCCCGTTCTTGAACATTACCATAATTATTCACATGATCTTTCTTGAATATCCAAAGGTTCTATACACTATGACAACCTTCAATATGATTAGATCTCCCTTCAAGCGGTTAGGCTTTTAAAGAAGGAACCTCGCTCTTTTATAGATTTTGCATAGACCTGTACACAGTCGGTCATAACTTTTGAACCTGACCTTTTTTCCTCCAATCACTCTGGTGGGGTTGTTCTAAATTTTTTTATCACCAACATATAAAAAAATTTAGCGAAATCCAACAGTTCATTTGGGAGATATGGTCTTCGTACTAAGACTGTATTTTCTGAGACAATCACACATTCACCATCAACAAACTACTCTCTTATATTTGCATCTTGGCATTGATACCATGTTAAGGTTTTAGGATCATTGCAAATGTAATAGCACTATCTAATTGTATGTGTTTTCCAAATGCAACAATCTCTTGCATTTATATTGAGAGAGAGCCAAGAAGAGACATGTCCCTTCATGGGACATGTCTATTCATTATTATGTAATTAATATAGTGACAATTATGATTATATATATACATACACACACACACACACACACACACACACATATATATAATATCTCTTGAGTATTATATTAATTTCTCTAATATTTACATAATAATAATATTTATATATATGTATACATCTAATATATACTATATATATATATATATATATATATATATATATATATATATATATATATATATATATATATATATATATCTTCACTAGTATTGCCTCATAGTGTTTATCTGATTGAAGCTACAAAACATCAACATTAAAGGTTATACATTCAAATGATTGCCTCATAATGGTGATTCAGATGGCTTGAGCTACTTCACCAATGACAAAAAAAAAAGACGCACACACACACAATATGCCTTTAAAGGCCACAAATATTCAAGGAAAACAGGTGGGTTTGTCATTTTTTTAATCTTGGAAATCAAAAGTCATGATTTTCTTATCTATGGCATGTTTTTAAGCAACATATTTCATGCTTTAGGACCAAAAACTATGTTACTAAGACATTATGACAATACATATTTGGGGGAAAAAAGCTAGATTTGGTAGTTCTCAAACTAACACCACTCGTGTTTGAGCCCAATTGGATGAAGATTTTAGATTCTGGGGACAAAGTAAAATTTGTGCCTTATAAATTCCTTGAAAAAATTAGAGATAATAATGGAGGGATGGATTCTACTATAAAAGTGGATTCCTATCAAAGTGCCTCAACTTGCACTAATACGTTCTTCAACTGGGTTATATTCGGCGATTTTAATTAAATTTTTTTAAAACCTCTTCTAAATATTTTACCCTTAGTATTTTTCTTCTAAAATATAAGATACAGTTCTATTTTAACCTTCCAAGGAATGCATTCTTTTTTTTGGTACTATCACCTTGCAAGGTAAACTTCCATTCTTGGGTCATTCTTGGCTTTCACTTTGTCTATAATTCTTTAGGGTTGTTCCATATTCATGACTTTGTTCCTCGTATTAGAATCTCTTAAGGCTTAGGAATTTATCATTTAATGATGGATTGTTGACTATCCCCATGCATGGTTGATTTTCATCAAAATTTATCATAGCCCTATTATAACTGTCATTATTTTTTTGTTTTGCTCAATTTGAAAACATCATTAGCTCATTTTGTTTAGGGATATAAGTATACGATATGTAGGAAACTATACTGGGAAATTCTAATGTATCTTTTACATCAACCTTCTCAATTAACACCAAAGCCTTTTTGTTGTTGAAAAAGCTTTAGAAATCTTCAAACAAAATAAATTGGCAAGTTTAGAGCCAAATTTTTTGCCAATGTTATTTCGACCTGTGCCAAAGTGGGAGCTTTGAAATAGGGTATGGACATGCATCCAAGCATAATGGTAGGAATATTTTTAGAATATATTATAGTTGGAACTTCTCTAGTAGACATGCATTCAAAAAATGTGGAATCATAGACAACACACCTGATTTTTTGACAGAATGCCTCAAAGAGATATCATCTCAAGGAATGCAATAAAACTAGAAGATTATTCAAAACATGCTTTTATTTCAAGTCCATCAAGTTTAGAAAAGTGAATCCAATTAACTAGGATGACATATCAATCCATCCAATCCTCTTCTTGAGATGTATAGTTAGGATACATGCCCCAAAACTAGTTATAAAGAGCATAAATCTTAAAGAAAGTAATATAGCGACAATAGACCTTCCATTTCCCTTCACATATTTTAAATCAAACCTCATAGTTATAGTAACAACAATATTGAAACTAAAGATGGAGAATGCACCTTTTTATCATGAAAAGAAGAGCCATTCACTCCAATACTCAAGTGTATACAAGCATACATAATCTACAATATAATAAATCCAACTACATCTAGGCATCTTTTTTGTCTCACTCTTTCATAAATCTCCTTAATCGTTGAACCTCACACACATGCCCACTTGTGCATAGATGTTTTAAAGAAGAATATAAGTTGCATTGGTTTTAGGATCCAGCTAAAAATTTAATGTTGGAAACACTCGGATTATGTTCATAGTATATCTACAAGTACCGAGAAAACATGTCCATACAATCTCCCCAAGTGTAACTTGTATCTTAATAATAAGGTTTAAAATTTCCTTAAGATAGCCAACATGAGCACGAAGATCAACCACACACATATAATGGTCAACTACATATGTTATGCAATAAGGGGAAAACAAAGTTGAATAACGTGAATTATAATATTGGAATTAAATTATGCTAATACTTCTTGTAGAATTCTTCGTCCACCTTACAAAGCATCCTTTCAACCTTTACAAGTTTCCTATTTTTCATAAGGTAGGGTCTCCAGCTATAACATAGCCCTTGTTTTACTTATTGTAAACTTTTTATAAAAATACTTTATTACTTTCTATAATACTTCAAAATACATTTTATTTTAAAAAATTCATAAATGATTGTGCAAAGAGATTTGAATATGCATATTTAGACATTATGGTGAATTTATGATTTACATCTAATAATATTAGACAAAATGATGGCTTGATAAAAATTAGCTTATATATATAGTATAATATATATAAAATAAGCTAAGAGATATCCTTTTAGAAGTGTATGATAAATATGATTAAAACAAGCGCCTCAAGAAAAATATCTCCATACAAATTTTATATATATTATAAAATATATAATTAAAATTAAACTTTAATTACAAATCATTTTTTCTTTAAATACAATTTTTATATATAAAAAAGCAAACTAATATCATATATTTATAAACTCATATTAAAATTTTCAAAAATGAAATGAAAGCAATTTGTAGTAGGAAATGAAATGAAACATTTAACCTCTTAGTAATCTGTAGTTACATTGTGATCTTGTAGGTAGAGAAAAAATTGTTAATTTTTTTTATATATAATTACAAAAATAAAAATATTACCAAAGAGTAAATTGTAACGCCCCTACTAGGGAACTTGAGAGGATAACTCAACTAATTAAGAAAAAAGGAAAATGATTTTTTTAACATATATTACTATTAACATTGTATATTAATGTAGGATAGGAAAATGATAAAGAGATGCACACAAGAGGAACCATCAAACTCTAAAGTATGCAAAATCAATCTATCCAAACAGAAAAAAAAATTGAGTTAAAGAAATGTAAACCCTAAATAAAACTCCCTCAATTTGACAATTGTGTCCTTTCTTGCTTCTCCAAAAGAGTGGATGTAGCTCCCATGTTGACACAATGAAAGCAAGATGTTGATAATAGGACTATAATGATAGTGAGAAGATTTGAAAGAAGATGGTTAGCTGGAATGGAGAAATTTGATCTCAATTTATAGGAATTAGAGACCAAAATGCAGATTTGGAAATGAGAGTGCAAATTCAAAGATTGTCATAATTATGACAAATTGAATGCAAAATTTGAAATGCATAAATCAATGCACAAATAAAGGACAAAGTGGAAGGGAAGGATGAGGCTAATGAATAGGAAATTTGGAGGCCAAATTAGTGGAGAAATTGATAGGGAATGGTGTAAGAAATCATGAAGCATAATTATAGGGATTGGAAGCACAATTAGAGGGAAGAAATTTTTGAATTTAAAAACTCATTAATGTTAGGAATGGGAACACTGAGAGGGGGGGGGGGGGGGTGAATCAGTGTTCACTATATCTATAGATTTTCTTAACTCTTGAATCTTAACTTGATTGCTTAAGTACTAATCTGAACATCAATGTAAACAAGATAAACAATCACAACACATAACACCAATATGGCTACGGGGAAACCCAAATAGGTAAAAACCCCAGTGGGAATTGACACCCACTAAGAACTGCATTAGTGTTTTATGATCCTTGTTAGAAGATCTGCAACCCTGTTAGGAGTTGTTCTTTACAATGCTTTTAGTATAGAGACCTGGTCAAAGGTCGAACCCTGTTAGGAGTCTTTTACAATAACCCTATTAGAGGTGGGGACACAATGTCCTAGAGCTCACTGCTCAAGTGGTGAAGGCTACAACCTTTTGATCTCAGATACACACTATATCTATTGGATGAACTAGTGTTGTGACACTGCTTGTTTGATAAGTTCCTTTTGTGCGCTAATACTTTAGCCCCCTGTAAAGCTCTAACTTATTCTATCTTCACTTTTCATGTCTCTGGTCTACTTATCTTATCTCTATATCCACTTCCGTGCTTTATTACAAAGGCGCATCTTATATTAATATGTGCTAACAAAATAATTAACTAGGTCGGCCTATAACCGATTACATACAACGCTTCCAAGTGAATTGGCTCAAGTGTGTTTAAAAACAAAGATGTTTACATGTCTAAAACCTAATTACAATAGGTGCATAGCCTTTACAAAACATTATTATAACTGCTAATCAAAATACTAACAGTCAGTTGCATACTCTGTTCTGTTCTGGCATTCACTGTCTGTACCACTTCAACTGATTGTATCTTTGTCATACTGTCTTATCTGATCATGCACTCTTAGACTTAGCATGAATACATAATTAAAAGCTTGACTTTAAGGGCACATACCATAACTCGATCATACGCACATGCGCTGATGCTATGATCTTTTGGTGCTTTGCTAACTGTCCAGTCTTCTATACTTAGCCATATTTCGACCTTATGATAATGTGCGCTGACTCAAAAACTCTATATGAATTTTTTTCCATAATGACAACACTATATCTAGTCATATACAATAGTATAGTCAACTTGCCAACAATCTCCCCCTTTGTCATTAAAGGAAACAAATGAATATGGTGAAGTTACTAACTATACCCTTATACAAAATTCTTTAATATATATGCTAACTTATATCTCCCTTATACTTTGTACTATAC
The DNA here is from genome assembly GCA_027943335.1 of Chamaecyparis obtusa. Lineage (NCBI taxonomy): Eukaryota > Viridiplantae > Streptophyta > Pinopsida > Cupressales > Cupressaceae > Chamaecyparis > Chamaecyparis obtusa. The sequence goes on from BSBK01000041.1 coordinate 159,871, forward strand.
TTCTTCTTTAAATCATATATAATACTCCATATTCTACATACAATACTCCCCCTTTGACATTAATAACAAAGGTGCTAAAAAAAGTGTATCTACAAGTACTTACAAAGAAAGTACATCCAGATAAGCAAGCTGCAAGTTCTGGATCTCTTGTTTCCAAAATGTTATCAGTGCATTGACAGTTTGTAGATGGGTGCATAAGGCATATGTCAACTTCTCCATATTTTCCAAATCTATACTCAGACCTTGATCATATGTCACCATAGTACCATCAATCTCCTTGATGTTCTGATTAAGTACATCTAGAGAGGGCGCAAGAGCATTCCTAAGCTTTTTTTGCCTTGCCCTTATTTGTCCCCCGTATACATTGTTGCACATGTTCACATCGGTGGAGGGATCTTCCACTGATTTTCCTACATTATCAATCATTGCTTCTGCTTCCTAAATTTTCTTGTAGTCACTAATACATTTTGGGTCATTTTGCGACGGCTATGTGTCGCAATAGCAACACCCATAGACGTCACTATTTTTTAGTCGCAAATTGCGACGTCTATGGGTATCCGTCGCAATTGCGACACCTATCCGTCGCAATGTGGCTAAGATTTAAGAAGCGGCATGGCCGTCACCCCCCCGTCGCATGGCTTCGGAGGGCCGTCGCAATCGCGACGGACCTCCCAAGCAATTGCGACGGGCGCCTGCATCGCATTGCGACGGGTTTCCGTCGCAATTGCGACGCCCGTGGGTGGATTAAAAAAAAAAAATTAATTTAATACATTGCTTATGAACCACATTAATGCTTTTTTCTTTCAACAAATGAGGACAGCCACTGTAAAGACAACATGATAATGTACACTCACTGTAAGGACAGTCACAAATGAGGACATCTCACAGTGACTGTCCCTAGTGTAATTGCCACTTGAATGTATTGCTATTCAGCCACATTAATGCTTTTCTTCTTCAACAAATGAGGACAGTCACTGTGAGATGTCCTCATTTGTGACTGTCCTTACAGTGAGTGTACATTATCATGTTGTCTTTACAGTGAGTGTACATTATCATGTTGTCTTTACAGTGTCAATATATGCATTATTACTTAAACTGAAGAGTACTCTAAATAATATGTCATTGTGGAGTTCTGATTGCTTCCAATTTGATATACGCTTGTTCTACTTATGTATCCAGCATCATGTAAGAAAAGTTGATGCTTTTAAATAGATTCATTTAGCCATGAAATGCCTGTGCATGTTACATACAAGATTCCAAGGCCCAAAACTGATTACTCATTATAATTCATGTATAGAATGATAATCAACCACAACGAGGCATGCGTAGGCACTGCTTAGATTTTGAGGCATCAGAAGCTCGTAGAAGAAACTTGACCAATGGCTCATGGAATGCAACAAACTTATTGCCTAAAACAGGAGCATTGGTAACCACAGATGATGGTTTTGAAAAGAACACTTCACCATCAATGTCACGTGAGGGAACTGCAATTTCTGATGGCAAGTAACTTGTAGTATATAAGAGAGATGTAGGTACAGATGCTGGGAATACATTGCTAATGAACCACATTAATGCTTTTTTCCTTCAACAAATGAGGACAGTCACTTTAAAGACAACATGATAATGTACACTCACTGTAAGGATAGTCACAAATGACGACATCTCACAGTGACTGTCCCTTGTGTAATTGCCACTTGAATGTATTGCTATTCAGCCACATTAATGCTTTTCTTCTTCAACAAATGAGGATAGTCACTCTAAAGACAACATGATAATGTACACGGGCTGTAAGTGTACATTATCATGTTGTCTTTACAGTGACTGTCCTCCTTCAAGTGGCAATTACACAAGGGACAGTCACTGTAAAGGCAACATGATAATGTAGAGAAACGTTGTCATTTGTATTTTCAACAGTGCCGAGAGAGATTCCCTCCGCGAAATCACAGCTACAATTTCTGAGTACGTTGGGTTTATTTTTCTTTTGCCATTATTATGTAATCTGGTATTCAGCTGTTACAGAGCTAAAATACCCAGAAATGAGGACATATCTGTGTTGAATTTATTGTTAGCAGCTCTGGTTATTTAGAAGTTTAATTTTATTTGTTCATCTTTCAAGCACAAACGTTTTCTAGACCGTAACATCTTCATTGTTTCGGGTATGCAATGAAACAACCGTAACTTACAACTACCTTCACGGTACTTGTGTACATTATCATGTTGTCTTTATAGTGACTGTCCTCATTCAAGTGGCAATTACACAAGGGACAGTCACTGTGAGATGTCCTCATTTGTGACAAGGACAGTCACACGAGGACATCTCACAGTGACTGTCCCTTGTGTAATTGCCACTTGAATGTATTGCTATTCAACCACATTTATGGGCCCGTTTGGACCCCAGCACACAGTAGCATCTACAGAGAAGAATATCCCAGGTGTAACAAGTTGTAAGAATATACCAACAGTTCTAAGAAGTTCCCAAGCACATAGTAGCATCTACAGAGAAGAATATACAACATGAGGGCAGCCACTGTAAAGACAACATGATAATGTACACTCATTGTATGTGTACATTATCATGTTGTCTTTACAGTGACTGTCCTCATTCAAGTGGCAATTACAGAAGGGACAGTCATTGTGAGATGTCCTCATTTGTGACAAGGATAGTCACACATGAGGACATCTCACAGTGATCGATTGTCCCTTGTGTAATTTCCACTTGAATGTATTGCTATTGAACCACATTAATGCTTTTCTTCTTCAACAAATGAGGACAGTCACTCTAAAGACAACATGATAATGTACACTCATTGTAAGGACAGTCACAAATGAGGACATCTCACAGTGACTGTCCCTTGTGTAATTTCCACTTGAATTACACAAGGGACAGTCATTGTGAGATGTCCTCATTTGTGACAAGGATAGTCACACATGAGGACATCTCACAGTGATCGATTGTCCCTTGTGTAATTGCCACTTGAATGTATTGCTATTGAACCACATTAATGCTTTTCTTCTTCAACAAATGAGGACAGTCACTCTAAAGATAACATGATAATGTACACTCACTGTAAGGACAGTCACAAATGAGGACATCTCACAGTGACTGTCCCTTGTGTGATTGCCACTTGAATGTATTTCTATTCAGCCACATTAATGCTTTTCTTCTTCAACAAATGAGGATAGTCACTCTAAAGACAACATGATAATGTACACGGGCTGTAAGTGTACATTATCATGTTGTCTTTACAGTGACTGTCCTCCTTCAAGTGGCAATTACACAAGGGACAGTCACTGTAAAGGCAACATGATAATGTAGAGAAACGTTGTCATTTGTATTTTCAATAGTGCCGAGAGAGATTCCCTCCGCGAAATCACAGCTACAATTTCTGAGTACGTTGGGTTTATTTTTCTTTTGTCATTATTATGTAATCTGGTATTCAGCTGTTACAGAGCTAAAATACCCAGAAATGAGGACATATCTGTGTTGAATTTATTGTTAGCGGCTCTGGTTATTTAGAAGTTTAATTTTATTTGTTCATCTTTCAAGCACAAACGTTTTGTGGACCGTAACATCTTCATTGTTTCGGGTATGCAATGAAACAGCCGTAACTTGCAACTACCTTCACGGTACTTGTGTACATTATCATGTTGTCTTTACAGTGACTGTCCTCATTCAAGTGGCAATTACACAAGGGACAGTCACTGTGAGATGTCCTCATTTGTGACAAGGACAGTCACACATGAGGACATCTCACAGTGACTGTCCCTTGTGTAATTGCCACTTGAATGTATTGCTATTCAACCACATTTATGGGCCCGTTTGGACCCCAGCACACAGTAGCATCTACAGAGAAGAATATCCCAGGTGTAACAAGTTGTAAGAATATACCAACAGTTCTAAGAAGTTCCCTAGCACATAGTAGCATCTACAGAGAAGAATATACAACATGAGGGCAGCCACTGTAAAGACAACATGATAATGTACACTCATTGTATGTGTACATTATCATGTTGTCTTTACAGTGACTGTCCTCATTCAAGTGGCAATTACAGAAGGGACAGTCATTGTGAGATGTCCTCATTTGTGACAAGGATAGTCACACATGAGGACATCTCACAGTGATCGATTGTCCCTTGTGTAATTGCCACTTGAATGTATTGCTATTGAACCACATTAATGCTTTTCTTCTTCAACAAATGAGGACAGTCACTCTAAAGACAACATGATAATGTACACTCACTGTAAGGACAGTCACAAATGAGGACATCTCATAGTGACTGTCCCTTGTGTAATTGCCACTTGAATTACACAAGGGATAGTCATTGTGAGATGTCCTCATTTGTGACAAGGACAGTCACACATGAGGACATCTCACAGTGATTGTCCCTTGTGTAATTGCCACTTGAATGTATTGCTATTCAACCACATTAATGCTTTTCTTCTTCAACAAATGAGGACAGTCACTCTAAAGACACCATGATAATGTACACTCACTGTAAGGACAGTCACAAATGAGGACATCTCATAGTGACTGTCCCTTGTGTAATTGCCACTTGAATGTATTGCTATTCAGCCACATTAATGCTTTTCTTCTTCAACAAATGAGGATAGTCACTCTAAGGACAACATGATAATGTACACTCACTGTAAGTGTACATTATCATGTTGTATTACAAATGGACCTTATGTTGGTTGGGATATAAGTGCAAAAAAAAAAAGGAACGTTGTCATTTGTGTTTTCAACAGCGCCGAGAGAGATTCCCTCCGCGAAATCAAGCGGGTTATCATTTGTGTTTTGAACAAAGCGGGTTGTCATTTGTGTTTTGAACAGCACCGAGAGAGATTCCCTCCGCGAAATCAAGCGGGTTGTCATTTGTGTTTTCAACAGCGCCGAGAGAGATTCCCTCCGCAAAATCACAGCTACAATTTCTGAGTACGTTGGGTTTATTTTTCTTTTGTCATTATTATTTAATCTGGTATTCAGCTGTTAGAGAGCTAAAATACCCAGAAATGAGGACATATCTATGTTGAATTTATTGTTAGCGGCTTTGGTTATTTAGAATGCTTCCCCACAATACTTAATTACACAAGGGACAGTCACTGTGAGATGTCCTCATTTGTGACAAGGACAGTCACACATGAGGACATCTCACAGTGACTGTCCCTTGTGTAATTGCCACTTGAATGTATTGCTATTCAACCACATTTATGGGCCCGTTTGGACCACAACACACAGTAGCATCTACAGAGAAGAATATCCCAGGTGTAACAAGTTGTAAGAATATACCAACAGTTCTAAGAAGTTCCCTAGCACATAGTAGCATCTACAGAGAAGAATATACAACATGAGGGCAGCCACTGTAAAGACAACATGATAATGTACACTCATTGTATGTGTACATTATCATGTTGTCTTTACAGTGACTGTCCTCATTCAAGTGGCAATTAAAGAAGGGACAGTCATTGTGAGATGTCCTCATTTGTGACAAGGATAGTCACACATGAGGACATCTCACAGTGATCGATTGTCCCTTGTGTAATTGCCACTTGAATGTATTGCTATTGAACCAAATTAATGCTTTTCTTCTTCAACAAATGAGGACAGTCACTCTAAAGACAACATGATAATGTACACTCACTGTAAGGACAGTCACAAATGAGGACATCTCACAGTGACTGTCCCTTGTGTGATTGCCACTTGAATGTATCGCTATTCAGCCACATTAATGCTTTTCTTCTTCAACAAATGAGGATAGTCACTCTAAAGACAACATGATAATGTACACGGGCTGTAAGTGTACATTATCATGTTGTCTTTACAGTGACTGTCCTCATTCAAGTGGAAATTACACAAGGGACAGTCACTGTGAGATGTCCTCATTTGTGACAAGGACAGTCACACATGAGGACATCTCACAGTGACTGTCCCTTGTGTAATTGCCACTTGAATGTATTGCTATTCAACCACATTTATGGGCCCGTTTGGACCGCGGCACATAGTAGCATCTACAGAGAAGAATATCCCAGGTGTAACAAGTTGTAAGAATATACCAACAGTTCTAAGAAGTTCCCTAGCACATAGTAGCATCTACAGAGAAGAATATGGGTCAACGAGGTTGACTTCAAAGCCATGCAATCTAATGGTAATAGTAATATCATAATTTGACATACTATCAGAAATACTTCCTAAATAGACTATTCAATCTTATAAGAGATGGATTCATGAGAACTATTATTTATGAAATATGAGTCAATGACTTTAATTAAAAAAATTACACAATCTAATTCTTGTAAAAATATCAAAATTTGACACATTGAAAATACCTTCCAAAAGTATCGTTAATTGATTAATATGAATCACTACTCATGAAATATAATTTTATAAACCTAATCTAAAAACTACACAATAAAAATCTTAATAGCAATATTGTAAGAAACTATTCCCAAAAGCAAGCCTAATAAAATTGGATGAAAATAATTTTTGTTTCACTCAACTTTGACATTCACAACTTCCTCTTTTATTATAATAAGAAAAAAAATGTCTTTTTAGATATACCTCATGAACCATACTCGAATAATCTATCATTTTTCTTCTCAAAAACATATTTGCAGAGCCTGCTTCTTTTACTTGTTTGTACTTTTATCTCTCTGATGGAAAGGGTTCCTTCAGGACACATTTTTCCAAGTTCACTGCTTGAGATATTTGAGGAGGGTTCCCCTGCTTGAGTATCCATCCAACCCATATTCAAGTAGTTCTACAATTGCACAGTCTAAATTAATAATACTGACAATTGAATGACGAATGATGATACATAGAATTGATATAAACTAATCCTAAAAACACTAAAACATTATTAATATATTTATATTTCATAAATAAAATTGATATAAAAGATTTGGAAAGATACATTAAAAAATAGAAAAACAGTAATTTATAATAGAAGGAAACTTAAATTGCTATTTAAAAAAAAAACAAGAGTCTTAAATCTTATCATTTTGTTTCATTATCATCCATAAGTACACACCTCTAGCATAATAATTATATTTTACCACCCATAAAATGAAAAAAAGATTTTCACAAGAGAAATTGAAGCTAGATTATAAAAATGAACCATCTTATTGGAAACTGGAACTGTTATCATACCCAAAAGGACTACAAAATTTCACCTTATCATACCCAGATTGTTGCTTTGCCTGGCGGAGGGAAATTTGATCAGTAAAATTGACACAGAGTATGTTGTCTCCATTGTCATGCTGGATAACAAAACACCAACTTTAATGGGCATGTACTGTCCCTTGTGTAATTGCCACTTGAATGCATTGCTATTTGATGCAGGGGCATCCCTAATGCAAGCCAAAGACACCATGATTGAAGGAAGTTGCCATGAAGCCAAGGAGTCAAATCCTATCAATTGGAACATAAGATTTTCACCTTGGAGCTTTGAAGGATTGACTGGTGAAAGGTCCTTTTGATTGACAAATCAGAGTCTTTTTGAATGACAAATCAGAGTCTTTTTGAATGACAATAAATTAGAATAGGAGTTTTAGATGTTTTCTTGGTTTGTAATAAATATTAAGGATTGATCTTATCTCCTTATAAACATCCACTTGTTGGACACAAGACCCCTTGGTGACTTATAAACCTTGGGCATCTTTTGAGTCCTTGGATGAAATGAGCATAGTAAGTGTTTATTAGGTGTCTTTTAGATGTTTTTAAGAAGTTTGAAGGTCCAAAATAACTTTAATAAGGTTCCTAAAGTTTCACAACACATTTTTAACCTTCTCGGCAAAGTTGTTTGCAAAGTTGTAATGCAACTTTAAAAGTTGCTTAGCAAAGTTGACATTTGTTGGATAAACTATTCTAACCACCTAGATGGTTGAACCAACGTTTGGAGAGCCTATTTTAGGCTTCAAATGGTCGAAGACAGACAGAGAACCAGTATTGTAATCATTTTGCTTTCATAAAAAATAAAAATAACCCTGTTTTAGTGCATTTCTGGTGAAAAACGAACTCTGTACGGCTGTACGGATGGTGGTTGGATGATAAAATTTGCCTGGAAGTTGTAATAGTGACATCTGATGCTTTGGAAGTTGGTTTGATTGATTCTCTTTGTTTTATATCTAAGTTATTTCAAATTTTCTGTGCATTGTTTACAAACCCTCATTTTCAGGGTTTGACTGATGTAAAGACCTTAACTCACGTTTCAACCATTGGAATTCCTTCTTCCTTGCTGGAATGAGAGTTAAGGATGTATATTTGTATATTCTAAAAGCCCTGACTACTCTGCATCACTATTGAACCACATTAATGCTTTTTTCCTTCAACAAATGAGGACAGTCACTGTAAAGACAACATGATAATGTACACTCACTGTAAGGATAGTCACAAATGAGGAAATCTCAGAGTGATTATCCCTTGTGTAATTGCCACTTGAATACATTGCTATTGAACCACATTAATGCTTTTTTCCTTCAAGTGGCAATTACACAAGGGACAGTCACTGTGAGATGTCCTCATTTGTGACAAGGACAGTCACACATGAGGACATCTCACAGTGACTGTCCCTTGTGTAATTGCCACTTGAATGTATTGCTATTCAACCACATTTATGGGCCTGTTTGGACCACGGCACACAATAGCATCTACAGAGAAGAATATCCCAGGTGTAACAAGTTGTAAGAATATACCAACAGTTCTAAGAAGTTCCCTAGCACATAGTAGCATCTACAGAGAAGAATATACAACATGAGGGCAGCCACTGTAAAGACAACATGATAATGTACACTCATTGTATGTGTACATTATCATGTTGTCTTTACAAGGATAGTCATTTGTGACAAGGATAGTCACACATGAGGACATCTCACAGTGATCGATTGTCCCTTGTGTAATTGCCACTTGAATGTATTTCTATTGAACCACATTAATGCTTTTCTTCTTCAACAAATGAGGACAGTCACTCTAAAGACAACATGATAATGTACACTCACTATAAGGACAGTCACAAATGAGGACATCTCACAGTGACTGTCCCTTGTGTGATTGCCACTTGAATGTATTGCTATTCAGCCACATTAATGCTTTTCTTCTTCAACAAATGAGGATAGTCACTCTAAAGACACAATGATAATGTACACGGGCTATAAGTGTACATTATCATGTTGTCTTTACAGTGACTGTCCTCCTTCAAGTGGTAATTACACAAGGGATTTGTGTTTTCATTTGTGTTTTCAACAGCGCCGTAACCCTCCGCGAAATCACATCGGGATATAAGGGCAAAACAAACAAGAACGTTGTCATTTGTATTTTCAACAACGCCGAGAGAGATAAACAAACTTAAAACTCAGACTTAAGAAAGATGAAGGCAATGCTTCAAAAGGCCGATGCCCTAAATATGGGAAAACACAATACCACCATTAAACGATGCCCTAGTCACCGTATCAATGCTGCCAGCTCCGTACCAGTATGCTGACTGCTCACTTTCATCCTGTGATAAAGGTAACTTCATTAATCATACTTGAAATGGCAGCATACGAACTAAAGCTGATGAACATTTATAAACTAAAAGTTTAAAACTACAGATTACAAATGTAGTAGTTTCATACGAAAAGAACTTGATGTCTGAAATTTACCATTAGAAGTATCCAAAGGAATACCACAATACTGTTGAACTTGGAGAATCGGAGATGATCTACACAGCAAGGTTCAACAGCTGTAAGGACTGTTACACCATCTTTAGCATTTGAATACATTTTCTCCTTGGCTTCTGGTGGATCCTCAAAGACCCCCAATGACGTTTTCCCTACAATTATCAATTGTTTGTCAGTATGAGATATTAATAAATAAACATTAATCACAATATTAGGCAAACAATGTTCTTGATGTCTGAATCTAAATCACAGAAAGCTCTAATAAAGCAGTTCTCAGTTTCACATTAAACTAAGTTTCAATTTCAAATGGTTATAATAATTTTTGCAAGTTATAAGTAGCTGGTTACAGTATATGACATAAAAAGAAAAAAAATCATTTCTATTCTTTTCTTCTTTTTCTCTTTCAACGAAGCTTTTGCACCACACAAATGCATACCAAGAATTTCTCAGGAGGTTTCAAGACCATTGCATACCAAACTTCTTCTCTGTAGATGCTACTGTGTGTCGTGGTCCAAACGGGTCCAAATAGACCTAGTGACTCTAGTAGGTCTCCAAAACCTGTTCTGCAGCAATAACTCTTCAATTTGACAAAGGACCTTATGAACTTATATGTTTTTTGAGTACCCTTTTTGATGTTCTAACAATCCTCCAACTCCCAGACCTTGACTCCACTCCAGAGCATATCAATGTCCTTATTGAGTCCGCAGACCTAATGCATGCCTTTGGGTGTGGGTTCCAAAACAAGGCATTGAAAATGGGTGCATGAAACCAAGATCAGAGTTTGAAGATGTCCACCATGCTCTAAAGATCTAGATTCAACAAGGTTTGAGGTCCTTTACTTGCCGCTACCCTCTGATCTTGCATAATCCATCAACTCCTAGTCAAGAACATTAAGATTCTTGACCTAGGGCTTGCTCTTGAAATTCTCTGGCTTAGTATCTTGTTCCAAAGCTTTTAAAATATGAAAATAAACCCCCTTAACTTGCATTTTACAAAGAACAGAGGATATCCTATGGTTTATTTGCAAGTTAAGGCCATTTGAATGTAATAACCCAAAAAATGAGGGTTTGACAGAACAACAGATAAGAAAAAGGAATAACTTTGATATAAGGTGTCTTGAATCTACCAAATAAACTCTCAAAGCATAAGATATAAATACTCTAACTTCCACACTGGTCTGCCCTCCCTTTCACATCCGTACACTGTACAGTTCTTGAAGGAAATGCACAAAAAAGGCTCTGAAATAGTGGCTCTATCTGACAGAGAGTCCATGCTAGGCTTCATGACTAACCTAGAGCACATTCCTTGTTATGGAGGAAGTTTGAATGGTGAAGAACTTATGGAATGGATAGAGGACCTAGATAACCATTTTGACTACAAGTATCTTATTAATAACCATTTTGACTACAAGTATCTTATGGATAGAGGACCTTGATAACCATTTTGACTCATTTAGTATCTTATTGAGCTTCACTTTGTTTCGAGAATATAGTTTAATATTCTCTACTAAACAGGGCCAACCACGTGAAGGTGGAAGCTCATTTGGCCCCACCCCCCTCCCCCTAACATCACTCTACATTCCCCATTAACATCTAACATTCATTCATTCTTTCAATTATTAATAAAATGTAACATTCAATCAATATCACATGATAACATTCATTAACACATTAGATTCGTTAACACACAACATTCATCAATATGAAAATAAACACATAATTCATGAACATTCATTAGCACATAATTAAATTCATTGAGACATAAAATTCAGTCATTATCAATTAAGGTATTTAGATGACAATCATTTCTTTTTTCTCTTTCTAATTTTTTTTTCTATGTAAGCTCTAAGAGGAGCATCAGTGTTATCATCAATACCCCCCTCATCAGTTGTTTTGTTCTTTGTTCTTGATGATCTCAAATTCCTATGCTGCTGCAAAGGGGGGTCCTCTACAATAACAAATAAAAGAGTTAAATTTAAAATATTTAATTATAATTGTTACAAGTATTTAATTATTTTAAAGAACATAACTGTGGCGCTCTTTAATTACCTGATCTAGCCACATCATTTTGTCTAGACTCAACCTCAACATGCTCATGAGCACCGACCCCTCGATCCTCTACAGTTGCTATACAAAATGTTACATTAATCCAAACACCAATTGTAATTACATATAAAAATTTTAATAGCAAATGTATACCTCCACCACTAGGATGCACATCATGCGAACCTTCATTATGCATAGATTGTGTAGAAGGATTGTCAGGCTGCATTCCAATATCCTACACATTGTTATCATTGCTTTCTTAAAATAGATATACTCACTTTATATTAGAACTTAACATCAAATAGACTAATTGGTAAAGTATTCAATTTGAAATAAATTTCATTTAGCTTATTTACCTGTGGCTCAGATGCATCATTATTTGAACCTTGCACACTGATTTCAGCTCGTAGCCGTTCAGCCACGGCTCTATAGCCTTGTTGGAAGCCAATTCTCTTGTCCTCTTCTGTGAGGCATCTATTGAACTCTGACCCCTACATTTTTTCTTGGTATGGTCAATTTTACTTGCATTGTTTGATCAAAAAAAATTTCCTTGCAATATATAAAAAAATTGATACAAGTTTTCATTTACTAATACTTACAACTCGTGCTTGAAGTTTGGAAAAACCACCAGAGCCGAGCTTGTGTGTCCCGTGCTTTTCTAATCTTGCCTTTGTTGCCTTTGATGTGTCAGGCAATCTATGAAAAGTTTGAAATATGTTAGAGACCAATATAGGAAAAATTTAGAGGTTAATTAGTACATAATTACATTCTCAAAAGTATCACATACCTTGCTCTACTCTCTACTAGCGTAATTCCTTTTTTCATGTCGGCTTTATACTTTCCATCCAAAATCAAACCCTGCCACTCAGCCTCAAGAACACAGGGCGGACGCTCGTGCCTTGGGTTAACCTCTAAATATTTCCTGTACTGGTCCCTAATATACTTCAAACATAAACCAGCTCTTTCAAGGAGCTTGTTTCTCTTGAATGCACGAGGTCCAAAAAGCTGGGTCATACTATCTACAAGATCATCCTTCAACTTTTTATCTTGGTTATTCCACCTTTTAAGTAAAAAAAAACATGTTAGACTCATAAATGAAGAGAAGCTACCTTTAATATAGTTCAAGAAATTGATGAAAAGGAAAAATATTCTAGCAATGATATGAAATCAAAATAGTGGTTTGGGGTTTTAGTTAGGATATGATGTTCCACCATGTACGTATGGTGGGCCTGAATATCCGCAAACACTCGTCACCAAGTTTTCGCCAAAAAATATCATTCCCTACAAAATAATCATGGGATCATTAGTCGATGAAGAGTGATCAAAAACTAAATTACTATTATATCACTATAGAATAATAATAACTTTAAAGTACCTAGAAGTTTGGATACTTTTAAGGGAACGCCTTCATCGTCGCTGATGATCAATACGCAATCCTTCACCGTTCCCGTACTAGGAACACGAGAACATCCAGGAAATGATGTTGCATCGGGACTTGTTGCATCTCCTATTGCAAAAAATGAAAACCATTATCAAATGCCTCCAAGAAATAATACTTCAAGGGAAATAAATTGGTGCAAAGCACCCATGGCACAAACACAATCAAGGGATCTACATCGTAAACACATAACACTTAAACACATAACAAAAGAGAGAAAAAGAGGGATTTGTGTACCAGTAGATGGTGCAACAGTTGGTGCATTTAGGCTGTGTGTTGTTGACATGGCAGTCGGCAAGACATTTGTGGCTATCCTGGATGGAGGCGGCGTTGTCATATCATCATGGAAAGGAGCTGAAGAATAAAATTGTTAGAGCATGCATAAATATAGAACGCGTGGACTAGCATGGACAAGATTGTTAGAGCATTAAAAAAAAAGATTGTTCGAGCATGTATTGTCAATGATTATGATCATTCCTATATATATTCAGTGGAAAACACAAGTGGGGAATGGAACATGTGATCTACCTGAACCACTTGCAATACCGGCCTCATCATGGGAATGGGGTTCAAAATTACGCAAATAACTCTGTAAAGACAATGCATCCATATTTTAATTAATGTCATAAAAGAGCATAACATAAAAACCATTATTGAACTCTTGTAATAATTAAAAATTTCATTAATACTTACTTTAAAGTTTTCAGAAGTGCGCAACAACTCAGCTGCCCTGTCTTTTATTTCCTGAGTCTGAGGATGTATGGATACCAAACGTAGAAGTTCTTTCACAATTTTCTTTAGCAGCTTTTTAATGGAACTGATCGGGTCATCGGTCTCTGCTAAATCAATAAAAAAAGGGTCCACAAGGGGGGACTCCTGAGGGAATGCAGGTTGCTTTCCCTCTCTCCGACCACCGGCCCTCTGTGACAACAATAGTATTAGTATTATCAAAATTACTCCAAAACAATGAAGAAAATAACATTAAAAAAAATAACATTTTGCTTCTATCTAGTTTGCACAATTACAATGAATTTTACCTGCTCATGTGTAGATGAGCTAGGAATATCGTCACCATCACCTTCGGGCGGTCGCTCCATATTGTGCCCCTGTGTCAAAGATCAAGTATAAAAATGTTAGCCAAAAATTTAATAACTAAACGGTATGTTGGAGTCATTGATTAGAAGTTGGTTTAATAGTATGTACCACCCCCATGATAGTAGCCTCGTTTGTATCTATGCGGTTCAAATTGTAATCAATAAGCAGCTCTTCCCCTGCACGTATTGATTTTATCGCACAGATGAATACACGATTTCCCTCGCGCGCCTCAAATATGCAATTGGGTTGCTTTATAGTTGACCCAGGTCGTGTACTATTTATAAAACCCGCAATATTCCCTGTTGCTTTTGGCCTTCCATCAATGTATATAGCCACACTTTTACTTTGATTATTGTCTTGCTGTTGTATATAATTTGCCGAGAGTGCATACCTACGCATACTTTTTTTATATTGAACAATATGCATCCAACTTTTGTAATCATAACATGGTCCAACATACTCCATCAATTCAGAAACTTTGTTGTAAGACACCTTTATGCCATCCATAGAAAATAGGCCCAAACCATGTAATGATGATGGTGCTATGCGATATATCCTCTCATTAACACAAAAATCAATGTTTATTGGAGGAAGTTCCTTGGGTACCCAATGTTTCTGTAGATGTTGGTACCTCAAGGGCACCTCGATGTTGCCTTTCGTCTCATCATCATAAGAACATGACCCCCCTTGAGCAAGGAAAAATTTCATGTGTTTATTGAATTTCCTTCTAGTCCTTTGACCTCTAGTTAATCTCCCTATTCTAGATAAACTGCATGTCTCACTTTCCTCTTCTATTCCTATATTTCCCTCACTCGAGGAAGACACTTCTGACAAATACCTATTTTCTGGTACCTGCAAATGGGAGAGATCTTAGAAGACATCAATCTTACTATTGATAAGTGTATTAAATAGACTTTCTATAAGGTGTATTGACTTATACCTGTCGATCCATGAGACTGTGCGGGATGCTCTTGAAAGGGGTTCAATTTCCTGCAAATGTAATTCAATTATCGTGAGCATAATCACATCATAATCATAATCACATCCATCATAAGCATCACATAAAAATTAAAAACATTAAAACGTACACATTATAACACTTATAGCTTTTAAATAGATAATGAATAAACTATGTAACCATTTAAGACAAATATATTTCTATCAAGAAATGAATATTAAATACATTAAGGATTGATGGCATACCTTTAAATTTCATCATCATCATCCTCATCATCCTCATCATCATCATCATCATCATCCTCGTCATCGTCGTCATCATCATCGTCGTCGTCGTCGTCGTCGTTGTCGTCATCATCAACATCATCATCATCAACATCAACATCATCTTCATCATCATCATCAGTAGCAGCATCATCTTCTTCTTCTTCTTCATGAAAATTTGTCTCAGGAACATCATCCAATAATTGTCGATCGTGATCATCATCTACATCATCTTCTACTTCTTCGGTATCTTCTTCTTCCATCGCATTATACTTTATCGGGCTTCCTCTCGGTTCATGTCTAACAACAAATGACCAACCCGGTTTATGTGAAACCTCTGAGTAAAATACCTGTTCACATTGGCTTGGAAGAACATAGGGCTCATCCCCAACTGGCTCAAACGACCTTGTATTAACCATTGTAAATCCATTATCATGTTCAATAACAGTTCTATTAGGATCATTTGGATTAAGTCGTAGCCTGTACCATTTGACAACGAAGAGTACTAATTTGAAGGAACTAAAGTCGCACTCAAATATATCATCCAAAATGCCATAGTATTGATTTTTAGACTCTTGAGGATCTAAGTCATTTCTAGATGAAATATTAGTCACTTGAAAGACTGCAGTTATTCCAGAATCACAAGTTTTCTTCGTGTCATCCAACACTTTGACGCGAAATTTTTGACCATTACAGAACATACCCTTGTGGTGTTTAACCTGCAATAATATGTGAAACATGTCAAAATTATTATATCGTGAGTTGATAAACATACGGGTGATTAATAATTTTGTACGTACCTAGAAATCTCTTAAACCATATGCTAAATCTATTTCCCTTTGCGTAACATTAGAATCTCCATTACGATGAGCTTCTTTAACCAATGAAGATACACCTTCCCATGTTAATGTGTGACCAGAATGTTGACATCGTTCAATCCATACCGTCATCCAATCAAGATTGTTTGCAATATACAAATGTAGTGCATCCCACTCTCGAGCAACTGTACAAAAAAAAAATAGACGACTTACAACCGATTTATTTTGAAGATTAAGAAATAATTTATTACAATAACATCTTATAATTTATTACCTGTCACTTTCCTCAATCTACCTTTCCCCATCAAGTACTCCCCTTTGAATTTTTTAAAAGGGTCGAGATCCCAAATGCGATCTACATGGATATTTGAAGCAAACTTAGGAAGATATTCAGTAATGTACACCATAGTCTGGTATACCATGTATCCCTCTACCATAGAACCCTCAGGATGTGCTCTTTGTCGAACCAAAGCCTTCAAAGATTTCAAGTGCCTCTCAACCATCCACATTGACCTAGTGTGTGCAGGTCCACACAATTCAATCTCCTCAACTTGGTGTATGAGGTAGTGTTCTTGTGCATTGAAAAAAGTTGGAGGTAGACACTTTTGCATTTCACACAATAAATGAGGAATTCTTCTCTTCCAATAGTTTATATCTTCTTTATGGATTTCTTTAGATGACAACCACCTACATTAAGAGATTCAAGTCACAAAAAATATATAAATACGAGACTTTACAAAATAATATACAATAGATTACATAGCAAGAAAAACAAATCGCGAATATAATAAATATATACAACAAATTGAACAGATATTACTGCTTACCTCATGTATTTTCCAAGATCATATATCACTTGTTTGATGTTATTGTTGAAGTGCTCTGGGAGAGATAGAGGTAGCACGTACTGCAGTAATTATAAACCAATCATTTCATTATTTTCTAACATAACATAATGAATAGTACACATAGTTTATGAATATATTGTAAATACAGAAGAACATAACTTACCTTGATGAAAGTATGCCAATCATGCGTTTTGAGCCCTGGCCCAAATTCACTTTTCTTTGATATGAGATTGCTTATGTTCCCAGCAAATCCTGTGGGAAATCAAATTTTTCGTATGACTTCTTTTATGGCATCACTTTGCTGCTCCGTTAATAACCAAGGAAGGGCACTTATATTAATCTGATCTCTATTGCTATTTGAGTGAATGAAATTCTTCAGTGCATGATTGGATTCATGAATGTCATTACAAATTTTGACAATTTTTTCTTTGTCACGCCTTCCATCCAGTATTTTCCACAATGTCTCTGTTATATTCTTTCCAACATGCATAAGATCAAACAAATGCACAATTTGTAGGTCCTCGTAGTAGGGCAACCTACTAAATTGTCTGGGATAGCTTTTTAGTCCCTTTGGAAGGTTGTCAGTAGTGCCTTGACGACCTTCACGATCATTAATTACATAATTAGTAAACAAAAATCACAATAGAAATATATAAATTACAAACATAAACCATTAAGTGGAACGACATTACCTCGATGATTAATTCTATTATATTCCAACTTCCATAGGCGAGGTGTCATTCTTCGTGGCTTTGATGTAGTCTCTTCTTTCCCATTGAAAAGATGTTTTTCCATACTTCGATACTTATGATTCCTGTGGAGGAAGTGTCTGTACTCATCAAACACATGCTTTCCTAAACTTTTTGAATGACGAGATTTCATCTTTGGACCACAAACTGGACATGCAAATTTTCCCTTTGTTTGAAGACCTACAAGATAATGATATAATTGGATTATTAAATATGTTGATTTTTATAATTAGAATTATCATGCGCAACTTGAATTCACTATAACGTACCACAAAAATGTGTTAGCCCTGGGGCATCATGTATTGTCCATACAAGTATTGCATGGAATTGAAATTGTCTTTGTCCTATTGGTCTAGACACGTCATACATAGTGACACCGTTCCATAACTCCACCAACTCGTCAATAAGAGGCTCAATATATACATTCATATCTTTAACTTGATATTTACCTACTTGAATGAACAGTAACATTACATAATTATTGTGACCATTTTACTGTAAGATTTGTAAGTACATGTAAATTAATAACTATCAAATGATAAAATACCTGGAACAATCATTGCCAACATAATGTGCTCCCTCTTTATTGACATCCACGGAGGAATGTTATTG
This sequence comes from Chamaecyparis obtusa, assembly GCA_027943335.1. Classification (NCBI taxonomy): domain Eukaryota; kingdom Viridiplantae; phylum Streptophyta; class Pinopsida; order Cupressales; family Cupressaceae; genus Chamaecyparis; species Chamaecyparis obtusa. The sequence continues at coordinate 178,349 of BSBK01000041.1, forward strand.
TTGATAACAAAAACAGGCCACACCGAGCAAACAGATCTCATCTCTCCAAATGGATTGACACCATCCGCTGCCAATGAAAGCCTGAGATTACGAGGTTCTTCTTTGAAGTGTTTCCACTTTTCCTCTATGTGCATAAATGCCGAACCATCCGCAGGGATTCGAATAATGTCATCTCGACTTCTATTGCGTGCATGGTAATCCATAAATTGTGCCAAGCTAGTACACCTGAATAATTGTCGCATCCGTGGAATAATGGGGATGTAATGAAGAACCTTGTGAGGCACCTTTTTTATTATTCGATCTGTTCGATATCTACTCGTATGACATACAGGGCATTGTGTTGCAAATTCATGTTCTTTATAATATATAATATGATCATTGGGACAAGCATGTATTGCTTGATACTCCATTCCAATATCTTTCATAATAGCAGATAATTCTCGATATGAGCGAGGTAGAATATTTGATGGTGGTAACAAAAACTCGCCTATCAATCTACAGCAAAAAATATAAGTTGTTAATATAAACAATATTAGTGGTACATTATTCACCCTTTGTTAACTATAAAGACATATATGACATACCTTAACATACGTGACATTGTTATGTTGGATAAACCATTCATAACCTTCAAGTTCAACAACAACAATACAGCAAAGAGAAGAGTTGTTTGGGAGTCTTTGTATAGGGGCTCGTATGCCTTCTCAAGTAGAGGTACATCAAGGCTATCATCATCATCATGATCAAATCCGCTTGGACTAAATGTGTCATGGATCAATGTATTTATACCATCATCTTCAATTGTGTTTTCTGGCGCATGATCGTCATCTTCCATGGGATCATTATCTTCACCTTGGATATTTGCACCCCCATGTTCCTCCATATCATGTACTTCCCTGGGGAGATCAACCTATATAAAATTGATTAACATAAATAAACCATGATCTTCAACTCATCATCAAGTGATTTCATATGTATATAAATTGTTAAAATGATATAATGAACAACTTACCAGTGGATGATAGTCATGCCCCCCTTCAATGTGACCATTCTCCCTACAATGTCTCTTAACTGTTTTGATTAGCAATCTTCTACGGTTTAAGCCCTTACAAATTTTGCAGGGACAATAACATTTTCCATCACCTTTTCTTTTCAAGTTAGACCACAATCTAGCGATTGTCTCCCTATTTTGTTCTTCACTTATATTATCTGACATGATCGTTCTTCGCAGGAAGCAAAAATTGGGCTATGAAAACTTCGGTCTACAACTTTCAGTGACTAAGCAAAATTGTCAAAAGTACACAAAACATATAAGCTACAAGGCCTTCTTGCTTAGCTCTACAAGCTCTCTAGCAATCAAAACATATAAGCTACAAGGCCTAACAGCAATTTCAAAACATATAAGCTACAAGGCAAGACATATTACATGACATGGCAAAAGGATTAAAATATACATTAGATTAAAAAATATACAATTTTCAAACCTGAGCGCGCGGCTATAACTCGTGCAATGGTCTTCTTGCTTAGCTTTAGAAGCTCTCCAGCAGTCAAAACATATAAGCTACAAGGCCTAATAGCAATTTCAAAACAAGGGTCATCAAAAGAACCAAAAACAATGTGTGCAAACAATACCTTGTGAAGTGGTATAGACAATTAGAAGATGCTACTATGTGCTAGGGAACTTCTTAGAACTGTTGGTATATTCTTACAACTTGTTACACCTGGGATTTTCTTCTTTGTAGATGCTACTGTGTGCCATGGTCCAAACGGGCCCATAAATGTGGTTGAATAGCAATACATTCAAGTGGCTTACACAAGGGACAGTCACTGTGAGATATCCTCATGTGTGACTGTCCTTGTCACAAATGAGGACATCTCACAGTGACTGTCCCTTGTGTAATTGCCACTTGAATGAGGTCAGTCACTGTAAAGACAACATGATAATGTACACATACAATGAGTGTACATTATCATGTTGTCTTTACAGTGGCTGCCCTCATGTTGTATATTCTTCTCTGTAGATGCTACTACGTGCTAGGGAACTTCTTAGAACTGTTGGTATATTCTTACAACTTGTTACACCTGGGATATTCTTCTCTGTAGATGCTACTGTGTGTCGTGGTCCAAACGGGCCCATAAATGTGGTTGAATAGCAATACATTCAAGTGGCAATTACACAAGGGACAGTCACTGTGAGATGTCCTCATGTGTGACTGTCCTTGTCACAAATGAGGACATCTCACAATGACTGTCCCTTGTGTAATTAAGTATTGTGGGGAAGCATTCTAAATAACCAAAGCCGCTAACAATAAATTCAACACAGATATGTCCTCATTTCTGGGTATTTTAGCTCTCTAACAGCTGAATACCAGATTAAATAATAATGACAAAAGAAAAATAAACCCAACGTACTCAGAAATTGTAGCTGTGATTTTGCGGAGGGAATCTCTCTCGGCGCTGTTGAAAACACAAATGACAACCCGCTTGATTTCGCGGAGGGAATCTCTCTCGGTGCTGTTCAAAACACAAATGACAACCCGCTTTGTTCAAAACACAAATGATAACCCGCTTGATTTCGCGGAGGGAATCTCTCTCGGCGCTGTTGAAAACACAAATGACAACGTTCCTTTTTTTTTTTGCACTTATATCCCGACCAACATAAGGTCCATTTGTAATACAACATGATAATGTACACTTACAGTGAGTGTACATTATCATGTTGTCCTTAGAGTGACTATCCTCATTTGTTGAAGAAGAAAAACATTAATGTGGCTGAATAGCAATACATTCAAGTGGCAATTACACAAGGGACAGTCACTATGAGATGTCCTCATTTGTGACTGTCCTTACAGTGAGTGTACATTATCATGGTGTCTTTAGAGTGACTATCCTCATTTGTTGAAGAAGAAAAGCATTAATGTGGTTGAATAGCAATACATTCAAGTGGCAATTACACAAGGGACAATCACTGTGAGATGTCCTCATGTGTGACTGTCCTTGTCACAAATGAGGACATCTCACAATGACTGTCCCTTGTGTAATTCAAGTGGCAATTACACAAGGGACAGTCACTGTGAGATGTCCTCATTTGTGACTGTCCTTACAATGAGTGTACATTATCATGTTGTCTTTAGAGTGACTGTCCTCATTTGTTGAAGAAGAAAAGCATTAATGTGGTTCAATAGCAATACATTCAAGTGGCAATTACACAAGGGACAATGTCATGAGCCGTGACATATTGAACTTAGTATAATAATAAAATGATTAGATGATATATAATAATCTATTATTAACGGTATATAACAATAATATATAATTATTATCAAAAGATAATAATAATATATAGTTAGCATAATAAGTAATATGTTAATTAAATAATATTAAAATATTAATAAATAATATAATTATGATTATAATTATAATATAAATTAATAATAAATAATTATTAATAAATTATATATATTATATTATAATAATATATTAAGTAATAATATTAAATCAATTATTGATATAATAATTTTAATATATAAATAATATTAATAAACCTCTCAATATAAAACAATATGTTATCACTATAATAATATTTATTATAATATTATTAATATTACTAACATCATTAATTATAATATTTAATAATAACAATAACATTAATAATAATAATAATAATAATAACGTTTAAAGCAATATCGAATATCTGTAATCGATATACATCTACATTAAACATCTGCATTATCTATCACGATGAGGAACGAAGAAGTGATACAACAATCACTAGTCATTACACATCGATACCATGAGAGGATGATTAATGAACCAAATACTATGAAGTCAAGATCAACATGATATGAATAAGGGATAGGTCGCTATGGGTTTCAGAAGATGTATTGATAAGCAAGAAGGATAACCATTCATATATTATAAATAATCATTAATTGCACAAGTTTAGACAATGACATATCCGATAAAGCAATATCAAACATGAAGACCCGCTAGCAAATATGCACCATCACTTCCTATGTTGTCATGACAATAACATAAACTAGATTGAATTCTACTATCTATATCAATAGACACCACATAGGAGGATATCGACTAAAGGATTGAAAGATTATCGATTGTCTGAGATAAACCACATCTTGTAGAAACACAAAAGCATCAGTGATTATATCACAAGCTATTGATGAATGAGGCATCAGTCATGGATAATAAGTACAATGTATCCTTAAGTATTAACAGGAATGGAAGTCAATTTGAAGATCAAACTCCATTACCAGCAATCAACCAATAAATGGACAATTATCAGAAAATGATATCGACTTATATCAGAGTAGAAAGATTGGATATCATCATAACAATATGGGATAAGGCAAGAGTTAATATCGATTGACTAAATACTAATGATAGTTAGACCAAACTAATACAAACACAATGGATGTTAACTACTGGTTGCACTACCAATTAGGGAAGATTACCTTCATAAAAAGATTTGATATTGAGTCAATCTGGGAGTTATCTATGATCAAAAAATAATGAAATAATATTATGTGAACTGTCGGATTATGGAAAGGTGTGCTTAACAAAGGGACATGGAGGAAGAAACAAGACACGTCTCATTCATAGCATCTCTTCATTTGTTAAAGACAATATAAGAATGCATTCTCGTCAGTCACTCAAGGCATCATTAGAACTTTATTTACTTATCCATATTTGGATATACTCAATAGAGCATCTGCCTTTGGTAGTTTGGTTTCAAGTTTATCATTGCAGATCAGAGACAACACCATGATTGCACAGATAGAAAGGATAGTCAGAAACAGCATCAATATTTGAAGTTGCAAGCATATAATTCAGAAACTGAAATAGCAACATATCACTCATAGCGATATTACACATTTGCATAATTACATCATCATATCAGACACAGCAAATACATTGCTGTAAGCAATACTTATTGATTGTATATCGATATTGTTTATATCAGACATACCATCATTATACTATCACTATAAGTGATAGGAAACATCATATTCATAGCATATTTCATATCATTATATCCGACAGTGCTATTAAACATATTGGTATCAATATCATCTTGCACACATATTGTGATTGAATCTGAAATAGCGGTTGATATCTTAAGTAACCTCCATTACTTAGTTTAATTGTAAGTATCTGATAGAGTAAGTCTGAGAAGTGGAGTAATTGTTCCTATTTTCCAAGTTAGCCAAAAAGGGGACATTACAGACAATCACGGTGAGATGTCCTCATGTGTGACTGTCCTTGTCACAAATGAGGACATCTCACAATGACTGTCCCTTGTGTAATTCAAGTGGCAATTACACAAGGGACAGTCACTGTGACATGTCCTCATTTGTGACTGTCCTTACAGTGAGTGTACATTATCATGTTGTCTTTAGAGTGACTGTCCTCATTTGTTGAAGAAGAAAAGCATTAATGTGGTTCAATAGCAATACATTCAAGTGACAATTACACAAGGGACAATCACTATGAGATGTCCTCATGTGTGACTATCCTTGTCACAAATGAGGACATCTCACAATGACTGTCCCTTATGTAATTCAAGTGGAAATTACACAAGGGACAGTCACTGTGAGATGTCCTCATTTGTGACTGTCCTTACAGTGAGTGTACATTATCATGTTGTCTTTAGAGTGATTGTCCTCATTTGTTGAAGAAGAAAAGCATTAATGTGGTTCAATAGCAATACATTCAAGTGGCAATTACACAAGGGACAATCACTGTGAGATGTCCTCATGTGTGACTGTCCTTGTCACAAATGAGGACATCTCACAATGACTGTCCCTTGTGTAATTCAAGCAGCAATTACACAAGGGACAGTCACTGTGAGATGTCCTCATTTGTGACTATCCTTACAGTGAGTGTACATTATCATGTTGTCTTTAGAGTGACTGTCCTCATTTGTTGAAGAAGAAAAGCATTAATGTGGTTCAATAGCAATACATTCAAGCGGCAATTACACAAGGGACAGTCACTGTGAGATGTCCTCATTTGTGACTGTCCTTACAGTGAGTGTACATTATCATGTTGTCTTTAGAGTGACTGTCCTCATTTGTTGAAGAAGAAAAGCATTAATTGTTGGAAACAATTGTCTGAAGGAAATTGCTACTCAATTATGTATTGTCTTTGATGTCACACTATGTCATAATCCATAGCAATCAGCCTCTACCGAGCTCAGTCGGTCTACCAGTCAGGAATATTTAGTGTTTACCGATTTCACTCGGTTGCCGAAGAAAAGATAGTGTTTACCGAGTTCACTCGGTTGCCGAAGAAAAGATAGTGTTTACCGAGTTCACTCGGTTGCCGAAGAAAAGATAGTGTTTACCGAGTTCAGTCGGTTATCAAAGGTAAAGAATTGTCGGTGTTTACCGAGTTCCCTCGGTCACCGAAAGATTATAGAAAGATATGATCACCGAGCACTGTCGGCCCTTGAAGGATTTTTGCAAATAGAGTTTACTTAATTCAGCCGACTGTTATACTAAATAATGTCGATTTGACTAATCCAAAATCATATAAATAAAAGGTCAAAAGTGAAAAGTAAACAACAATATAGCAGAAGATTTATAGAATAAAAGAAGGAAAGGTATATGCGAACTTGTGAAGGATGTTCAGATATCCTTGAGGAGCAGTAGAGATTTATTCGATCAGAAAGGATCAGAATTATGCAGAACAGAGATCTGTAATCAGCAAGACAGTTGCATTATTATACAGGTCACTTTTTCATTGTTACCTTCTTATCATTGTAACAGTGAATTCTAAATCTCTTAACCGAGTTGGTTTAACAGCCATAATATAAATCCTCTAACAAGGTGACAATTCCATTGAATTGTTTTCAAGACCTCTTACCAGGCCACTCCTAGCAGGGTGTTTTAAATCCTCTAACAAGGTCACACCTAACAGTGTGTTTTGTAACCTTTCACCGGGTTGGCTTCTAACCGGGCATCACTTCAGAAAAGTGAAAATCAGTATCTAGATACATTGGTGGTTTTCCCATATTGGGTTTCCACGTTAAATCTTGTGTCTCCTGTGTTCTTAATTGCTTTCACAATCATATACATGTTTTGATGAATATCTAAAGATAATATTGATAATACTTTCTGCATCTTCAAAGTTACTGCAATCTACTTACCGAGTGCCAAAACAAATAACAGTGTTAAGATATCCTAAGGGATCTGCAAAGAATTAATAATCAAGATTTATGGTTGTCTGATTCACCCCCCCCCCCCCCCTCTCAGTCACTTCATCCATATTCCATCAATTGGTATCAGAGCTTTTGGTGCTTGCAGGAAAGGTTTCAAAGACCTAAGCTAAAGATCAGGATGTCTTACAAGAGGGAAATTCCAAAGCTTAACAGAGATAACTTTTCAGCATGGCAAGGTCTCATGTGACTTCATCTGGATTCCATTGGTGATTCAGGATGCAAATACATTGATGAAGAATACACAATTCCTAATGGCGCATTAACTGTTGAAGACATTGCAGATAAAAAGACTCACAACACCATGATGATAGACATTGCATCTGCTCTCAGCTATGAAGAATTTGATGATATTAAAGACTGCACTACTGCATATGAAATGTGGGTGGCACTGAAGAAAATATATGGTGGTGATGCAAATGTGAAGAGAGCCAAAGCAGAAAGCCTAAGAGGACAGTTTGACAAGATAAATATGAAGGAAGATGAAAACATTGCAAAATATGTTGAAAGAATCAAAGCAAGTGTAAGTGCAATCAGAGCTTCTGGAGGAACAATCTCAGATGAGACTGTTATAAGTAAGGTACTCAGAACACTACTCCCTATCTATGCAATAAGAGTATCAGCTATTCAAGAAAGAAGATGTGAAGCAAACCACAGTATAACCTTGGATGCTTTAGTTGGAAGATTGACAGCTTTTGAATTAGACAATTATGACAACTATGTTCCTAGTTCCAAAAATATTGAATCAGCATTTGAGGCCAAGGTTTCACTAAAGAAAAACAAGAAAATTAAAGAAGTTCAGACAGACAGTGAAGAGGAATCAGAAGAAAGTTCTGATAGTGATCTTGAAATTGTAGAAGCATTACTTGCAAAAAAGTACTCCAGAGGGAAAGGTAAATATAAAGGTAAAACTCCTTTAATTTGTTTTTCATGCGAAGAAATTGGACATATTGCAGCTAGGTGTCCAAACAAGCAAGTCAAGGAAGAAAAGAGAAGTCACAAGTACTATGGCAAAAAGAATTTCAAATCATACAAGGATAAAGGTAAGAAATCATGTTTTATGGCTAAAGATTCTGATGATAGTGAAGAAGAAATTGTCTTTATTGCTATAAAAGATGAATCTGATGATGATGAAGATAAGATAGCACTTATTTCTCATATAAGCAAGGATGATATATGGATAATAGACAGCGGATGTTCACACCACATGACTGGTGATAAGACAAAATTTGAATATCTAGAAGACTGTGACAATGGTAATGTAAGATTTGGAAACAATGAACCTTGTTGTATAAAAGGAAAAGGAAGAATCTCATTAACCAAAGAACTCATATGTGATAATGCTTACTGGGTTGAAGGACTAAAACATAATCTTCTAAGTGTAGCACAGCTAATCAACACTGGTTTCAAGGTTGAATTCATGAATGGTCAAGCAAGACTGCTGGATGAAAAAGGAAAACTCATTGGATCAGGCAAACAAACAAAAGGTAACCTATTTTATCTTGATCTCAATGAATATTCATGCCTTATTGCTCAAATAGAAGAAAGTTGGCTATGGCACAAAAGGTTGTGTCATGTGAATTTTGATAACATGATAAAAATAAGCAAATTCAAGAAGGTTAGAGGCATTCCTACTTTGAAGAAACCTGACACTGGTCTATGTAAGAATTGTCAGATTGGCAAAATGAGTAAAACTAGTTTCAAAAGTAAGAACTATCAGTCTAAAGAAATTTTGGAAATTGTGCATACTGATTTATGTGGACCTATTGGAATACAAAGCTATACTGGAGATAAATTCTTTATTCTTTTCGTTGATGACTATTCTAGAATGATGACTGTTATGTATTTAAGAGAAAAATCAGAGGCATTTGAAAAATTCAAATGGTACTTAGCAAGAGTAGAAAAAGAAACAGGGAAAAGATTGAAATGCTTAAGATCAGACAGAGGTGGTGAATTCATCTCCCATGATTTTAACAACTTCTGCATTGAAAGAGGAATCAAAAGACAGGTATCAGCTCCTAGAACTCCTGAGCAGAATGGAATAGCAGAAAGAAGAAACAGATCTATTATGGATTGTGCAAGGACTCTAATGATAGAAAAGAACATTGCTATAAAGTACTGGAAGGAAGCTATCAGCACTGCAGTTCATACCTTGAACCGAGTACAACTGAAGAAAGACACATTCAAAACTCCTTATGAATTATGGTATGGCTATAAACCTAATGTAAGTTACATGAAAATATTTGGTAGCAAGTGTTATATCTTAAAGGAATCCAGAAGAAATAAATTTGATGTGAAGAGTGATGAAGGAATATTCCTAGGATATTCTAGCAAAAGCAAGGCATACAAATGTCTGAACTTATCTACTCACAAAGTCATAGAAAGTATACATGTGAAATTTGATGAGTTTGCAGAAAAGACTGAGGAAGAAAGCAAAAAGGAACCTGAGAACTATAGAAGATTCATTTACATTGAACCTGAAACATTGACAGACACAACTATCAATAAGGAAGCTATATCTACTGAGCCAAGCACAGTTACCGAGTCACAGACCGAGTCATAGGAAGAAGTTCAAACCGAGTCACAGGAAGAAATTCAGACCGAGTCTCAGCCTGAAGTTACCGAGCAAATATCTACCGAGTCCGAGCAACCTGAAGAAGAGATCCTAGAAGACAACAGCATGATTCATTCAAAAGGCAAGGAACCTATACTAGCCAAATATGTCAGAAGACATCATACACCAAATCAAATCATTGGAAACAAATCAGATGGTACTATGACAAGAAGCAAGCTAAAAGGTACATGTCTACTTACTGATTTTGAACCTAGAAATATCAAAGATGCATTAGAGAATGAAAGTTGGATTGAAGCAATGAATGAAGAATTAGAACAAATACAAAAGAACAAAACTTGGACTCTTGTACCTAGACCTAAAGATAAGAATGTAATTGGAACAAAATGGGTATTCAGAAATAAACTGAATGAAGATGGTCAAGTATCTAGAAACAAATCTAGACTGGTATGTAAAGGTTACTCTCAAGAAGAAGGTATAGATTATGGAGAAACTTTTGCTCCTGTTGCAAGATTAGAAGGTGTAAGAACTCTACTTGCTTATGCAGCACACAAAGGATTTAAGGTATATCAGATGGATATAAAATCTGCATTTCTCAATGGAATTCTTGATGAAGAAGTCTACATTGAACAACCTGAAGGTTTTGTTGATCCAGACAAAAGGGACATGGTCTGCAGGTTACACAAAGCATTGTATGGTTTAAAACAAGCTCCTAGAGCATGGTATGAAAGACTCCATAACTATTTAATCCAGATTAATTTCAAAAGAGCTAATGATAACAGCAATCTGTATATCAAAGAAGGACCGGATGACAAAATTGTATTGGCAGAAATATTTGTGGATGATACTATATTTACAGGGAATGAGGATCAGTGCAAAGAATTTTCAGAACAAATGAACAGAGAATTTGAAATGTCTATGTTTGGTTTAATAAAATTCTTTGTTGGTCTTCAAATTCAGCAAAGCAAAAATGGTATATACATTACTCAATCTAAATACATTAAGGAGATACTTAAGAAGTTTGGAATGGAAGATTCAAAACCAGTTGGTACACCCATGTGTACTGGACTGAAACTTACCAAAAATGATGATTCAAAAGAAGTTGATCAGACCCTATACCGATCTATGATTGGAAAATTGCAGTATGTGGTACATACAAGACCTGATATTGCCTTAGCAGTCGGTATAGTAGCTAGATTCTCAGCAAAACCTAAGGAAAATCACATGATGGCAATCAAAAGAATCTTAAGATACTTAAAAGGAACTGAAGAGTATGGTTTGTGGTATAAATTTGGAGGCAATCTAGACTTGAAAGTGTTTACTGATGCTGATTGGGCAGGAAACATTGATGACAGAAAAAGCACAAGTGGTGGAGCATTTTTTCTTGGAAAAAGACTGGTATCCTGGACTAGTAAAAAGCAGAATTGCACATCTCAATCCACAGCTGAAGCAGAATATGTTGCTGCTGCAGTAAACTGTTCAAATATTGTTTGGTTTAAACAGCTATTAGAAGGAATGAAGGTTGAAATCAAAGGACCAGTTGTTATATTTTGTGACAATACCAGTGCAATAAACATTTCTAAGAATCCAGTGATGCACTCCAAAACCAAGCACATTGCTATTAAATATCACTTTGTCAGAGAATTGGTGCAGGACAAGGAAATCAAATTAGAATATATTCATACAAAAGAACAGATTGCAGACATTTTTACCAAACCATTACCTAAGGATGCATTTATGTATCTAAGAGGTAAGTTAGGGGTCATTCCCCTATCCGAGGCTCACTAAATACATTTTTAGTGATGCATCAACCAGAACATGATTGAAAATCAACTTGTTGATGCAGCATATTAAAGGAATCATTGCATATGAATCAGTACTTGAGGTACATTAATTTTCACCGCTAATATGTGAATTATCTTTGGCATATGTTGTCAAAGAGGGAGTATTTGCTATGTCTTTACTATTACTTCAAGAAATTTTCAAATAGTCAGAAGGAGAAATTTTCAGGATACAGGAAGTTTGCTGACAGAGGGAGATTTGAATCTAAACCGAGCTAACTCTTTCAAATTTCTTGTGTTATGACATATTGTGTTGCCATCAATGCCAAAGAGGGAGATTGTTGGAAACAATTGTCTGAAGGAAATTGCTACTCAATTATGTATTGTCTTTGATGTCACACTATGTCATAATCCGCAGCAATCAGCCTCTATCGAGCTCAGTCGGTCTACCAGTCAGGAATATTTAGTGTTTACCGAGTTCACTCGGTTGCCAAAGAAAAGATTGTGTTTACCGAGTTCACTCAGTTGCCGAAGAAAAGATAGTGTTTACCGAGTTCACTCGGTTGCCGAAGAAAAGATAGTGTTTACCGAGTTCACTCGGTTGCTGAAGAAAAGATAGTGTTTACCGAGTTCAGTCGGTTATCAAAGGTAAAGAATTGTCGGTGTTTACCGAGTTCCCTCGGTCACCGAAAGATTATAGAAAGATATGATCACCGAGCACTGTCGGCCCTTGAAGGATTTTTGCAAATAGATTTTACTTAATTCAGCCGACTGTTATACTAAATAATGTCGATTTGACTAATCCAAAATCATATAAATAAAAGGTCAAAAGTGAAAAGTAAACAACAATATAGCAGAAGATTTATAGAAGAAAAGAAGGAAAGGTATATGCGAACTTGTGAAGGATGTTCAGATATCCTTGAGGAGCAGTAGAGATTTATTCGATCAGAAAGGATCAGAATTATGCAGAATAGAGATCTGTAATCAACAAGACAGTTGCATTATTATACAGGTCACTTTTTCATTGTTACCTTCTTATCATTGTAACAGTGAATTCTAAATCTCTTAACCGAGTTGGTTTAACAGCCATAATATAAATCCTCTAACAAGGTGACAATTCCATTGAATTGTTTTCAAGACCTCTTACCAGGCCACTCCTAGCAGGGTGTTTTAAATCCTCTAACAAGGTCACACCTAACAGTGTGTTTTGTAACCTTTCACCGGGTTGGCTTCTAACCGGGCATCACTTCAGAAAAGTGAAAATCAGTATCTAGATACATTGGTGGTTTTTCCCATATTGGGTTTCCACGTTAAATCTTGTGTCTCCTATGTTCTTAATTGCTTTCACAATCATATACATGTTTTGATGAATATCTAAAGATAATATTGATAATACTTTCTGCATCTTCAAAGTTACTGCAATCTACTTACCGAGTGCCAAAACAAATAACAGTGTTAAGATATCCTAAGGGATCTGCAAAGAATTAATAATCAAGATTTATGGTTGTCTGATTCACCCCCCCCCTCTCAGTCACTTCATCCATATTCCATCATTAATGTGGTTCAATAGCAATACATTCAAGTGGCAATTACACAAGGGACAATCGATCACTGTGAGATGTCCTCATGTGTGACCTTTGTGAAGGCAAGTGCCAATTTGTACCCAAGTTACCAATATTGTGGCAAAAGTGGGAATGAAGCATTTAGGGGTCAAATTGGGCAAAGAAGTGTAGAAGTGGCCTATGTGAGGTCTAAATAGCCTAACTAAGTCATGGTTAGGGTCTTATGGTGTTTGAACAATAAGTTTTGAACCAAAATCCCAAAGGTTGTAACAAGTTGTCAATGTTGTCATTCACAACATTGACAACATTTGTGCAAGGGAGCATTTTCGAGTAAGATGGTTATGTAACTATATGAAACCATTGAATTAGGCATCAGATCAACTATAAGAGGCCTCCATCGATCTGTGCAAAAGGTTGGGGGGAAAAACATTTGGAATTAAGAAGATTTGTAGAGTAACACGGTTTTAGTGAATTCTTGAGTTTTTTTGTTTCTTTGTTTTCAGTTGATTAATGGATTAGATAGCTCGCAGTGTCTATTGGAAAAGTTAGTACAAGTTGTTTTTTTATTCTGTGTTGTGTTTTTTTTGAGTTTTGAAGCATTCCAACTAGTTTGTTAATTCTTTTGTTAAGTACCCTATCATTGGTTTGAACCAGGCAGGTTGAACAAATGGAGTCTTAGCTCATCATTCCATTGTCAATTTTGTACGGGCTCTTGGAATGGGTGAGGAGACTCCATGTACTATATGTTTGGAAGGAGGGGCCCTGGGAAGCTCATTTTCTATGTTTGCAATGATGTCCTAGGTGAGTCAGTTGAGCACAGTTAGGGATGACAAATCATTACAAGAAGATTACAACAAGTTGAATGCATTGGTTGCTTCAACTAAAATCTCATGGAGAGGTAGACACACATCTAAAGAAGCCCCAAGTCAAATTAGAAGATTGGGTGAGTTTCTTTGGCTGCTAAGAAAACAAACTCTTAGTCAGACTGTCCAAGTTGTGTCAAAATACTTGTTTTCAGGCATGGCTGTAGCAGTTGGTGTACAAAAAATCTAGGAGGAGAAGACCTTAGATATCTTGGAGTTCTCAATAAAGGGCATCTGAATCCTAAGCCCTTTAGGTGGCTTAATATAAACAAAAAGGCTTGACAAAGGCCTAATTGCTAGCAGCCTATTTTTGGGTGCAATTGGCATGCATGGTTTGATGAACCGGATTGAAGTACTGATGAAAAGTATAGGTGAAGGAGTAATATTGAAACCAATAGAGGTCCTAGTGGCCAGCCTCTCCATGGAGTAAAGTTCTAGTTGAATGTGTTTCAATTTGTGAAGACAAGACTAGGAGTGTCCTAGTAGCTAGATTGGTATTGAGCAGAGTTCGTTGTATTTCTTGTTGGTGTGCACTAGTTGAAGGAGTGGGATCTTGGGTAGAGATACCTAAAGAGTGTAGGGATAGTTAAGTACCCTATCAAGTCAAAACATTGGCCTAAAGAGACCCTAGTGAAGGATAGGGAGTGAGCAAGACAAAGTGTTACATCAATTAACAAGATCATTTTTTGGTAATTGTGTACATTATCATGTTGTCTTTACAGTGACTGTCCTCATTTGTTGAAGAAGAAAAGCATTAATGTGGTTCAATAGCAATACATTCAAGTGGAAATTACACAAGGGAATATCACTATGAGATGTCCTAAGTGTGACTGTCCTTGTCACAAATGAGGACATCTCACAGTGACTGTCCCTTGTGTAATTGCCACTTGAATGAGGACAGTCACTGTAAAGACAACATGATAATGTACACAAGTACCGTGAAGGTAGTCGCAAGTTAGGGCTGTTTCATTGCATACCCGAAACAATGAAGACATTACAGTCCACAAAATGTTTGTGCTTGAAAGATGAACAAATAAAATTAAACTTCTAAATAACCAAAGCCGCTAACAATAAATTCAACACAGATATGTCCTCATTTCTAGGTATTTTAGCTCTCTAACAGCTGAATACCAGATTACATAATAATGACAAAAGAAAAATAAACCCAACGTACTCAGAAATTGTAGCTGTGATTTCGCGGAGGGAATCTCTCTCGGCGCTGTTGAAAACACAAATGACAACGTTCTTGTTTTTTTTGCCCTTATATCCCGATGTGATTTCGCGGAGGGTTACGGTGCTGTTGAAAACACAAATGACAACGTTCCTTTTTTTTTTTGCCCTTATATCCCAACAACATCGCAATTGCAAGTTAGGGCTGTTTCACTGCATACCCGAAACAATGAAGACGTTACGGTCCACAAAACGTTTGTGCTTGAAAGATGAACAAATAAAATTAAACTTCTAAATAACCAAAGCCGCTAACAATAAATTCAACATAGATATGTCCTCATTTCTGGGTATTTTAGCTCTCTAACAGCTGAATACCAGATTACATAATAATGACAAAAGAAAAATAAACCCAACGTACTCAAAAATTGTAGCTGTGATTTCGCGGAGGGAATCTCTCTCGGCGCTGTTGAAAACACAAATGACAACGTTCTTGTTTTTTTTTCCCTTATATCCCAATGTGATTTCATGGAGGGTTACGGCGCTGTTGAAAACACAAATGACAACGTTCTTATTTTGTTTTCCATTATATCGTGATGTGATTTCGCGGAGGGTTACGGCGCTGTTCAAAACACACATGACAACGTTCCTTTTAAATTTTGCGCTTATATCCCGACAACGTCGCAATTGCGACAGTTACAAATGTATTGTCGTCGCAAATTGCGACGGTGTCGGGCTATATTTGAAAAAAAAAGAGCAAAACCACATGACATTTGCCTGCCGTCGCAAATGGCCGTCGCAATGTCACCCCAAATGTATTAGTGAGTGATCAGCAGTCAACTTATCCTGGTTCATACAATCAGCTATGAGCTTCCTTCCCTTAGCTGCAAACTCCTTTAAGGATGCTTGACCAACCTTCAATGAACTGAGGTCAAGTGCAAAGTTTCCAGCTAGTTCACTGAATCTCTTCCTCATATATTTCTCTTCTGCAACTTGGGATGCAAATTCTTCCAAGCTACAAAAAATTGCTTTGAAGTTTGTCAATATGGTACTGACATCATCAATTGAATGAACCTTAGACACTTTCTTGTATGAAGGTAACAAGCTATTCAGAATGTTGACTAATTCAAAAAACAAAGGGTTCCTCATCACTTGCTTCTCTTTTTCTTTCTCCATAGAAAGGACACTAATCTTAATCAGGTCTTCTTCTCCCCCAAGAGTCCAAGCTTGTGGTGTCTGGTGTCAAACTTGACAAGAATGATGCTGAGGGTATGGGAGTGATAGGAGTGTTTTCCATCACTTCTTGCTTTATTTTGATTGGTATTTTAGCATATGGCTCATATGTTGGTTCACTATCTTTCCCTTTCTCCTCTACTCCCTTTTCTTTTTTCTTTTTCTATCTCTTTTTTGTCAACTTTTCTTCTTCTTCACTTGTTAGATCCTCTATTAACACTTCTTATTGTAGCTTAGGTGAATTTTCACCGCATATAATTTCAACCTCTTGTGTGCTTGCAAAATCTTCCTCAAATTTTTCCAAGTCATTGTTTGTGGCCGCCATTGCTATCTCTACATTATCAATAAAGATTGTGTCATCTTTTTGTGTCTCAGTCATGGGTGCAGACTTCACTACCTCTGTAGGTGTTACCATTGTAGGCATCAAATCTTGAGGACCTGTTACTGGTACATTGGTGGTCTCTGATTCCTTGGCTTCCTTAGAGGGCACTTGAGTTGATGGCGCAGTAGATGGGTACATGTGCCTATCTAGAAAAACTTTCTCAAAAGCTTTCTCAGTTTCTTTAGCTACCAACTCATAGTTTTTATCCATTAAGTGCAAATTTCATGACTTAGTTCTTAGGTGCGGCTTCACCAAATCTAACAATAGTTTTTTCTCTTCTAGGGAACATATAGGGAGGATTTCATCTAGAATCTTTTCTCTTATTCTTAGATCCTCCTCAATAGCCTGTCTTTTCAAGAATTCTGAGATGTTCCACACATTGTCCAGAATTACTGTCTTAAGTTCTAAGATTGTCTTCTTCAACTTGAGCATGTGTTTTATTATCATTCCATGGATTTTTGATTTATCAATCTCACTTTATTTCTCATAGAATTTCCCTATTTGATCCTTTCTACCTTCCTCAATAATCCTTGTTTTCAACACTTGAAGACTAGGTCTGAAAACTACCTGAGGAGGTGCTTGAGTGTTCTTTTTCTAACTTCTAGTTGTCTGTGAGGATGGGTGGCTTGCACCGGTCTCCTTCTTCCTCTTGGTTATTGACTTATACTCAGGAGGTGATTTTGTATCTTTAGGCGTAGAAAAGATAACATCTATTTTACCCTATTTATCCTTTGGATCATTAGTCTTCTCAATCTCGACTTTCTTCTTTTTAGGATCATCAGTTTTAGCTTCCACTGTGGATGTGCTCTCAATATCCAAGACTATCTTTTCTTCTCTTGCTTTGTCTAGGTCTGCTTGTGTTACACCATGAATTATGAGTATCTCAGATGTAATCTTAAAGGCTTTCCTCTTAGTTGTTGCACTGTTTAGAACTGCATCAACTTCCCTTGTCTTTTCTTCATAAGTTCCCCATCTAGGTACATTAGGGTCCTTAGGTGTTGATAGTAATACTTGTGCATATGCTTCCAATATTGGTTCCTCTACCTCATAACCAAGTGGATGGATCCACTTTGTTCTAGGCTCAACTGCTTCCATACATGTTATGTCAGTTTCTACCATAAAATAAATGTTGTCTTTGTATTTCTCAACAATACTTTTTGGTATCTTATACTTCATCTACATTTTGATCCTAAACATCTTCAATTCTAGCTCCATGTAATCCTTCAATGTGCTCTCAGTAGATGCCTTAAGAGATATTTGAGGCATTGTAGGCATACTTTTGTCTAGGTACAAATCTAAGACCTTTCCAAGTACATGGAAGTAAATGTAAATGATTAGAGACCCAAAACTGAATATTTTGGTCTTATCATGCTTGATGGCTCTAATGTTATCAATCAGTTATGCATGCAAGATCTCACATAGATTGAACTCTCCATTTTCTCTAACAAGTCTAATTGCTGCAAGAATAGTGGCTGCAAACACACTATTCACCCTGTTGATGTGTTGAAACCTGTAACCTAGTATCATAAAAATCAATTTGATGTCTTTCTCTTCAATAGGCTCAACTTTCATACCATGCCTATCACTTCTGGACTTACATGCTTCTTCAACTAATTTTCTCACATCCTTACCCACTGGAAGAATGGTACCTATCTTAGAGAAGCTTGTCATTTCATGAATGAGTTCTCCTGTGATTCTAACTGGCACTTCACCTATCCAGAATAGGTCATCATGAATCCTACTTAGTAATATCTTGATCCACTCAGATTCATAAAACTCATATGTCATATCATACTCAACAATGGGATGGTTTTCCAAATGTGCAAACTCATCTAGGAATGTTTTGTTCAGTTTCATCATGGACTCAAGGTGAGACCTTATCCTATCAAGTCCAACTGGTTTCTTCTTACAGTATATATATGCATGAATGTCTTCAACATGCATGATGCCCATAGGGGTTCTTGAAAATGCACCTTTTAGGTCATCTAAGGTGGACTTAAAAGGGAACCTTTTAAAAACATATCTCTTCCTTTCCATGACATCAAATACAATAGGTGTAGCCATGACTTACTTAGTTAATGCTTAAAATAAGTTTTCAAAGACTTATGAATCATCGCATCAGACTAGGGCTTCACAACTGATCAATCACACTTCTTTGCTAGTAAATCAAGCTCTAACACTTCACAATTCAACTGCTAGGGCTTCTGTGGTCTCCAATTGCTCTATCTCAAATGCAATGAGTGATCTGTAAGTCTTCGTATATTATAAAGTGAAATTTTTGCCATTAATGCTTGCCGCGTAAACCATAATTCAACTGAAAATTTCCAACTTCCATCCTGCAATTGATTAGGTAGTGTGCTCTTGCACATAGCATGAAATAGTATCCAAAATGTTAAATCCAAAGGCACATACTATTAGGGTGAGTATACTGGCCGCGCAGGGGTCTAGAGCTAAATTAGCTCCCCCTATGACCCCGAGGGTCATTCATCCAGATGTAGAGGGTGCATCCATTGTGGATGCATCCAATACATACTCATCAACCTTATCCTTCTTTTCCTTTGACCAAATCAAGCTCGCATCCTATGTAGCTTTCACAAACTTGACTTCTCCTTCATTCAATATTGATACTGCTAGCTTTTTAGGGCTTTCCCAATTTTGTGTTCTTGATCTACAAAACTTTGAGATGTGTCTAGCCTTGTTACAAGAGTGAAAAATAACTGGAGGCCTTAAATTCCTCGGCGCATTGATATGGGTTACCATTTTACACTGTCTAGCTGAGTGACCATTATAATTACATATCTGACATGTAATACTCTAAGAACTTCTTGCATTTGGTTGATTCTGATTTCTCTGATTATGCTAAGTCTTGTTCTTCTGACTTGTTCTACAATTCATAGCTCTATGACCAAATTTATTGCATGAATAATAGTAACCATTGAAAGGTCTTACCTCTTTACAATCCCTTACTATATGTCCATGCTTGTTACATGCATAAAAAGTTCAGTCTATTGGCTTGCGCTCATCCTTAGATGGTTCAATATTGTCTTTAGTCTGATTTCTAGTGTCCTTAGCATCTATAGTGTCTTCTGGTGCTTTCATCTTTGCTCACATGTCATCAATCTGATTTTGTGCTTCATTGAATCCAACATCACTGGTGTAGACATAGAAAATTGGCAAAAGGCTTAAATCAATCAAAAGGTGCATCAAATCATCAAAATAGCATGAAAAATCAATAAATGGAACAAAGGCAATTCAAATCAAAGGAAAATTCAATTAAATGATTAAATAAAGCTTGAAAAGGGGAAAAACACTAAGAAATTGATTAAATTCAATTAATGACATAGTTGTTGAAATGAAAAATCAAAATGAACATCTTACCCTTCATGGCTAAATTTAATTACTTTAATTAATTAATAAATATGAATTTCCCTTAACAAAGCAAAAAAGGAGACAAAATGGACACAAATCACTCACTTTTGTTGAAATGGTCCAGCCTTTTGAAACCATTTAAATGTTTGTCCCCCCATTTATGGACAAAGCAAAGCCAATTGACCTTACCCAAGCATAACCATGGTTATCTCACTCTACCCCCTACCCTTGGGAAAATCTTATAAATAGAAGGCATTTTGAGGCATTATTCATCCACTCCATATCTTTAAATTGCAGCAAAGCTCTTGCAATTTGCATCCACACCACTCACTTAGCTATTTTCATTGATAATTAGCTTAAATTGTTGATCATTTTGTAGATTTCTTATCAAATAGAGCTAGAATTTGATAATTAGATCTAGTTTGCATATCATTCTTAGTTCAATTCTCATCTTTAGAGTGTCACTAGTGAGGATCATAGTTTGCAAAATTTAGGCTAGAATTGCATGAATTTGCTTACTATTTGCAGGTTACAGAAAAGAAATCACGCCTGCCGGTAAAGAAGTCACGCCTAAAGCAAAGAGATGTCGCGCACGAAAATTAAAATATCGCCTGAAGTCTGAACTCTTACACTTTTCAGCCTGCATAATCACACTTCTGGTGAAAGAAATCACGTCGGCAGAAATCAAACTCTTGCGTCATGGACAAATAATTGATGCCTTTGGTCATTTAAATGTCGCGTGGACAGAATTAAAAAGCCACGACCGAAGAATGATTTTACGCCTGGTGTAAAGGGAGTACTCTGCCTTATTCATTTAATTTCTCACTTCATTGATTTTAAATGTCGCCTTTGATTAATGAAATGTCACTTTTCTAGTTTTAGTTTGTCACTTATAATAAAGATTTCACGCGTTGCTATAATTTGATATCGCACCTGATTATTTTAATCTCGCTTGAGCCCCTTATGGTGACGCTCACGGTTAAAGTAATCACATCTTTATTAAATTAGATCTCACGTTCAGCATAGATAATGTCACCTAATTGAGAAGTTATATTTTATCAGAGTAATTACTGTTGTCACGTCTAGTAAAGATTTCACGCTTAGCTAAAATTTGATATCTCACTTGGTTATTTTAATCTCGCTTGAGCCCCTTTTGGTGATGCTCACAGTTAAAGTAGTCACGTCTTTATTAAATTTTATCTCACCTGTAGTTTGGATAATGTCGCGTGGTTGTATGTTCTTTATTTTGTCAAAAATGTTAAAATGATGACTGTATTCTAACTTCACGGTCATTTTTTTTGTCTCAGGAGCATGGTCTGTCATAAGAAAGTGCAAAAACTAGAGAGAAGGCATAACTTAGAGGAGAAATTGATCTCTAAGAGGATAAGGAAAGAAAACCGGGTACACTCTACTTTTGTTCTCAACAATGATTTAGAAAAGGAGGTAGAATTATATGCTAAATACATTGCTGTTGTAGATGCTTACAAACAAAAATACGTATCATTAAATTGGGAGTTTAGTCCTTAAGTTTGTAAGAA
Organism: Chamaecyparis obtusa; assembly: GCA_027943335.1. NCBI lineage: Eukaryota > Viridiplantae > Streptophyta > Pinopsida > Cupressales > Cupressaceae > Chamaecyparis > Chamaecyparis obtusa. The sequence goes on from BSBK01000041.1 coordinate 200,053, forward strand.
TTTTGCAAGTATTTTAGTAAAAAGAATCAAAAGCATAATCAACTATATCATTTTAAGCTTTTGATTTTAGTTTCCCCTCACTTTGTTTGTATTGTGCTGACTAACTTGTTGGTGGAGGGAACGTTTTGCTAAGGTAAGGGAAGGATTTGGAGAGAAAAAAAGAAATCTACTACTTAAAAATGCACCTAGCCTTTGCTAGCATCATTTGAGGTATTTCTCTCATCAAGCTTGCATATTCCCTTAGCTTGTGGCATTTCAAAGTTCAAAACATAGTTTAATCATAAAGGAAAAAAATAAACAATTCAATTCTAAGAACCCCTTTGTCACGGGGTTGAAAAAGAACCAAATTGATTGTGAGTGTTTGGGATAAGGGAAAAGAAATAGGGATATGCTCTTCACTCTTTGAGTGAATCAAATTCCCAAACTTGCTCTACCAAATCTACTTTTCATGCTTTCAAATGAACATGTTTAAAACTTAGTGGGCTCGCCTCCCGAGATTGCCTTAAAAGGGCCGGTGAGAGGGACAACCCAAAGTGGGATACACTTACTTTTGCCGCGAGAATCTGACCCACTATAAAATGAAACACGGGTATCCTTAATGGGGTGCACGACAAAAAATATTTTAGCTCTTTCGAACTTCCTCTAGTAGTCTTAACAGATTGCGCAAAATCATGCTTCGGTGCGTGTGGGAAGCCCCTTAACATACTTGGGGGATAAAAAGCTAAGATCTATTTTGAATGGAAAACTTACTACATAACGGTAAAATAGAAAAACTACCTATTAGAGCCATGTTTACGAACCAATTATGTGCTAGGTAGATTGCGTGGAAGCTATTCTTGTGTTTTAACCTGTGAAAATGTTCAAAAATACACACATTAGAGCATTCTAGGGATATGGTACCCAATTGATGTGTGTGTTGAGATTGTTTTTATATTTTCAAACAAGATATTCCAAAGTTATTGATCAAAACATCATTAAAAAATTTTAACCATTTAAAATTGATCAAAAATCTTTACCTTATTCCAAAAACCAGCTTATCAAGAGAAGAAAGTCAACATACCCTTAAAGTTTGTTCATGCCTGTTATTACAAGATCACTCTCTATAAGGAAAGCATTACAAATAGACGGGACCTATAACGGAGAAGAGCTCCCATTTCTGAAGAACAGTTTCATTACTTCACGAGTGATTGAAAAACTCGCTAAGGCAAAGGACATTAACAAGATGTTTAGCGGTACCCTAGGAAATACCGATCCCAACAACCAAGGGAACAACATGAATGGGGGTATGGATCCTAACAACAATCAAGGGAACAACATGAATGGGGGTATGGATCCTAACAACAATCAAGGAAATTCTAATAATGGAGGAAGAGATCCTAATTCCCAAGAGGCAAATTCACAAGGCAACAACTTATTTCCTCCTCATAATACAAACTTACCCCCAACTGCGGAAGAAGCCACGGTTGAAAGAGCGTTAGAGGCAAGACAATGCCCTTATTTCATAGAACTAATGAAAAAGACCATGCTTATGGATAAAGAAAAACACTTCATGGACTTGATACAAACGGGGGTAAAGCTACCTAAAGATTTTGACATAGAACAATTAAAGCCCAAGGAAATAGAAGACCCTATGGAAGCAATAAGGGAACAATTCAAGGCATTACAAATGGAAATTGACAGTTTGAAACAAAATGGGGCTCCTAAGCCTTTCTCTATTGAAACATTATGTCCTTTTCCATTCGATAAGAGTTTGGTCATGGTGCCTTTTCCCATTAATGTAACATTTCCTAAATATGAGAGGTATGAAGGAACATCTGACCCACATGATCATCTTTGGGGGTTTTGTGCATTGATTCTTGAATTCATGCATGAATCAACCTATTTAATGAGACTATTCCCAAGAAGCTTGGGAGGAACGGCCATGTATTGGTTTTCCAAACTACCATCCTGCATAAAATCCTTTGAAGAATTAGCTTCTAAATTTGTGACTCATTACTCTTATAACATCAAACATGAGGTCACAATGATAACGTTATGTAACACGAAGCAACAAGATGGAGAAGCCTTCCTCACATTCTTGCAAAGATGGAGGACTGCATTTTCTAGATATCCAAGAAGTGTACCAGAGAAAGAAAAAATGGATATCTTTATTAATGGTTTAAGAAGTGAACTAAATTATAGACTAAGGATGCAATGTCCTAAAACCTTCCAAGATTTGATTGATAACGGAATTACAATGGAAGAAGTGTTGATTAAGAGTGGAGAGTTGAAATTGTACAAGGAAAATAAGAATAACTCTAACTCCAACAACAACAATACCAACAATAACAACAATCAAAATAAAAGTTGGTACAACAACAATAGCCATTATGCTGCAAAAAATAACAACAAAGGCATTGTTAATGATGGTGTAGTGGAATCCAGCAACTTGAAGGTGATTCCATTTGCCCTTACAAAGACACCAAATCAAGTGAATAATACTAATCAAACATATAATGCACCTTCCAACAACAACAACAACAATGCCAACAAGAATAATCAAGGAAACAAGGATCAAAACAGCAAGTATGATAAGTATTTGAAGCCCACTCCTACAAGACACTTTACACCCTTGGGAGAATCACTTGAAACTGCATTAAAGGCTCTCATGGCTAACAATGTTATTACATTACCCGCTATTAAGCCTTATGAACCAGATCACTGTAATACCCCAAAAATGGGCTATAAGTTCATTAACCTCCTACATCGACAAATCGAACAAAATCGACATCAAAGTCCTAACCTAAGGCACATCTAACATCATCGAATCATAATTGATTATCTTAAATTCTGCATCGGGGAATATTCCTAGTAATATTCCTAATTATCTTAATTATCTTTAATTTAATGATTATTTGGCGATAAATCACATTTATCCTAAGTTTGATTAATTGAATATTTTCATATTTAATTAATTAGATTTAATATTTGCCACTTAATTGTTTAATTAAATTTAATTCTATCTATTATTAATTGTATTATTTAATTTTGACAATAAATCAAAATTCCTATCTTTAATTGATTAAATTCTTATTTAATTAATTAAAGCATGTTGTCATTATTTAATAATATAATTTTTAATAAAAGTTTGATAAAATATTTAATTAACCCATAAATTAATTATTTTATTTCAAAAATCAGTTGAGTTGAGGATAAATCACTTTATTTATTTATTTAATTCTTAATTATTATGCATATTCAAAAGAAACAGTTAAACTCCCAATCAGAAAATCAATGCAAGTTATTGACTTTTTGGAACTCAACATCCTTTTGGAGTTCAAAAAGCTGATCTAAACTCTAATTTGAGTTAAAAAGCTATTTTTGCATGTTTTTGCATGATTTTGAGAATTAACTATCTTTCATGATCAGATAACTCAAAAATCAAGATGAGTTAATTTGAGTGATTTATGGCTTTTCCCATGCACCTCCAAAGCCCTGGATTTCTATAAATTAAGGCTTTAGCTCTTCACAAATCATCTCATATTTTGCACAATCACGCTGGAGAATTGGAATTGAAGAATCAAAGCTCTTACGAATCGACATCTTTGTGAGATCAATCTTATTTTTGCATTCATATTGCATATCATTGTTAGATTAGTATTGCATATCAATTTTCAATAGCATTCATAGCATATCAATTTCCATACTAGCATAGATTTTTATTAAGTTTTTCATTCTTATTGCATAGAAAAAATAAAAAATATAGATTAATTGCATTCAATTTCATATTCATTTTTTGCATTCAAATCCTTCATTTAGGTGTCGTCTAGGTCACTGATCTCGATTACAATCTGAGAACATTAATCTCGCACCTACTAGAAGGCAGTAAATCGCTTGGTTAGATTAGATTTCAATTTTGCACGATTTTGATTATAGCTAACCTCTAATGTTTTATTGAAGTGTTGTGTCTACAGATCAGGTACAATTTTCACACACACAACCACAAGCCGGGCTGGTGGGATGCTAAGCATCATTGTGAATATCATAGGATTCAGGGGCACACTACAAATGAATGTCTACAATTAAAGAATGTGGTGCTAGACTTGATAGATAATAACATAATCACTGTTGATGGACCCCAAAATAATGAAGATCATATGGCCTTTAAACAACCTTTTTACAAACATGATAAAGGTGAGTCATCAAATGGCAAGAAACAAAGTGCCAATAATCTCAACTTTGCACCATCATATGATCATATTGTTAATGCTATAATCATTAATGAACAGCCTCAAAAGGAAGCAACAAATGTTATTACAAGAGGGCAGAATTCTAGAATGACTTTACAAGGGATAGTCCCTCAAAACACCAATATCCCACAATCCAACATTGTGGTCAAACAACCTCCTATAGCAACAATGCCTTCTAGTTTGGTGGACCAATTGCAACGTACTCCAGCAAAAATCTCAATCTTAGAGTTATTGAAGTTGTCACCAAATCATAAATAGATTTTGGAAAAAGCTTTGGAAGAGACACATGTTCCTACTACCTTAGGGGAAGAAAAGTTTCAAAATATGGTAGGACATCTCGTGGCTCCTCATTGTCTTTCATTTTCCGATCAAGATGACATGTCTATAACTCATCCTCAAAATTTTCCATTACATATAGAGGTTTTTATCGAAAGGCATAGAGTCAAAAGAGCCCTTATTGATGGAGGGGCTAGTCTTAACATATGCACATTGAGTCTTGTAAAATCCCTAGGTCTATCCGAGTCTTGCATTGACCCTACAAAGAAAATCACCATAAAAGCTTACGACGAAGCTGAAAGAGCTTCTAAAGGCATGATTGTGTTGCCCATCCAAGTGGGACCAGTCAAGAAGGAAACCAAGTGTCAAGTGTTGGACATGAAATTAACCTATAACATCTTATTGGGAAGACCATGGATTCATGAGATGCAAGCTGTCCCATCTACATACCACCAATGCATCAAGTTCCCATACATGGGTGAAGAAATCACAGTTGGAGGAGACTCAAATCCATTCCAATATTGTAATGCACTCAAACCCTTGCATGAATTATACATTCCACATAATCATGAAGGAGTTGTTCCAAGAATCACCAATGAAGATGCACACAATCCTCTTCAAGCTAGCTCAACTACATCAACTAAGGGCAAGGAAAAAGTGAGCTACGAGGGTTCAAATGTAATGGAAAGTCCATATGTAGCACCTAAATTGGAGACAGTGATCTACAAACCTACTAAAGAGGAAAAAGAACAAGCTAAAGCAGATCATTACCAATACATGAGTGAGATGATGAACAAATTTGACAAACAATGCAAGATTAGTTCAAAAGGGGTAGGAGAATATTCAGTTTCTCTATTTGACATGCCCATGTCTCCCAAATCACATGGAAAACCATCAAAAGAACATCTTCCACATAAGTATAATTCTTATTTTGTGAGGGAAGATAGAAAAGCAACATGGGATAAGGAAGAAGATGATGTCCTTCAATGGCTTTATCATGATGAGGATGGTACCTTAGACACTCCCATGGAAAAAATTCAGCATGTCAATATACAAACCGAACAATATGGGAAAGGATTTGATATTATGCAAAAGATGGGATACAAAGGAAGAGGACCCCTAGGCCAAAGAAATAGAGGATTATTAGAACATATTGAACCTATTTGGAGGGCAAGTCATGAAAAATCCGGAGTAGGTTTCCAATATAAGGGAGAAAGTTCAAGTCCAATGCATGATTTTCATCCTCAAATAAATGCATTAGAATCCAAAGGAGATAGTGATGACTCTAGGGATTATGAATGGGATACTTTATCAGATGAGTCATGTCAAGATAAAGAAGTCATTGCTATACATACTTATGCAAAAATCCCAAAACAAGATGCTCCAATTAATGAAGAATCTCCAATTCAAAGGCCTAATATAGAACAAGCATCTAGTAGTGGAGCATGGATAGAAACATTTTGGACACCTTCAGAGGAGGGAAATTCAAACGTTAGTTTTAACCCGCTTGTGGCTTTTCCCACATTGTTTCCCGTAGAGGTTGACGAGGATTCAAGCGAAGGGGACTTTGACCCTGCTTCCATGGATCATCTTGAGGAAGCGCACATCATAGATCTAAATGATACAATGTATGAACCCTCAAATGAAGTCATGTCCATAAATCCTATTGATGATACCTTACCCAATAACTCCTTAATTTTGATGCACCCGGACCTCATTGATTGGGATCAAACTGAACCACATGACTTACTTTACTTCCCAAATGACCAAGCAACAAACCAATACCTCAATGCGGTTGAACCCTCTTTCACCAACGAACTCAATACGGACATAATGACAACAGAAAGGGTCCAATCTCTTAGTCAAAAAATGAAAAAAATGAAAAAAAATAAAAAAATGAGAAGTTCTATTGGTGAAAACCCAACTGTGGCACCATTAGAACCAAAAACAATGAAAATAAAAGATGTTTCTTTTGGTGAAAACCCAACTGTGGCACCATTAGAAGAGAGATTGGACACTTTGCCTGAACATGAAGAAGAACGGTCATCTATTCTTATAGAACCAACAGAAAAAGTTAACATTGGTACAGAAGTAGAGCCAAAGGTCGTACACTTGGCTACATCACTTACATCTCTTGAAAGAGAGGACTTTATCAAATTCTTCCAAGAACAACAAGTAATTTTTGCATGGTCATATGCCGATATGCCTGGACTGGATCCTAATTTCATAATGCATCATCTGAATGTTAGACCCGGAGTTAAACTTGTGAAGCAAAAACTAAGGAAAATGCACCCACATGTGGCTCTCCTAGTCAAGGCAGAATTGGAAAAATTGTTAAAGGTGGGGTTCATAAGAACAATAGCATATGCTGATTGGATCTCTAACATTGTGCCGGTTACTAAGCATGATAAATCTATCCGTGTGTGTACGGATTTCAGAGATTTAAACCTTGCATGTCCGAAAGATGACTTCCCATTGCCAAGCATTGATACTATAGTGGATCTGATAGCAGGTCATGCAATGTACTCATTAATGGATGGATTTAGTGGCTACAACCAAATAAAGATTGCTCCCAAAGACCAAGAAAAGACATCATTTACTTGCCCTTGGGGTACTTTTTGTTGGAATGTCATGCCCTTCGATTTAAAAAATGCTGGAGCTACATATCAAAGGGGCCATGACAACTATTTTCCATGACATGATGCACACTTTCTTAGAAGATTATGTGGATGACATTCTAGCAAAGTCCCACAATAGAGAAGAGCATTTACAAATCCTAAGAAAAATATTCATTCGGTTAGAACAATTCAAAGTTAGATTAAACCCAAAGAAGTGTGCCTTTGGTGTCCAATCCGGCAGGTTATTGGGTTATATAGTGTCAGCAAAAGGCATTGAAGTTGATCCTGAAAAAGTACAAGCCATTCTAGAAATGGAGATTCCAAGAAATATTAGCCAAATGAGGTCACTACAAGGAAAGATTCAATCAATAAGGAGATTTATCTCTCAATTAGCAGAAAAGTGTCACTCCTTCACCAGATTGCTACACAAGGACACTACATTTATGTGGGATGAAGAATGTGATAAGGCCTTCGCTATTTTGAAGACTTATTTGATAAACCCACCTATTCTTATGTCACCTATCAAGGGTAAAGAACTATTGTTATACATATCAGCCACAGAAAGGTCTCTAGGCATATTGTTGGCACAAGAAGATGAGCAAGGAAAAGAAAGGGCAATCTACTATCTTAGTAGAACCTTAATAAAATATGAACTAAATTATTCATTCATGGAAAGAGCATGTCTAGCAGTGGTTTTTGCATCTCAAAAACTAAGACATTATATGTTGATGCATAAGATCAAATTAATTGCCAAGATTGATCCTCTCAAATACTTGCTAAGTAAAACTGCCTTAACAGGTAGAATAGCAAAATGGGTCATGATCCTAAGTGAATTTGACGTTGAATATGTTGATAGAAGAGCAATTAAAGGACAAGTGATAGCAGATAACCCAATGGAGTCTACACAAACCATGCAAATTGAATTTCCAGATGCAGAAATTGTCAACATAGAAGCAAAGACATGGAAATTATATTTTGATGGATCTTACACACAAGGAGGTTCTGGAGCAGGTATATTATTGGTTACCCCTCAAGGGTACACCATTCCAAAGTCCTGTAAACTCTTATTTCCATGCACCAATAACATAGCGGAATATGAGGCATTAGTCATTGGCATCAAAATGGCTTTGGAATGGAATATTGCAGAATTACAAGTGTATGGAGATTCCCAACTCATAATCAATCAGGTTAATAATGAATATAATACCAAAGATATAACATTGATGAAATATAAAACCTTGATTGATGGATGGAAGAAGTACTTTGCTTTGATCACATTTGAACAGATTCCAAGAGAAAAGAATAGAGCAGCAGATGCCATGGCTACCTTGGCTTCATTGTTACAAAAACTAGATCAAAATGAGAAGTATGAGTTCTTGGTGGAAGAGTTGGTAAAACCGGCATTCAACCTTCCTGACACCCAAATTGTTGCTCTTTTACATGGACATGATTCTCCTTGGTATGGACCCATCTATACTTACCTTAAAGACCAAATACTCCCCATAGACCAAACTCGTGCCCAAAAATGTAACTTCATACGCCAAGCCGCCCGTTACCTAATCCTTTCAGACACATTGTATCGTAAGAGTCTTGATGGGACGTTACTTAGATGTCTAGAGGAAGAAGAGTCTAAGTTAGCTTTACGCGAGGTCCACGAAGGCATTTGCGGGTCACACTCAAGCGGTCTTAATCTAGCTAAGAAAATCCTTCGTTTAGGGTACTTTTGGACAACATTAGAAAAGGATGCTTGTCAATTTGTGAAGACATGCAGAAAATGTCAATATCATGGTAACATGATACATGCACCGGCTCAAGAACTACACCCATTCATTACACCATGGCCTTTTTATCAATGGGGTTTTGACTTGATTGGAATCATACATCCTCCATCTTCAAACGGACACAAGTATATCATCACAGCAATAGAATACTTCACCAAATGGGTGGAAGCAGTTCCATTAACAACAGCAACCGGCAAACAAATTTCAATGTTCATTTTGAACCACATAATTTGCCGCTATGGTATTCCACATGCCATTATCACGGATAATGGGAAACAATTCAAAAATTAGGATATTGATGAACTTTGCATGACATTCCACATTACACATCATTCGTCATCCATTTATTATCCACAAGGCAATGGACAAGCTGAAGCAACGAACAAAAATATCATCAAAATATTAAAAAGATCAGTTAATAAATCAGGAAGAGATTGGCACGTGCAAATAAATCCCGCACTATGAGCTTACAGAAGTAGTATCAGAACACCTACAGGAGCCACCCCATTCTCTTTAGTCTATGGAACCAAAGTAGTTCTACCATTAGAAGTTGAAATTCCATCTCTATGGGTTTCATTAAGAGGATTGATCACTGATGAGGATTATAAGATTTCCAGACTACAACAATTGGAATTGTTAGAGGAACACCAAACTCAAGCTTATGAGCATTTAAGAGTTTATCAAAACAAGATTGCACGCAATTACAACAAACACATCAAACCAAGAACTTTTCAAGTAGGAGACTTGGTACTAAGAGAAAATCCCAAAAATCAAGCTGAAAGGGAAAAGAAAGGAAAGTGGGAAGCTAATTGGATAGGCCCATTTGTGATAGTGTCATCCTTTGGAACTGGAACATATAAGTTATCAGATTGTAATGGTGAAGAATTACAAGAACCCATAAATAGCATTCATTTGAAGAGGTTCTACACCTAAAGCAGATGAAAGAGTATAAAGAGTATCAGATGAGAGAGCATCATAATTATTGTACATAGTTGAAAAGGGATCTTGAAAATACAAAAACATTTTGAAAATGGAAAATCCAAAAACATTAGAAAAGAAGAAAGATCAAAAATAGTGGAAAATTGAGCATGAAGAAAGCAAAAACATTTGAAAAACTATCTCTTGGTGAAAACCTAGCAAATAGGCGCCAAGGTGATAAATAAATTTAAAAAAAAAAAATCAAAAAAAGAAAAATACAAAAAAAGAAAAAAATGAAAAAAATGAAAAAGAAAAAAGTGCCTTGGTGAAAACCTAGCAATAGGCGCCTCGGTAGCAAGAAAAAAAGAGAGCACCCAAAGGTGAAAACTTGGCAACAAGCACTTTTGGTTCCCTTAAGTCATTTCTTTCCTAGTCACATGTGTACATAATGCATCTCATCATCCCATTTGTCTAAACCTTCATTGCATCCGTCATTTGTACATAGTCATAATAACATTTTGTAGCATCATCCTTTGCATTGCCCAAAGTTGTCAAAACTGATACATCAAACACTTGGGGGCAGCATAAATAGATTGGAAAGTGGGTACCTCAAAAAGGATTCAAATGAGCAACATTCAGTCACAAGCAGGAAGGGATCAACATTTTCAGAAGAGAGATCAGATTTTTGTAAACCTTTGATGGATATCATTGTTTACTAACCAAGAAGTTGACTACCTACAACAAAATCCTTGAGCCTAAATTGACTTATTATTCAGGATTAAAAATCAAACATCATTCCATGATCAACACACTTGGAAATATTATTTGAAGATAAGAAAACAATGCAAAACACCTAGATAGATTCTTTTGAAAAGTTGGTTAAAAATCTGTTTACTTACATTAATTCAATTTGTATCAAGTCTTTTTAGCTAATCAATGATGTTTCGACTAGATTGGCAATGACAGAGACATGATATTTTTATTGACTATGAAGTGAATGTTTGGAGGAAGATTCATTGCCTTAATTCATCTAAAGACATGGTCATCAAAGAACCATCGAGGATTATCTTATAAAACAATGAGTTAACCTTTGTTTATGCAACCGGATACCTTGGATATTTAGATTCTTCATATCTAAATGAAAAAATCCACTTGCAACATAGAATCCGACAAAATCGATATTCGTACTCTCATGATTGTTTGTAATCAGTGATAGTCGTATCGACGAGACCGATGGGAAAGCAAAATGGAGGTTACCATATGAGCAATAAAAAGTGATATTCATATCATCATGTCAGTGGGCAGTGGTGATTGTATTGACTTTCCGGTCCCAAGTGCTCAATGATGAAAATATATCCTCAAGGCATTTATTTGTTAAAAGCTAGTGACACTTAGCTGCATTCATAGAAAAGATAGCTGCATTCATAAAAAGGTTAAATGCATTCTCATGTTAGATTAATTGCACATGCATTTTTTTCCCAAGGGTTTTATTTCGCATCAAAAAGGGGGTACATAACATCATCAACAAGGTTAAATCAGCAAGGACAACATCACCTCAATATCATCTTTTCTACAATAAAAACATGAGATTATACTTTTTGCATTCATTCCATATCATTAATCATTACATAGATATATTATCAAGGAAAAGAAGGAAATAATCATTTACATGTGCATCCATCTAGACAGCGATACAGATTGCATACATGAGAAATAACATATCAAAACAAAAAAACTTACATCCATACATGAAGAAAGAAATGCATCCATCTATCTATATCATACATAAGATACATTGCATCCATAGTCACATCCATCCAAAACAAATGCATTAGATAAACACATATAGCAGCATCTAAAGGTAATCTCATATATCATCAAGTAGAAAGCAAGAAAGATCATAAATGTCCTCATATCACATGTCTACTCAAAACTCAATGCATCAAGTATAACAATGATATCATAAATCAACTCTATAATTGCCCATCAACAGGGGCATCAATGTCAAACAAGTATCAAAGTACAACTGGAAAGGTGACACCAAGGTCACAAGAATATGGTACAACATCAAGTATCTCAACATTAGTACACAAATGATCAACAAGAGCACTCATAGCTCAACTCTCGTCACCACTGGGAGGAGGTCCTAGAGGAGGCTGTGGAGGAGGCTGTGATGGAGGCTGCTGAGGTGGTTGAGGAGGCATCTGACCAACCATAGCAACAAGGAGAGGAACCAATGGAGCCAGACCTGATACTAACTATTGAATCATCGATGACATCTATGATACCTCTGTTCGTAATGCTCCCACATCTGCTCGTAGCTAGGTAGTACTAGAACTCTCCCCAACCTCATAGGTACTCTAAGGAGCACCTGTATCTATAGGAGCTTTTCCCCGATCATGGGAAAAAGCTACTGGCATCTGCTGTGCACCTATATCCTAACCATCCATGGTAGCCTGCGGTAATCCTACTCTCGTATCCTGTCCTGCAACTGGATCCTGCCTAGCAGCCCTCACATGATCCTGTCAATCTATCCTCTGTCTCTATGCTACTGCAGGACGAGAAGGAGGAGGAGGTGGTGCATGTATTTGTATATCTCTTGCTCATCCTCTGAGTCTAATCACCACCCTACCTCGTGGTCTACCTCTGCATCTCCTCCCACCACCGACATCATCACCATCATCATCTCTCCCAGGCACTGGCTCTGCAGGGTCTGTAAATCAAGGCATAGGATTCTCCATCAACCAAGCTAGATACTCCTGAGTAACCCCAGCATCTCTAATGTGTAACCTCATATCCTAGTCCATATAACCAAGTAGTGATATCTGCTCAATAGCATCATCATATGAAGGCATGTGTCCCCAAGTAGCCCTCTCTGCACTAGAACGAGCATAAACTGCAGATCCCTGAGGCACAGGCTGAATCCGCCCAAACTGCTGTAGCACTCTACCTGCCAAGAATCTCTCAAGAATAGAGTCGATCCTGCTGATCATCCATCGAGGAGCAAACATATACGGTAACTCCAAGCTATCCTCTCTCCACTCCTTGACCTCGACATATGGTCTCCAATAGACCTCATCCATATCATCAATCTGACACCGCCAATACTCCAAATGACCCAAGTGATGTTGTGTCACCATCCCAGTATACTGCCATGCAAAAGGATATCCTAAAGGTCGATCTCACTCTGATATAGGATGACTAACTGGTAAGTGCTCCCATATCCAAAGCTGCAAAATATGAATCCCAGCAGATAACGAAGCTGATCTCCTATAAACCACCTCATGAAGATCATGGTAAAGCTGTGCAAGCACACAAGATCCCCAATCAAAGCATCGAGGCTGATGTAGCAAGTCCTCGATAATCTTGCCCCATCCCACTAAAAATCTGTGACCTCGATGATCAGGTAATAATACACCACCAATGATAGCACCTAATAACGCTGGTAAAATAGGAAATGAAGCAAACTGAGGCCATAGGATGCAATCATCACCTATAGAAGGATCTCTGAATACTCATCGACAATACGTCCCATCATAGACTACATCATAATATGCTATCTCTCCATGAGTCAGGATCCACAGCAATCTATATACATCCTCAGGAGTAATAGTCATCTCTCCCTGTGGCAGCCAAAAGTGTTTGTCTCAGAGTGCCAACGCTCTGCGAAAGCGGTAATCAAACCTCGGTTCATCTGGAACTGAGGAAGCTCTAATACACATAATAAACCACAGCATCTAATCACTCACCTCTCGGTGTCAGTCAACTGCTCCCTAAGCTCCATCACCCAATGTGGTACAGTTCGGAGGTACAGAATAGGGACACCCTCCTGTTTAATCAAAACAATGGAATCACATGAGTAACCTAATATCAGGAAATCAAACAATCAATCATAGTCATCAATTTAAATATACCTATCAGACCTACCAATCCTAACTCTAAGCATTGAGGAAGGATGATCCTAGTTTTATGTCTCTAAGCATTTGTGCATAAAATGAATGGACGATTAGATCCATGACCTATCATTCGTGATGAAGATTGATTTACCTTATCCTTCGATATTATAGTTACCAATGTCCTAATTCATTGTTGAAATCAAACAAGGGGAACACCCTAACTGAACATTCGATTGAATTCATTGACGTGATCGATATCAATCAAGTTGATGCAATCGAGCAATCAGATGTCATAGAAAAGTCTCAAATAACATTAAAAAAAAATTTCACTTACGCGACTTTTCTTTCAGGCGTCATTTCTTTTACCATAGGCGACATCTAATTCTCCATACGCGTGATTTTAATCATCCACAAGACTTGATTTAACGGACGCGGTATAAGATTTTCAGCAGGTGACATTTTATTATCCAAGATTTTCACGCGGTAAACAATTAAAAATGCTTAAACCCTAGGCGATACTAAATTGTCCGCAGGCGATAAAGGATTTTCTAAAGGCGTGAACAGAGCTAAGGAAGGCGATATCAAATTTACCAAAGGCGACATTTAAATTTTTTAGGCATAATTAAAAGGCACGGAGGTGACATTTCTTTTCAAAAATGCAGAATCAAAATTTTAAAATGCATTAAAATGAGGTCATAAATGCAACTTTCAAAACATGAGGAAAATTTGAATGACATACCGGAGGACCATTGATCGCTCTCCGACCGAACCGGCGCGCTCTCTCAAACCGATGCTCGCGATGTGGGACCACCATCGTGTAAAAAGGGCTAAAATCAGAGCTAAAATCTCAAAAGGGAACGGTGAAAATGAATAGTAAAATGAGGGGTTTTACCCTATTTAAGGTGAAATTGGTCCTAATAAACACTTAAAAATGCACTTTGGACCTATTATATGACATCTTCATTAACCGGGGCATGAATAAAACTTGCTTATTTCTTTCAAACGGTATCAGAAATCAAAACATATTCCAACTACTCAAAATCTTTCAAATCAAGGAATCAATATGTTTTATTTCTGAGGGGGCATCAGAGTATCAAATGGGCATCACATCAAAAACATTTATCAGTGGGGCATATCATATCATATCATATCATATCAGTATCATATCAGGAGGCAAATCAGTATCATATCAGGAGGCAAATCAATATCAAATATGCTATCATATCAAATCTATCAACATATCAGCAATCAGTGAACCTAGGACCTATCATCAAACCAGGACCCATATCATATCAGAGGCATCAGAATCATATCAACAACATCATCAGAGGCACATCAGAATCAAGACCTGAATCAGATCATCATACTAAGGGACTCTTTGAATCGGTGTTCTTCGCACATCGACTCAAAGAGGGGCATTTGTAGACACGAAAAATTGGCAAAAGACTTAAATCAATCAAAAGGTGCATCAAATAATCAAAATAGCATGAAAAATCAATAAATGGAACAAAGGCAATTCAAATCAAAGGAAAATTTAATTAAATGATTAAATGATTAAATAAAGCTTGAAAAGGGGAAAAACACTAAGAAATTGATTAAATTCAATTAATGACATAGTTGTTGAAATGAAAAATCAAAATGAACATCTTACCCTTCATGGCTAAATTTAATTACTTTAATTAATTAATAAATATGAATTTCCCTCAACAAAGCAAAAAAGGAGACAAAATGGACACAAATCACTCACTTTTGTTGAAATGGTCCAGCCTTTTGAAACCATTTAAATGTTTGTCCCCCCATTTATGGACAAAGCAAAGCCAATTGACCTTACCCAAGCATAACCATGGTTATCTCACTCTACCCCCTACCCTTGGGAAAATCTTATAAATAGAAGGCATTTTGAGGCATTATTCATCCACTCCATATCTTTAAATTGCAGCAAAGCTCTTGCAATTTGCATCCACACCACTCACTTAGCTATTTTCATTGATAATTAGCTTAAATTGTTGATCATTTTGTAGATTTCTTATCAAATAGAGCTAGAATTTGATAATTAGATCTAGTTTGCATATCATTCTTAGTTCAATTCTCATAATTAGAGTGTCACTAGTGAGGATTTGTAGCTGAGAGCCTCATTTACCACTTCAATTTAGAGAACCATGAGATGTTGATAGATTAATTATGCATTTGTTAGATTATTTTGCTCTAATTCTTGTTGTTCTTAGTTAATCTTGTAATTTCATGAAGGTGTAAATCACTCACACATAGCTGGTATCTTTTTTAAGATTCTGTGCATATAACTATGACTCTATCAAATCAGAATTGGTGTGTAATTTCTCAACGTGATTCTTTGCCTCTTTCAACTCAGATTCCAACTTTTGTTTGTTGTTTCTTAGCTCCAAGATTTCCATGTTTACTTGTCTCAATTCTTCATTCAGTTGAAGGTTCTCTTTGATCTGTTCATCATAAACTTCTTGATTGTTAGTTAGATTTTCATCCAACTCTTCAATCTGATCTTTTAGAGATGTGTTCTCCTCATTCAACTTCTTAACTATTTTTCCCAAATGATTGTTTGTACAATTTTTCAAATCTTGTCTTAGTTTCTTGATGAATACTTGTGCGCCATTGACTTTCAATTTTAGTTCTTCAACTTCTTTCTTAGATCTGTCAAGGTCTTCAAGAGCTGCCATAAGATTCTTCTTCATATTATTTGCTTCTTCTGAACCCATTGATCTCCTCAAGTGGTTAATTTTCTTCAGAGGACCAGAGCTCTGATACCAATTATTAGGAATGGGAACACTGAGAGGGGGGGAGGGGTGAATAAGTGTTCACTATATCTATAGATTTTCTTAACTCTTAAATCTTAACTTGATTGCTTAAGTACTGATATGAACATCAATGTAAACAAGATAAACAATTACAAAACATAACACCAATATGGTTACGGGGAAACCCAAATAGGTAAAAACCCCGGTGGGAATTGACACCCACTAAGAAATGCACTAGTGTTTTATGATCCTTGTTAGAAGATCTGCAACACTATTAGGAGTTGTTCTTTACAATGCTTTTAGTAAAAAGACATGGTCAAAGGCTAGACCCTGTTAGGAGTCTTTTATAATAACCCTATTAGGGGTGGGGACACACTATCCTAGAACTCACCGCTCAAGTGGTGAAGGCTACAACCTTCTAATCTCAGATACACACTATATCTGCTAGATGAACTGGTGTTGTGACACTGCTTGTCTGATCAGTTCCTTTTGTGCGCTGATGCTTTAGCCCCTTGTAAAGCTCTAACTTATTCTATCTTCACTTCGTATGTCTCTTCTCTGCTTATCTTATCTCTATATCCACTTCCATGCATTATTACAAAGGCACATCTTATATTTATATGCGCTAACAAAACAATTAACTAGGCTGACCTATAACCGATTACATACAACGTTTCAAGTAAATTGGCTCAAGCGTGTTTACAAAAAAATATGTTTACATGTCTACAACCTAATTACAATAGGCACATAGCCTTTACAAAACATTATTATAACCGCTAATCAAAATACTAATAGTCAGCTACATACTCTGTTCTATTTTGGCGTTCACTGTCTATAGCACTTCAACTGATTGTATCTTCGACATACTATCTCATATGATCATGGGCTCTTAGACTTAGCATGAATGCATACTTACAAGCTTAAATTCAAGGGTGCATACCATAACTCATTCATACGCACGTGCACTGATGCTCTAATCTTCTGGTACTTTGCTAACTATCCAGTCTTCTATACTTGGCCATATTCTAACCTTATGATAATGTGTGCTAACTCAAAAACTCTATATGACTTTGTTGCCATAATGACAACACTATATCTAGTCATATACAACAGTATAGTCAACTTGCCAATAATTAATTCCCACCAAAAGGAAAAATTAGGAATAAGAATTTAAAAATTCCAAAATTCATGGGAAAGGGAACAATTAATTAACATGAAATTAATTAATTATGGGAGACATAGGATAGGGAGATTTAATCTAATAAATAGATTAATACAAAATGGATAAAATATGGTTTATCTATCCCAAAGGGACAAATTAGTAAAATGATTGGCTGGATTGATGATGTATGATCAAAAGGGAATTGGTCTTGAATGATTTGATTAGGGTTTGAACTGATCTTAGTGATTTGAAATCGATTAGGGACCAACACAACATTGATGAACTTTGACAATGCACGTGATTGAAGATGACATGATAAGATAGCATCGATGAACTTTGATAATGCTATTGGGCTGGACTGATGATGATGAAATAGCATCGATGATCTTGGATAATGCTATTTGAAATTATCTTGGATGAGGACAACGAGGCATCGATGAACTTTGACAATACACTCGAGATTGAATTGATAATGATGAGGCATCAATGAACTTGAACAATGCCTTGGATTGATTTAGGATTGATTAGGATCAATATGCAGATTTGATCAATTCGACCAAAGAGATTGAGGTTATGATGGAAAATGAGGGAAATGTTAGTAATGATCAAATGAGTCCAATTACATAGGATAGAAAACATGTTAAAAGGGGACACATAGGTGTGAACCATTTTTGAGGGTCTATATTTTTCCCCTCTTTGAGATAATGCGATTATGAGTGTTGGTTCAAAGAAAAATAAAGGATCATGCCCCAGTAGATTGACAAAAGGGAGGTAGGATGCCCCCTTGAAAAATTGGGTGGAAATTGATTCGAGGAAATATTTTCTAAAAGAGAATGATGACAATGACTGATGGAAGGAATGTTAGTAGAAGGCTAAAATTAGATGAAGAATAGTTAATAATGATGAAACTTGCTTTCATAAGCACATTTTATGTCATGAGAGTTTTATTTAATATGGCAAAAATGGATGCGTCGCACCATGCCACCAAAAGCCAAGATGATAATGTGATCCATTTGCGTAAAAATAAACAAATAGAAGACATAAAATGATATCATCTTTCCTAACACATATTAATGAAATGCCCTAGAATTTCATGAGATCATCCAACATAGAGAAGAAAAAATAAAAAGAGATAAATCAATAAAAGATAAGACTCACTAAACCAAGCAAGCCAACAACCATTCTGATCTAGTTGTCAAAATTAATAGTTTTGGTTTGATAATGATAGCATCTGGTTTCAAGAATGAAGTACCCCATCTAAGACAGATATCGTCTGGTTTCAAGTATACAACACCCTGTATAAGACAAGTGACATGTTTGATAAAATGACAAATTGATTTTGTTTGATTGATAGGACATATTTGATCTGATTGATTAATGACCTGATTGGATAGTTTGTCTATTGAAACATGATTTCATTAAGTGCAATGTTTAAAAGTCTTCAGATTGTGCATGTTGAAATATTTGGTTTGCTGCAAGGGATAATTTATTGAAATTATGAAAATGATTATGTACATTGTTATTGCAATTTTGAAGGATTTGATTGTTTTAATTTTTTTGTGCTTTTTTCCAGAACATTTTGCAATTTTTAGGATTTTTTCATGACATTTTATGATTTTTAGAGATTTGTTGAGGACATTTATGTGATTTTTACTAGTTTTTTTAGTGCATTTTGAAATTTTGTTTGAGTTTTTTCATGATTGTATTTGAATTTTTAAAATTTATTCATGACATTTTATGATTTTTAAAGATTTTTTCAGGATCATTAAGGACATTTATAAGCAAGAATTGCCCCAGTATCTAGCAAGGTAGGGACATCATGGATTGATGGATAGGTTGGTAGATGGATGAAGGCCAAAGGGTTGTTTGATATGTCATTGAAGCTTTGTTTGGATTGCCAAGGACTATCCACAGAATGGGAGGACATGTTTCTGCCAAGTAGAGGGATTATATATGACAATGATAGGATAATGGAACAGTGCACTAGATTGGATATGACAGGATATGGCAAGTGATGTGTAGGAATGGCCATGTCAAGAGGTTTTTTTTTAAAAAATGTTTTGCATTTTTATGTCCTTATTTTCATCAAGACCAAGATAGGGATTTTGATAAGATAATGATAGGATAGGGAAAGCAAGATCAATAGTGGAAAAAATGGGGATAGGGACTGAAGGATCGATAGGTTGTGATAGGATCGGTGGTATGGATCAAAGGGATGTGATAGGATAGGTGATATGGACCCAAGGGATGGGGATAATGTAAAGCTGATAGGACATGTGATGCTTCTAGGAAGACCCTTAACCTTGTCATGATCAAAGTTGAGAAAAGGGGAATATGGAAGTTGATAGGATAAGGGATATGAAAGGCGACAAGATAATGGAGGAGATGATAGGGATAATGGAGGAAATTATATGGGTATAATAGGATATGAAAATATCAAAAAAATCTACCCCCAAGTATGGAATGCAAGAAGTTTAGAAACTACGCGTGACGCCTGTTTGCCAGGTTTTCATCATGGTACTTGCCCAAAGCACCTGTTTGCCAAGTTTTCACTTTTGGACAAAATTATTTATCTTTTTTTTTTTGTGTTACCAAGATGCCTATTTGCCAGGTTTTCATCAAGGCAACTTTTTTTTCTCTTTTTTTAATTTTTTGGCTTTTTTGAATTTTTTTGACATTTTGGAAGATGATGGATGCATGACATGACATAGATAAAAGGACTCAAATGCTTTGTTTGTTGGATAATGCTCTTGAAAGGTATGCAATAATGGACAATGACTATGATAGTATGCTCAACAACATTGGTAGAGTAATGATTAGGATTAGGTAAATGATTAGACAAGTTGGATAAAAGGTTGGAGGTGTTGAAAAATGGAGGGAGTGGAAGAAGAATTGATTGTTAATGGATGGAAATGGATGCAAGAAAAATATCAACACACACCTTGAGGGGTGATGGGGTGACCCAAAATGGATTTGGAAGATGAAAGGATTTTAGATGGAGGGATAGCAATTTTGGATGCCAACTTGGATCTTTCTTTAACACTCCATGCTTCAAGAAGCTTCTTGGGAATCCACATGCATTTTGATTTTTCATTCTTTTGAGGGTCCTTTGATTGTATTGTTTTTACAAGAGATTTAGGAACCCATATTGATTTTGACTTTTCTTTTTGCTTAATGGGCCTTTGTGGCCTTTTTGATATTTCTTTTTCTTTTTCTTTTTGGATCATATTTCTCTTTGATTTCACATGTCTATTAGACTGGACATGTTGATCTTTGACTACATGTGGATTGCTTGACTTATGGATTTTATGCTTGGCATTCAAATTGCTTGGAGAATGAAGGGGATTCATGGATGGATAAGAATTTTATGAAGGCTTTTTGGATGGATGGAAGGTTCTCGAAGATGTGTGTCTTTGCTAACGTGCATATGGGAAAGGTTAAGTGGATTGTGAACTAGTGGATGGAGGAATGTATGGACCTAAAATGGATGGAAGGGGTGAAGGAGGAGGTATACATTTGAACTTGGATTTGGAAAGGATACCAGCACCTTGAGAGTGAGCTTTAGGACTAAGGTCATGACCTTTAGACTTTTCTTTGAATTGAAAGGGTTTTGATATACTTTGTTCATGGATTCTTAACCCTTTGACTTGATATTTCTTTTGAACAATAGGATACTTTCTACAAGATGTGATTTTATTTTGAGGTGGATATGATATGGAAGAACTAATAGGAACATGAGATGGAACAAACTTGATAGAACTAGTGGAACCCATTTGAAGTGTAATGGGTTCATGAACATCTTGCATAAATGTGTTTTCATCATTAGGGGGATCAGGAGGAATAAGGGGATCCTGTGATCGAATAGGAATAGTGATAGGGTCATCTAGAAGGATAGAATCTTTCAAAGGATATGGAAGATAAGGGAAATGACATGAAGGAATGGAGGGATCTTGGGGAGGATCCAAAGGGATGATGGAATATTTTGGAGAATTTGGTATGATTGGATCATTTAGAGGGTGTGAAGGAAAGGGGATACTTTGATCTTGACTTGGAATAGGATCATGGGATTTCATACTAAAGGTATTTTTCTCTTGGTTTTGAATGGAATAATTAGGAAGACTGGAGGGTGGATCATGATCTTTCTTAGGAAGGGGAATGTCAATGAGACTTGGAAGGACATTTTGTTCTTGACATGGAAGGGGGTCATCTTGGATAGGAGGTTTAGGGATAATAGGATCATTATGAAGCTTAAGGGAAATGGAATCTTGGTCAAAGATTGGATAGGATTGGTCATTTTTAGGATCTTGATCTTGATTTGTTTTAGGACTTGTTTCTTTATGATTTAGTTTATCCTTTTGACATGGGGTTTGAATTTGGATATGTATGGGAGACTTTGGAAAGGGATCAATGTTTTGACATGGGGATAATGGACTTTGCATGGGACTCTTTGGAAAGGGGTCATTTTTTTGCAATGAAGGAGGGGGAATTTGTGTGGAACTCTCTTGAATAGGATTGTGTATAGATGGAGGACATGGTGGAATTGGATCTAGTATTTGGGATGTGTGAAATGGATTTTCATCATGAATGGGACTAGCTCAAATTTCTTCTATGGATAGCCCTTGGAAGGTTTCATCATTGGAAGCATGACTTGAAGGTGATGGAGGAAATGGATCTTGTGAAACTTTAGGGGATAAAGGGATGGAAGGTGATATGGATGTTTCTTGAAGGTCAATTTCTTGAGGGGAAATGGGTGTATCATACATGTGATTGTTTGGGAATGAGCCATTGCTAGACATGGGTGCATTATTTATTTTATCCTCTTCATATATACAATCCAATTTTTGAAACAAACTCTTTGAAGTTTTAGATTTGAATTTTGGTTGCTTGGGTAATTTTACTGGTGATATCTCATTAAGGTTATTATGTTGTGAATAATTTATTGATGAAACATGTCCCACAAAAATTTGACTATTTATTATGCTTGGTATGCTTGAACTTGTGCTTGTTTGAGGAAAATCTGCTTGTGATCTTGGTTCATAATTAGGTGGAGGCCCTATTTGGATTATTCCATGCTCTGGTTCAAAGGTTTGATTTGGAATTTGTTTGAATCATTGCCTTGGGACTTGGTTGACCAAATTTTTGTCTCTTTAATGTGATTGGATTGTGCTTTCTTGAAGTTTTCTTTTGCTTCATCTAGCTGTGAAAGAAGTTTGGGCATCTTTAATTTTTTAATGAGAGATAGTAGGTCTGTTTCACCAAAAAATTTATTAGCCATCATCTTATTAACCTTCTCATCAAAGATTTTCTTTTTTTTCATCCAATTTTGCTTGCAACTTTTGGATTAGGTATGTGTGAGACTGATGTGATTGATCATGTGAGAATGTCATTTGTCTTGGATTAGGAGGTGTTTGGATCCCTTGTCTTGGAAGGTACATGATGTTGGGGTCACAACCTTGTGTTTGAAAAGGTATACCTTATCTAGCATCAAAGGGTATTTGTGCATTAACACTTGAAATGTACATGGGTTGGTAAGAACCTTTTTGCCTTATCACAATTGACAAGATGACTATATGCTAAATGCAACTTAGGAGATATGCAAATGCAATTTTTTTTTGGATTTTTGAAAATTTAGGGTATGATAATGCAACCTAAAGTATGAAAGGACTTTTAAGAAAATGATAATGCAAAATGCACCTTAAGGAGATAAGTGTTTGTAATTTTTTTAGGATTTTGAATGATTATGCAAAATGAAACTATGCTTTTGGGGTTTTGAAAGGCTTTTAAAATGATATGAAAATGCAACTCAAGATGTGAAAAATGAAACTATGTTTTTTTGGGATTTTGAAGGCTTTTGAAATGATATGAAAATGCAACTTAGGATTTGGACTTTGGATTTTGGAATTTAAAAAAGCAAATTATGCAAACTATGTTTTTGGAATTTTTGGACTTTGACAAAACCTTTGGAAAATACAAATCTAAGAGTATAACCTTAGGAAATTAAATAGGGATCTTGACTTGAAAGGATCAAAGGGAAAAATATTTTTGGACAAAAAGGGATTTGGTTCAAATCCAACATGACAAAGGTGGAGTTTGACAAAAGGACAAAAGGACAATTTTGATAAAATAGATAGAGGGACCAAATCAAGATCTTGTTTTGAACAACATAAGGAGAGACTCTAAAATTTGGATTTTTGTGGGATTTTGCAAAATAATTTGAAGGTTATAAATGAAAAATGGAATAGGACTAAAATGAGGACTATGACAGGGATCAAAACTTTGCAAATGCAAGAGGGATAATGCAAATTATGCAAGGACTATGATATGGAAATGGATGCAAATAAGGATTAATCATGCAAAAGGGTATCCTAGGTTTGCAACAAGGCTCCAAGGAAAATGTTTTGAAATTTCATGTTCACAAGGGTTTAGAATCAAGATATTTGTGACCAATGAATGTTTACAGAAATTTTGAAAGGTTTTGCAAATGTTTTGGAATCTTTTGAAGGGTGTTATGAATGTTTTGAAAGTGATTTTTGAAATATTTATTGAAATCTTTGAACACTCACATAAGACACATCAAGAAGAATAGTTTTTTTGTAAAAGGTGAAACAAGCACACCACAAACTAGGCTTAAAGGACAATATCCACCAAATTCCCACTTGAAAAAAGTTCAGCCTCACCTACTCAGGATGGACAACTTAGAAGCTTGGAGGCATGGGCTCCTCCTTATAGTTCACTCACTTCTCAGGCACACCAAGGTTTGAATTCCAAGGTTCATCACTTCCCAAGGAACTGTTGTCTCTACTAAGAGCTGTGAAAAGTGTGGGATGTCTTCACAGGCATGGGTGACCCCTTGCATCAGTGAATATAAGGATTTTGGAAAAATAGAACAAGGTGTTTAGTACGAGACATCCAGTTAAATGGGTGTGTGATAAACTCCCTCAAGAGTTCTCCCAACCCTAAGAACCAAGGTTTTATGCACCACTAGGGTATTGAAGGAGAGTTATCACCCAACCACACTGTTGATTGGATTATTAGTCATAATCGTGCATTTATATAGCAATTTTGAAGGAGACTTGTCTTTGGCCTATTACCACTTGAGGTCGTCCCTTGGATACAACATGAATACAATATGAATGCAAAATATGAATATAAAACACAACATGAATACAAAATATGAATCAGATAACTAAGTCCTCTTAGGTTCCCCAGCGTCGCTACTAGCAATGTATAGCATACACAACTAAGTCATTTAGATAACCATGAGCCAATGGATAAGATTAAAATATGAATTAACTCAATTAAGTCTTACAGTCAGGATAACATATATATCACATGATAATAATATCCAAGACAAACTATCATTTATCCACTTCTCCATTACATTGCAAATACTCATGGGCACATATTTACATTCAAAATTTCAATCTTTTCCTCAAGGAGATTACATTATTAACACAATACATTAGTATGAAGATACATATCATGATACAAGTACTATAATAACCAATTGGCCACATGAAACATGAAACTATAGAGAAGAAGATGCAAGTCCATCCAAAATCCCTCAAACAAACTCTAAAAAATTGATGGAGAAAAAAGAACACTACCAACCAACCACATGGAACCCTAAGGCACACCCCTTTGTGCTAGGAGATAGACATAAGGCCCCACACCACACAAACAAAAACAAACAGGGTTGCAAGCTATGAAACATAAATTCTCAAGAATAATAATGGGATGCACAAGGAAGTACAATAATGATAATACATGAGATATTAGAGGTGAACCAAAAGGATGATTGGAGGAAATCCTAAGATACATGTAGAAGAGTGTCATCACATAGCTCCCTACTATCTTGAGTTATCCTATAAGTCTCTCTCTAGACCTCGACCCCCAAGTGAGAACTCATTTGGAACTAGCAACCCTTCATAAGGACAAGGAAATTGATTTGTCAACTCTACACCACATAGACAACTAAGCCTTCTCCAATCCATCCTTATTCTAGATACAAGAACCTAAGGCCATGAGGGAGGTAACAAAATTGTCTTGTTTAGTATTTTATCCCATATTAATTCATTTAATTAATTTTTCACTTTATTATCTACCCGTAATGGGTTACCCTAGTAACCACTTAGGGCCTCAACCACCATTAGGATCCAATATGCTAACCATGCTCTTAGAAAACCATCCCTATGCTCCAAATTGGAAAACAAAATCATAACTAATCAAATAACCACAAAAAAAATCCTCAAAGGTTCATCAAATTCAAAGGATTTGCAAAAGAAGAGTTTGGAACATAATAAAAAAATCCCAAAATCAACAAAAGGATCCACATGTGGACATCATATTAATCATCATATATGTATCAAGATTCCTAGGAAAGGAGGGACTAGGCTCAAAATAACCCATGAGCTTATGACTTCTTCTAAGTATAATACTATAGGTTGGACTCAAAGTGATAATACTATTTTATAAGTGTGGTTTTCGTTGCACCAAAAGATTGATCTGTCAATGTCTGCTACAACCACTAGACTAATAAAATTCATAGGAGATAGTTAATCCCTTGCCACAAATCCCAAGGGGAGCATTGAACATTTTTCCAAAACTCTCCCCCTCAGCATTACCTGAGGGGATTAGAACCTATGACCAAGATATGATACTACTTGTTACAAGTGTGGTTGTCATTGCACCAAAAGATTGACATGTCAATGTCTAATAAAACCACTAGACTTATAGAATCCATAGGAGGTGGTTAGTCCCCTGTCATGAATCTCGAGGGGAGTGTTGACCATTTTTCCAACACACTCATACACAAGGGAGTGAAAGGAAAAAATAAATGCAATGCAACTATGAGATTTGAAGGAAAAGTGTAATCAAATTCAAGCATGTAATGTAAAGATTGATTGAATATGAATCTATATATCTAGATACATAAGACATAGAAAATATATAATGTAAATAGTGACTAACACAATGCATACAAAGTAGATCTAGACACCAAATCAGATTTAATCATGTTATGAGTTGGGTTCACCAAAATATACAATGAAAAATGGTGAGCAATGGTATGAATGTAGATCACTCACCAAATTGTATTGTGCATTACAAAAATGTATCCCCCAAAGGCTCAACCTTAAACAAATTGGATTAGCATAACTTGAAATTGATGAAGGGATGCTAATGCAAGATCTAATTGGGAGTGGGGCATAGTGGGGTTAATTTCCTTTATTTTTATGAAGATGTGTAATATGATATGTAAGTATGCAAAAGGAATTGATGCAATGATAAAATAAATTACAACTAATAGGGTTTGATGTATAAAAGTAAATGCAAAGGAGAAAATAAAAATGATTGACTCACCTTGAAGTTAGAAGAGGCAAATGAACCTTGAGATCATATTTTGACTGTCGCAAAGATGTCAGAGTCCAATAAAACTGCAGATCTAGGATTTTGATGCTTGTAACTACTCTCTCTAAAAATCTCAGCCCCAAAGAACAAGGCCAACTTGGACGACCTAGTCTAGGACAATGTTCTATAAATTTGATCTAGTCCATGTAGCTCCAGCCTGATGAAACTTTTAGAGGACCTATAACAATAACTAATATTCCCAAATCTAAATACACAATTCTTGCACATGTTCCTGTACACACAGAGAAAATGGGGAAAAGGTTGTGAAAAGTGCTTTTCATTGGTCAACCCCCTATATAGGAATCAACCTTGAAATGAAATAGAGATTGCATAAAGGAAAGTAATGTAAACAATATAAATGTAAGTATTCACCTTGCTTGTAAAACCCTCAT